>JAYKAV010003199.1:0-116183 GCA_035582835.1 Phoebastria nigripes | reverse complement strand
TTGAGTTCATTTTTTCCCCGACTCGCTCACTTTTTTTTTTTTTTTCTTTTTTTCCCCCCTCTGCTACAAACTTCAGTTTTGTTTTTGTTCTTTAGTCACTGTTCTGATAACCACTTTTTGTAGCAGATGTCCATGTTTGGCATGCTTTAGTCAGGCAAAGTCTTAGGAGAGAATACCTGCAGTTAAAAAATATATTCTGAGCTGCTTGAAAAGGTTTGTGCAAAGCATAAAAGACTGTGTTTTGTTCTGGTGCTTAAAAATCTGTTTTATGCAGCAGTAAAGCAGTGGATTCATAAAATATTTCTTGTTGTTTAAGGTGGTTTTGGTGATGGATGCAGATAAGCAGCCATCTGAAAGAGATGACTTCTTCCTGGGGGTAAGATGCAACAGTATTTCTACAGTTGTTACTGTTCCCTGAGGTGTCAATAATTCTAATAATTATTTTTATTTTGGGGGGTGAAGGCTATCAACTGCTTCTTCATCCTGTACTATCTGCTGGAAATGCTGCTGAAAATCTTAGCAATGGGCTTGAAAAGATACTTGTCATACCCAAGCAATAGATTTGATGGACTTCTGACTGTAATTTTGCTGGTAAGCTTTTTGTTAACTTCTRTATTCCTGGATTTGTTGACTAGGATGATTAGGAACTGCAAGAGCTCGTGGAATTGCTTTTTATTCAACACTAATATGCTGAGTTAAATAGCATGAGCCAGTGTTGTGGTTTCCAGTGGCTTGAACGTTTTGGTGGCAAATGGTTCTCTTAGGGTCTCCTTTCTGGAAGTAGTCTTTTTTAAATTGATCGAAAAGGTGAGCTTTCTTACAAGCAGCCTTTTTAATGTTATTTGGAAACATTCGACTCTTGGAGTAATTAAATAAGGAATTCTCTTACATAGCTAAAAATCACTTTGCTTATTGAATTAAAAAAAAAAAAAAGTGGCATAAGATTATTATCATTATTTGGTAAAAGCCTAAAACCCATGTGGCAGATGAGGCCAAATTCACAGTTAATATAATTCATTGTGTATCCTTATATGTGTCACCATTGGATTATGTGTGTACATTGGATTAATTTCAGGAATACCTAGTCGAATATGACAATTTCAGAGCTTTAAAGTGAGTTAAATTAGCAGCTTAAAGCTCTTGATAATGTTTCCTGTCAAGAAACTTACATAATTTTTGAAACTCAGAATTACAAMGTAAGGTTTTGACTTTTTTTCTTCCTTAACTAAAGGTTTTAGAGATTGCAACTTTTGCTGTGTACGGATTTCCTCATCCTGGTTGGTACGTAATCTCTGTGAACTGTTGCACTTTGCTCAGTGTCTGGGGCGGGTTACACACATTCATGCATGCTTATGTCATTATGCTATGATTGTCAGCCCAGTCCATAATTTACCAAACCTAGTAGAATTTCTCACCCTTGTAGTCACTAGAGGCCATGTATTATGGGTAAGTGAAAGAAAATTATTAATTTTTTTCATAAAATTTAGAGTTCTGTTTAGCTATTCTGAGAAGGATGCATTTTTATTACTTGTAATCTGATGTAAAATAATATCTTAGCAGACCTATGCTTACTGAAGGTGCAGGACGGAGTTTGGTACGACATACACAACCAGCTATGCTAACCTAATATGTTTCAGTATCAGATTATCCATAAGCCCAATTATATGAATTCCTAAACAGCTGGCACAGCCCCTTCAACCCTGTATGAAGATTGAAGTCTGATTTTTGTTTTGTGCTGTAAAATTTAGTAGAAAAATTCCCATGGTCTTAAGCTATTCATCTATACTGGAATAGCAAGCAGTTGTATTTTGATTTTTCTTAAGTTCAGGCAGTTCTTGGATAACTATCTTGATCTTTATTTCGTTATCAAAAGCATAAAAATCATTGTTTTGTCTCTGAAAATTTGAAAACTGCGACCACAACAAAGGAGGAAAGCAAAGGACTTCTGGACGATTTCCTGAATCTTACTTTCAGGGGTGATTTATAACACGCTCTGATACTTTGTTTCTTTAAACAGGCTCATTCTTAAGACACTGGCTTTCCCCAATTTTTCAGGGTATTTGTTATATTGCAATCAAGAAGTTATCTTAACTTACACTAGTATCTGTAAAGAGACCTGATAGATGTTACAGCTAGAAATGGGTTTATTTTTTAACACTTCTTGCACTCCTATCACTCAAAAGCGATGGTTGCCATAAGGATATTAATTGCTAATAATCTAATGGCATTAACTATTGATCCAACTTATAATTGATTATATTTGGGTTTGATTCTTGCCCCTTGATTCTTGAATGTAGACGATTGTTTGGACTACAATAGTATCTTGAAGCACCAGTAATACTTGTTAGATCTTTGTGTCAGTTACTGCAAACAGATTATAACCCAGGTGAGTCATTCTGAGTCCTGATGCTGCTTATGGTGTGTGCTGTTGGTAATTGCTTGGTCTGTAGATGTAACATCTTCAGGACAGGACTAAGATGTGACTATTGTTCTAGAATATACATTCTATACAGTGTTGTCTTAAATAATTTATTTTATTATTAGAGTTGAATATATTGGTGATTCAAATGATGACTTAGCATATGTGTTACCAAGGAGTTTTTTTCATTAACATCTTTCGTCCCCTCCCCCCCCCCCACCTGCTCACCTATCCGGCAAAGAAGCATCCAGCATGCCGATGTAAGAGTCAGCTAAAACTCAGGCTGAGATTTGAAGCGTATGCATATCACCCGCGGAATGCGCGTATAAGGAAGAAGGTTGGCAAGACAGTCTGTTAGCTTAGTACTTTCTTTGAAGCCTAACTTCAGCCAAGCACACCCTGAAGGATTAATGCATGTCTCTGTGCAAGTTCCTGAAGTATCTCGCTATAGCAGTATTTTTGTTTGGCTTTGTTTTCTGAAAGGACCCACTTCGGTGCCTCTCCTCCAGCAGAAGGAAGGCCGCTTACCCGGGTATTGTAGTACAAACATGCACTTTAAAGAGCACTATATGCATATTTAAGAGCCCAGGCTAAATGGATCCCTTCCTTCATCAGTTATTAGAGTTCACTGTAGCTGAGATTCCTGCTGAGTAAATTAATGTACTTCCTTTTACAGTTTATAGATTTTTATATAGGATAATTCAGGCTGGAAGGGACCTCAGGAGGTCTCTAGTCCAGCCTCCTGCTCAAAGCAAGGCTGGACCAAGTTACTCAAAGCTTTATCCACTTGGGACTTGAAAACCTCTGATGACGGAGACTTGCACAACCTCTCTGGTAACCTGTGCCTCTGTCTTACTGTCCTCATGGTTGACAAGTTCTTCCTTATATCTGGTGTGAGCCTCTACTGTTTCAGCTTACACCTACTGTCCCTTGCCCTCCTACTATGCACCACCAAACAGCCTTGCTTCTGTCTTCTTGAGGACTACTTCATAAGTGTTAGAAGGCTGTTGCTAGATCCTCCTGAAGCAGTGTTCTCCAGGTTGAACAAGCCCAGGTCCTGCAGCTTCTATTTGTAAGGCAGGTGCATCAGCCCCTGACTGTCTTGTTGGCTCTGCTGATCTAGCAGCAGTTTGTCCCTTTCTTGTATTGGGGATTCCAAAACTGGAGGCAGTGTTCTAGTCAGTCATACATTGTAAAGAGTGATTACATGAGGAAATAAAACTCCTTCCCCTGTGGCCCCGCCCCCCAATTTTTTAATATGCTGTAGATGTTAACCAAAAGTTGTGGGGAATTTACAGTTACCTGCAGCCCAGTAGATTTAACTGTCTCTTTCTGTCACGGGCTGTTTCTCTGACTTGTTATTTTCTTCCATCTTTCCTAGGAGACCTGAGTTCATGGGCTTGTTATCCCTGTGGGATATGGTGCGATTGGTGAACATGTTAATTGTGTTCAGGTTCCTGCGGATTATTCCTAATATGAAGGTGTTTGTTTATGCCTCCGCACTATGGATTTCTTTGTTGGTCAAATTATAAATTTCAAAATAACATGTACTAGATTGCAATTCTCTTGCACCTGAGTGGGATTAGAACTCAGCTCTGACTGTCCAGACTATTGCACAGCACCTCACAAACTCACTGTCTCTTCAGATGGTTTTCTCCGTTGAGGTGGCAGGGAAGTTCTGTTGATGTCACTGCAATTGCTGCTGGTATTCTAAAGTGGGCAAACGCATCCAGAAACACTTGTGCAGTGCTTCAATCTTAATTAGATGTGTGAATATGATATCCTTGAAGAACTTGGTACTCAGGAGGTGATAGACTTGCTTTCACTAGATAATGCCAGACACTTTGGTCATACAAAGGATTATTTAGAAYGAATCCCTCTTTCTACTTTCTAAGTATGGGTATTTCCACTAGAATACCTGTACTGGAATCTGAAATCACTTTGAGTTGTTTGATTGTTTGTTATAATCCTGCATTTAGACTTGCTTGAAAGCTAAGCCTAAATTAATGTCAGGTGCAGGACTTGTATCTAAGTTCAATAAACCATAAATATCTGCCTGATGTAATCGGAGATCATAATGTCAGTGGAAAGTGTAAACTTAGAAATGGTGTGGATCAAATATGAAGCAATCAATCCGGAGCTGTGGGGCGTTTGTGATCCCCCGCCCCCTCTTCTGGTCTTATTAGGCATATAGCCCTTTAAGTCACAGTACCTGTGTATATTTAAAACTTATCACAATGTCTGTGTATGAAAAGGACTACGGCATTGTTTGTTCATCTTAAGTACCTCATGGAAATATCACTGTATAAAAGATGACCTGCATTTAGATACAGCTCACTTTCCTGGTTGGTATTTCTTTGTCCTTTTAGTAAAAATAATTTGATACGGATTGGAAGTGTGATGAATGTCATGCATATAAAATTCTGCTTTGTTTTAGTTCATGGCTTTGGTTGTTACTACATTGCTGGATCTGGTAAAAAACTTGAGAGCCTTTGCAGGAATCCTTGTGGTAAGTCATGATGCAAGATTGTAATTTCCTTTCTTATAGTTAGCAGTATAATAAGGGTATGTCTTCAACAAAGTAAACCAGGTTCTTTGAATGACAGTCGCCACTAACAGTAACACTTCACCTTAATCAGCCAGTTCTTCAGGGTGTGTCTTACAAAGCTGCAACAAACTACTGTTTTGTTATGGGCTGCACACAGTGACAGTGCCTCATTTATCAGTTTCCTTTAGGAATGCCTTTAAAAGATTATTTAAAACTTCCTCAGCTTGCCTCAGGCTGGATACTCTAGTTTCAAATTAAAATTCATCTGATGCTAGTAGTAGCCTAGTTTTCCTTACCCTGGCTTGCTTATGTTAAAGTAAATAGCAAAAAAAATTCTAAAATTGTTTTCAGTTGAGAAGGTCTTGAGATGGCATGTTTGGACACGATTTTTAAAAGCCTCTGCCATCCTGTTTTAGGTGTGTCTGTGTAAAGCATATAGTCTGTAAACATGTGATTAAAGGATGGATCACGATGCATGATGTCCATTACATAAATCCTCCATTTCCCAACTCTTCAGTTCCTGGCTTTGCAACGATGTCTTCCTGGTACAGCAAATTGAGTGCCTAGGTGGCTGCTTTTGTGGTGGTGGTGGTGGATTTTTTGTTGTTGTTTTGGTTTTTTTGTTTTTTAGGATACCTTAAGTTGAGGTAATGGTTAGAGACCAAGGATTTGCTGTGTATTAGGTGTTGTCTAAAAAGTTGTTCTAGTCTATATACTTGGCATGCAATTTACCCAGAAGATCTGTTTTTGTCATTACTAATCTCTGCTTTTATCTGTAAGGGAGGGGCCTTAAGTTGCAGTCTGGAAAGGTTTATGTTGCAACTGGAAATAAAGATACTGGTTTGGGCAAAGCTAAGTTGGTAACAACTTTGTTGTGTTGTACAAGTCACACTTGCCCCTGGAAGCTACTCCTGAAACTGAGAAATACCTTGGGAGTGCGCGAACTGGGAAGTTAGCCTTTGCAGGTGAAACTACATCTTAGGAGACTAAATGCCAATCTTGCATGTGATAGGAACAGCTTTAGTATAATGAAAAACTTTTCATTACTCAGTTCGTTACTCAATGTAGTAAGCTGTCTAAAGGCTGACTGCAGTTTTGCTAATTTTGCCAGTTTGTGGTTAAGTACATACACCATGCTAAAGGAGCACACGTTTGCTTGTCACCCCTGTCAGAGGCTGGTAGGGTTGTGTTGTGGATAGGTGGGGGAGCCAGTGATTGACATTGCTGCTGCTGGATCTGACAGAGCCCTGGGAGAGAGCAATTATGGGGTGAGCTGTTCTGTGCTTTACACGAGGACCCCAAAGCTGTGTTGCTACTGGTATGGTTGCACCTGGGCTGTAGCATTCTGCTGGAAGCTCTTTTCATTCCTGAAAGACGTAGCTAAGATGGCAGGAGCCTATAGTAATATGCTTGATTTTATTTTTAGGAATTACGCGTTAGTGTTTCAATGTGGTGTCCCTACCCATATATGTAAGACATAATGCTCCTGAAGCGGTTTAAGTTTCTGCTGCTGACTGTCCTTAGTGCCAGGAGTGTGAATTGTGGTTTTGCACTGATTGTGAGGCAAGTCTGCCACGGTGTTTGCTACTTACATTAATTTAATTTGCTTTTACTTTAGGCTACTTAGAAGCTGTCACTGAGTTTCTACCAGCTGATGCAAAACATCTTTCCTAATGTTAGCCTGGAACACATGCTGATAAAGTAATGTAACTGATTAGCTAATTTATCAGGCAGTGCATGTTTTGGGCATATCTTTTTCAAAGAATAAAATCACCTTTATTATTGCCAAGCCAGATACCCCATCTTCTGGCAGGCTGTGGAATGTCAGCTTCAGCTTATTCCAGTAGTGTTCAAAGGGCTGTGGTTCATAGGTCAGGGCAGTTTCTCTTCTCCTCCTCCCAGACTTCCCTCTTGGGTTTGTTTTGTAGCAAAATACAGAAATATGACTAATGACACTTTCATTTGAAGACTCGGCTTCTTTCAAGTCATCCTAGGACAAATGGCTCTTTATGCAGAGGAGTGCAGTTGTAGGTTATTTTTAGAACAATCTTTTTAGGATAAAAATCATAAAATCGCTTAGGCAACTGCTGAAGACTGTGAAAGGTATCTCTTTAAAAACAGGTTTGCATTTCTAACAAGTAAAAGACAAAAGTTCCAAAATCCTTCGTGTTATTGAAACCTTTATTTTTAGACTAATATAACATTTTTAAAGAAGTTGCTGATGTAATATAAAATAGTGACTTGTTTTTGTCCTTCAGTTTAGGTTTAGTAAAAGCTTATTTTCACTGAATCTAGCAGAAAGCTCCCCAGATACTTTTTAACATTGTTTAACTTTCAGTTGTTAAAATGCATTCAATCATTTTACTTTATGATCTGTTTTACTTTTCTGTGTCTCAGAATGTTGATATTTAACTATCAACACTGCAGAATAGTGACTTAAAAAACAAAACCAAAAAACAATACCTGTATTTACAAGGAATAATCTAAGTAAGAGCAAACAGTTAAGTAATACAGACATTGAGAAGTATTTTCACTTTAATAGCTTCAGGCATTGTTCCTGACCAAATTCCTTTAACTGTGGTATGAATATGAATTCCATATTAATTGCGTTGTTTTCTTATTTAGGGACAGAAATATTCAAAACTAATACTTGCTTATATTCGTTCCAGGTGGTTTTCTATGCATTTGCTATAACTGGCATAATGCTATTTGAAGGTGCTGTTATTCCCTTGGGAAATATCAGGTAACATTCTAAACATCGCTACTCGGAAAGAATCTGTTTTTCAAAAGCATCTGCAACTCAGTACCTCTGAGTTGTTTGTGGTTGGGTTTTTTTTTTTCCCCTCTTATTCTTGGAGCCACCCTTCTTTTGATGTTAAATCACACAGACTTTTTTCATCTGTTACTCCTGTTTCTTCTTGCTGTACTGAAATTGCAGGAATGCTTATCTGTGGCTTGAAATTTTACCTTGCTGTAGCTTAAATACTTTTTTAACTATTTCCTTTTGTTTTCTGCCCATATGAGATACTTAACTTTCTACAAGGCACTCAGAAGAATCTCATTTTTAAGGTATAGTACATAGAAAGCTATGCTCACATCAGCCTGTAATTCTCTTACAGTGCTGTCAATACAACATATGATAACGGCACTCTGCAGTGTGGGACCTACGAACAGCTGGAATATTGGCCGAACAACTTTGATGACTTTGCTGTGAGTCTGATCGTTGATGGAATCCGTCCCTCTTTCCCCCTCTGCTTGTCTCTTCCCTTCATTTTCTGAGGCTTAAGCGTGCGATATAGCCACTCAACTTCTGTTTTACTCACGTTATTTAGGCAGCAGTGGTGACCCTCTGGGATGTGATGGTGGTGAACAACTGGCAAGTTTTTTTGGAAGCRTTTTCAAGATATTCAAGTCCGTAAGTAGCAGTAATAATACTGAAGAAGTCCCATATAAATCTACCTTATAAGGTAACTGAGTAGGGATTATACACATAGGACGGTTCCTACCGTCTTGGAAGAGGGGTGCTGCTTACCTTTCTTTTGGGTCAATTCAGGTATATAGGAAATAAACTTAATATTTCATGGCTGTTCTTTAACTTGTGTAACTTGATGGTTGGTCTAGTACTTGGTGGATGCCACGAAATCCGTGGTCACATTTAGAAGCGATTGGAAACTGGCCTGGTAGAATTCTTGTTCCAAAAAAGAGTCAATGACTTAAGGCTTGCAACATGTATTGGGTGGGTGGCTTTGGCTGTAGAGCCAATCTCACAGAAGTGAGATATTAGTGAATCGCTGTAATTCATTTTGGGCTGCTTCTGTATTTTCTCTGTGGGTGAACAAGTTTTYTATAGACTTAAAACCTTGGACATATCTTTCATTTGTATTTAATTACTTTATGGGAATGTTTGAATGAACTGGATAGCCTCTGGGTTGAGCTGTTCCAGTGATCCTTGGCTGGTTAACCCAGCGTGTAGTGAAGTTGTGGAATGCTCTTCTATAGGCTGTTGTGTGTGATAAGTGTTTAACGTGGTCTGGTGAAGACTGGACAAGCTGTGAAAGAGAAATCCATTGGGATCTGCAATGAATGGAAGCTACCTCTAGCTCAAGAAATCTGTGAACTGCAAATGGTTGGAGATTGGGAGAGCACTTAGGGGGTAGCATCATGAGTATTTTTCCATGTTTTTGCACTCTTTTTCCTGTGCTCCTGCTTTTGACCACTCTCAGAGGATACTAGCCTAGATGGATCTTTTGCTGTGATCCAGTACAACTTCTACTAGGCTGCTTTTCTGTCCCTTCAGAGTTCAATTATGTATGTTAAGTGGGGGGAGAGAGTCTGTTTGGCTAACTTAATGAAAGGCTAAAATTTTTTTTTTATTATTTTTTTGTTCCAGACCTCCTTTTACATTAAGAAAGTAGTAGTATTATATTTCAAGGAAAAATGTTATTTCATGGTGCTCTCTGATCGCTTTCAGGCTGACATTATTTACTGCCTACTTTACTTATTGTCTGTTAATCCGATCTGCAGGTGGGCAAAGATCTATTTTGTAGCCTGGTGGTTGATCTCCTCTGTCATCTGGGTTAACCTCTTCGTAGCTTTACTTCTAGAGGTAAGGAAGTGTGTTTATTTGGTATTAGATCCTGAAGACAGGTTCTAATTTGTGTGGGGGATGAAAAGAATACAGACAACTTTTTGGGAAAAGTATGTTGGTTTTGTGCGTGTGCTTACTTAAGCTTTCTCCTTGCCGCCCTTCCCCTGAGATGTTGAGGAAGYGTTTTCTTTTTCCTAAACAATTGTATATTTTATTTGCAACTTTGTCACAAATCTGGTTGCATTTCATTGGGTGTGTATATTCGTTGTTACAGCTCACTCTCTATAAAGAGGAAAAATATTATAAGTATTATAAAACTGCTTGTCTCTTGTACATTAGCATTTAACTTCAGCGTTAGTTATTCAAGCTGCAGGCTTTTTGCATTTTGATTTGTCAGCAAATGAAGTTAGCACTTAAATTTATACATTTTTATTTTATTTGGTTGTCCTGTGTTTTTCTTCCCACCCCAACTTGAATTACTACCCTTATTCAGTACTGCACTAGAAGAGTAGAACCGATTACTTATTTTGAAGAGCTCATCCTCTTGAGTTTCTTAAAGAAGCTGTGGAAATGTAGGTACTTAAGCATTGCCATGAAGAACATGTAGTTCTGCTGGTTTCTCGTGTATGCATACTTCTCTGCAAATCCAAATACCTTTTGAATTTTTGATGGTGAAGGGAACGTTAATCACAGCCGTCTACTGCAGGTTAATCATCGTAGACTTCTCTTACAAGTAATGGAAGAAATTGAGTACCTGTAGAGGGCACTTCACCCCATCTTAAAACCTATGAAAACTTATTTTGGAGATGCTCTTGTTGTTGTTGTTGTTGTTGTTGACTGCATTGAGAACTAAAATTCACTACTTTAGGCAGAATGGTGAACTTTTAGACAGAAGTTTAGGTATGAGTCTCATGCTGAGCCTCAGTCTTGCCCATGAGTGTTTTGGAAGAGACTTTCTGTTCTAGCTAGAGGCTAATCCTATGAAGTCTTCTACCTGCTTATTTCCGCAGGGCTGTGGCTGAAGTTTGCTGTAAGAGCCGAGATGTAGCATTCTGTAGCAGGAGGGCAGGATGTCACTATTTTTCTCCCCTTTTTTGCCTGAGCTGTCTGTCTACTCCCTGGGTATTGATTTGTCAGAGTAATTCAAAATGGATAAGGGAACATGACAAAACCAGAAGCTGAGTTTAAGCTGTGATGCCTGGACTCAGAGTATGTTTATATATTGTTGGGTTTTTAAAGAGGAAGAAATTCAAAGCAGGTGAACTCTTGTGGGTAGTTCACACAGTTATCTCAGGGTGGCAGTCCTTGCTAGGAGTAGAAGGCAGCAGGGCTGTCTTCTGCTCTACTGTTCTTTCAGTGTGTGATAAGAAAGTTATTTCATTCCTGAACAACAGGCTTGAATAAAGTAGTGACCTGCAGCCAATAAATTGCTGATGCCGAAATAAATCACTGGTCTGACACTCTGTGTTAAAAACAAACCTCACCCCACTCCCAAACCTTACCCACAAACATATTGACCTGATACAACCTCTTTTCTAATGTCACCAAAAGTAGCCTTTAGTTTTTTCCCCTGTTCCTTTTACACTTCAGAACTTTATTCACAAGTGGGACCGTCGCTGTCATCGAGAGCCTCTTTCAGATATTGAATACCAGAGGACAGTTGAACTAATGTTCAGGTGAGTTGAACTGGGCTTGATAATCGATCTAGCGTTTTATGTTCATCTGTTTTAAAGAAAGTGTGCTGGCTGCAAGAGGATAAAAGGCTTGTCTTCTCTTTCCTCCCTCTGAAGCAAACTGTTTCATGTGTTAGTTTGGAAAAATTCAGTGAGTGCTTTAGTCAGGCCTGCTTTAAGCTGACTTGGTAGCCTAACCTTTTATATGCTTTCTGCCCATAGCATGATGGGAGAAGAGGTGTTGGGGGCGGGGGGATGACTGTGCTGAGAGGGAGAAGAAAAGCRAAGATGAGGACAGTGATGCATGTTCTTGGCTTATTATGAAATTGTGGGTGGTGAGTTGATACTTGATGATCATGCACAAGTGGAACTTCTGGTGCAGATTGGATATTCAATAGTAGCATTGGGAACGTGTGCTCATTTGGGAGTTTTTTCAGGGAAACAAATCTACTGACCTTCAGTTGTATTGTACTGTGTGCAGGAAATTGCTTCCCTGCTTCTTATGGGAAAACAGCTGCTGGTTTCCATGACACATCTGTAAAGGATGGATCACTTGCAAGTAGATGCATCTTTAGGGAGCATCAACTTATTGTAACTTTAATTCCTTGTTTCATTCTTGAAACAAGCACACGTTACATCTCAGTATGTGCATTGCAAAAACAAATGCTGAGAAGTTCCCTTTGCTGCCCCTAACAACTCATGCTTTTTCTTTGTAGAGATGTTTTGGAAGAACCTACAGAGGAAGAGTTGATGGAAAAACTGCACGAGCATCCACACCTGCAGTTGTGTAGGTGACTGGTGGGAAGGACTGATTTATTTAGACCTCTGTTTTCTTGAGGTTGTCAGCTGGAAGAAACTGAATGGATTTTCTGTGAGGTGCTGTTAGGAGAGAGTCTTGTAGGACAGTATGTGAGGTTTTGCTTGKCAATTCTCTGCAGAAAGAGGTTTTTTTCATTTTTGGTTCATATCTTTTATTTTTAAAAAGATTTGAATCTTGCTGATTTGACTTGATTTTAAGTTTCAATTTTAGAGGAATATTGCAGCTGTTATTTTTATAAACTGTTGATATCAAAATGTTTTATTTTCTTTTTTTAAGAAGGGAAAGTGTGTTTAAAATGACAGTGCACTTTAAAACATGAACTTTGTAACCACTAAGCCTGCTACTTTTTTCAGCACAAGAAAATGGAACTGCCTTTTCTGGTAGGCGAGTGTGGCAAGGGCTGTGCCCTGCAATTCATGAATGGATTAGGCAGGACCAGAATAAAATCCTTAATCTTTTTGTAGTGAGAGTTGAAACACTGTTTTTATTGCAATGTGACACCAGCATATCTTACCAAATTTTCAGGAGTTAATCATGTCAGAACACAATCAATTTCAACTTAGCAACAGGGACTGCCTACTTCGCACATCCTGTCTTTTCTTTGTTTTTGATCTAGGGTTTGTGCTGGTTGCATCATGCTGGTAACTTTGAGAGCAGTTATAACTTTGAATGGAGCAATTGCACTTGTGGTTTTCAATGTGGCAAAATTGAGCTCTCCTTTAGAGTAAATATTCTCATGTTGCTTTTTAGTGAACCTCTTCCTTTTACTTTCTTCCAAGTCCTGTTCTATACTGTATCATATTCCATGAAAAAGCTGAGGGGAATGAACTTTGGCCGGAACGTAGCACCATGATCACTGCAAGTCTCCCACTTAAAGCGGGGGAGAAAAAAAGGTTGAATGGGATAATCAAAGTGCTTAGCAGTTCAAATTTTCATTTGAGTCTGTGGGAATTGAAAGTGCTCAACCAGTATTGCAAGATCACATTCTTTTATGGCTTAATGACCACATGCTGTATACCACTAACTTTCACCTGGGTAATACTTTTTGGGTAAATAACTTTGTCAACAAATCTAAAGTGGAGAATTAACAGTAAGCCATGTTCACGTCCTGTTCATTATCCCTTAGTATTCCTCTAAAAAAGGTGTTTTTGTTTGAGTCTTTGTCACGTAACTAGTGAATCACTATGAAGAATAGAATCAATCCTAACGGCTATTTTTATATGTAATAAGGAAACTACCCTTTGGGGTGCTGCCTTGTCATTGAGACACTTGTCACCAAAATAGACATTACTGTGATCGTCTCTGCATTGACAAAGGCTTGGGGAAGGTAATTGGCCATAAAACACTGCTACTATTTGTAAGTTATTTGATCTTTTTTTAGATAAAACATTTTTCAAAAGTGCCAAGCAGTCATCCTGTATACTTTCCCTCCTCTTTTTTTCAACATTCGTCTTTTCTTTCCTGCATAAGGGAGAGTAAAGTATCTGGGATGATGGTGCATTTGAGCTCAAAAGCATTTCCTGCCTTCTTGTCTCACTGTTCAGAAGTTGTGTAGTGATTCTTGTCTGTTTCTTTATCTTCTGCTTATATTTTCCTTGTGCTGTGGAACAAAATATGTGTTGTAGCTTGCATATATGTAGAACAAATCTGAACTGAGCTCTGAGCTACTCCTGCAATCTTTCTTTACTTTTGTAATCTTGCCTCTTAAGCCATACTCTTGTCTGTGTTCAATGTCTTGTCTCTGTTCCAGAATAATCCACCCAGTAACTCACTTGCACTGGTTTCAGTGGCATTGCCATACTTATTTTCAGTCGTGCACTTAGAACATACATCATGGCAAGTAGATAAAGGCATCAGCACACAGTTTTTCTAGATTTGAGTTTGTTTTTTTCAGTATGGCTTTATGTCAGGATGGTTTCTGCTCCTTCTAGCATGATGTAATCACTGCGACCAATTTATTGGCACTTATTAACAGAGGTTTAGTAGTCTATTTTACCTTTTTACTGAAAAAAAACCCTATTTTTGTTTTCTACTTTTCTGAATACTTGAAGAAGTACCTTTGCCTTGCCAAAAACGAAGTGGCCGGTTCTTATCGGCGTGCAAGTTAGTTTTTTTTTGTTTGTTTGTTTGGTGGTTTTTTTTTTTGTCTCTTAAGGTTGTTTGAGGGTTTTTTTGTGGTNTTTTTTTTTTTTTTCCGTTACATTCCACTACAATCTACCAAAGCAACACTAATTGGTGTGGGATTATCATAACAGTCACAAATGTCTCCATTATGCAATCTTTGCATCTGGACAAATGTGAAGAAGGCTTTCTGAAGGGAATAGTCTTAGTCTTGTTTCACATTTGTGTAATTGACTGAAAGTGTAACTAGAATTTAATACAAAATTGTGGTACCTAATGTCACTTGTACTGGAAGATGTAAACAACCACAAGTCTTATGCAATAATTGTATAAATAATGAAAATTACTGTATGTAACTGGGTAAAATTTGAGGTTTGCATTATTAAAAAGAAGTTCCTTCTTCTTAAAATATGAAAATAATTGGGGTGTTGAAATGATTCTTGTGGTTTGTTTTTGCCCTTCCCCCTGCTACTGATTTCTGTTGTGCTCAGCATCTATGCTCCCATTATCTTTACTAGTTGAAGGCTGGGCCCATGGAAGTGGTTACATGCAGCTGGGACATAACTGCCTGGTTTCAAAATGCAGGACCTAAAGTATGCTGCTCTGTTATTCTCCAGTTCTAGAGGTGCATGACATCATCTGTAGGTACTTGATATGGTTAATTTTTAATGTGGAAGTTCATTGGAACCGAGCATTGAGGGTGTTTCAGTCTTTGCATCTGCAAACTAGGTATTCCTTCATCTCTCTCTTCCTGAAAAGATCAGTGCAATAAGCATTCTCATAGCATCTCAACTGGGACAGATTTTGCACATAATTTAGCAGAGTCCATGGCATTCTTTTGAAACAGGTTCTGGTTTAGAAGTTTGGGGTTTTGTTTGTGGGTTGTTTTGTTTGTTTTGTTTTGKTTTGGTTTTTTTTGTTTTGGTTTTTGGTTTTTGTTTTGTTTTTAAGAACAGAACAAAATCAACTTGGGGTCAAGCTAAAGGCTTAAGTTTGCTGATGTCTCTGACAATGGCTGTTGCGGATGCTTAGGTGAAGCATGTGAAAGCCAAAGCAAATAGAAGATCATCTTTGCATTATTAAATCAGGCTCAGATTTTTCTAGCTTCTGAAGGAGGGCCTTAATCACCAGATTCTTGGCTAATTTGAGATTCCTCAGATTTTATTTTTTTTTTTCCCTTCCTGATTTGCTATGAATTTGTATTACTTAAAGATTTAGGAGTGGAGGGAGAGGATGGATGCAATTGAAGTGTTATTGATACTTTCAGTAGAAATACAGAAATACAGTGATAAACCTCAAAAGCACACTTAACTATGAAGAAAATTAAAAAACTTATATTGGCCAGAACTGCGAATAGGGCAGCTAGAATAACTTAGTAACTGTGTAGAAATTACAGACAAAGGAAGAAATACTGTCTTGGGTGTCAAGGGTTTATGTGAATAAAGTGCATGAGGCATGCTTTCTTGGCCTCTCTTTGTTGTGATATTCTACATCTCTTGACACATTTTAGGGAACATTACCTTTTCATCCCTCCAACACTTTTTAACGTGCACAAAAATATAGGGACATACAAAGCTATAAGAAAAAATGGGGCCTATAGGAAACTGATGCAGGGTATAGATTAGTTATCTCTGAAATGTGAGGTAAAGGTATCTCTTACCTTGTTAGATGGTTTATCTTTTCACCTGCCAGTATATTATGAGCAGTACATAGTGTTACCACGGCTTCTGCTATTGTTTAACATTGTGCTTTAGTCAGATGAAGTCATTTCAGTACTCCATCTGTCTTGGGATTTTATTGAAAACAAAATAAAAATAGGTCTCTGCCTGCTTTTTTTATGTAAGTATTGATGACTTTTTTTTTTTTCTTTCACTAGATTTTTGTCTAATTAAAAGCCCATTCAACTGATGGGAGTTTTCCGCAAATCAAATGGTTTTGACTTAATCTGCAGTCTTTATAAACATTCAGAGCCATTTGTTATGTGAACTCTGGGTAGAAATAATTTGGGGGTGGGGGGGATAAGATTTGGTTTCTATTCCAACTCTAAGCACTTCACTATATAGGACACTGTTTCAAAATGACCTTGATAAAATAGAGGAAATTGCCAAAATTATCGAAGTAAAATTTAAGAGATAAATATGGACTGTTACAATTTAGAAGCACAAAATGTAGAAGTATATAGCAGGGAGTAAGTGGTATTAGAAGACAAATATTATAGGGCTTATCGTGTACTACAAATTGAATGAGCTAACAGCATCTGAGAGAGATCAAAAGAAAATTGCTTTGCTTTAATTTGTAATTTGTAATAGTACTTCCCTTTAGGCCTCACTATTCCCATTTTGGGCCCTGCATTTTAAAATAAACAGGTGGGGGGAGGCATTTGTTATGGGACAGTAATAGAGGTCTTAAGAAATTTTGAAGGTGTGAGTTGGGAAGAACTTTGAAGGAAATAATTTGTTCAGGCAAACAAGAGCCAGGCAAATATTTTTTAAACAATATTCAAGTATGTAAATGATTGAGAGGAGCGAACTGTTGATGTTGTGTAATCTCTGTGTGCTGATTGTAGGACAAGTTGTACTTTGGATTTTGGCAAAAATATTGCTAGATATGAGGGATGCTTCCTAACTCTGAGGACTGTACTCTGGGAGGTCACAGGCTCCCCTTCACTTGAGTGTCCTTTTAGGAAGGGTTTGACGGTCACCTGCTACAGCTTTGTCTGGATGTTTGTGAACCTGCCCCTGCTTGGTGATGCCTCAGCTGGTCCCTGAGATCCTGTCCCGCCTACCTCTCTGTGGTTTCACTGGAAAGAATTCCCATGGCTGTAACAAACCTAGCTTTTGTTGTTACAGCATGTGCTGTTGGTTCTAGCTAATGGCTTACAAATGTTTACAGCATGCAAGAATTATACAAGTAGAGATAGCAAAAAAAAAAAAAAAAAAAAAAAAAAAAAAGCTCCTTCAGCTTCTCATTATAAACGGGAAGATGAGATTTCGTTGTATGTGCTCTGTTGCTAATACTTGACCAGCATACCCTGGTCCCTGCACTATCTCCCCATAGTTCTCCGTGCAGTTCTCTCTGCTGGGTTCCCTTTAATCTCATTTCTACATCCCTTACCTTTTTGGGCAAGAGGAGGAACGTGCTGCCCTTCTCCCAGTTTGTGTTTGCTCACTGGCAAGCCGAGCAGATCAGATAACTTGACCCTTCCCTTGGTGAGAACACTTAATTTGGGCACTCTGCTCTATGTGCTACCAGTTGTCACAAAATGCGTGGCACTTATAGCTTTGACACTTTAGCTCTTCTATCAAACTTGGTTTGGTGAATGAATTTAAAAGTTATTACCAGGGGACCCATGCTACGTAACTCCTAGAAGCAGCTAGAAAATATTACAAAAGGTAATGCTGTATTGTTGGGAATTATGTTAATTGAAATTGGTCTGATGTTTGGCTGGATCCAAGGCAGCTTAGGATCTGAAGCCTTTCAATGAGAGTTGAGCACTTAGACTCCGATGGGGAGAAAAGAAGATCATCCAGAGACTTAGGCATGCTCAGCATCATTAGTCAGTTTGTAGAAGTGTGGGCTAATGTGTTTCAGAACTGTGAACTGGGCTTTCCTGCATCCTCCAGGGATACCATCCCTTTTTTTAAAGATAAAATAGATCACGGAGTATCTAAATGAAGAAGTTAAGGTCATGGGAAATCTGTTGCTAATTCAGGAATAAACACCAGCTCCTCAGACTTCCTTAATCGTAAACTTCATATTTCATTCTGTACTTAAATCTTTTTCTATATGTGTAGAGCTACTGTTTTCGCAGCATAAAGTGAGAGAAAATGGTCAGGAGAAATCCTCAAGGCTGAGAAGGCATTCTTCAAATACTAAATACCTAGTGATGTGTACAGCAAACTACTGGAGGAGCCACCTCTCATTGTGTCCCATAAAGAATATGAGAACTTCAAGACTGTGTATAAAATGGAGTCACAAGGCATAATAAGTATGTGTGTTTTTTAAAAGTGTCTTAGTTAACTACAATTGTTGCAGTTCTGGAGGAAAAACTGTGGTATACAGTTACCTCCATCATATATGCACTTGTTTGCCAAAAGTAGCAAAATGATGTTTTGTCATGAATTACCCATGTTACCTGCTATAAGGGAAACATTAAATGTCTTCTCTGACTTACAATTCCAGCCATTTATGTAGTTTATTTCTATTGTTTTTCATATCTAGAATTTCATATGTAGAATTTTTCCACAGTGATTGTATAAAAAATAGTTTACTGATGCTGATTTCTTCTTTAACTTCGAACTGTAAGTTGAAGACAATTGTAGCTTGTCCTTTTCTTTAATGCTAGAAATTCCTTATAACAGTCAGTCATCTTTTTTCCATTAAGCTAGTTGAGCAGGTGTTGTCTTTGTTCTGTACAGATACTTTCATGGCCCCCATCATTGCATTATTTGAGTGCCTCCCAAGTACTTTCCTGAAAACATCCTGCTGGGATAGGAAAATATTACTATCCTTATTTTGTAGATGATCAGCTGAGATATTTGGTGATCTGCCCACAGCTGAGCTTGAAATCCGTGGGAGAGTTAAGAATAAAACCTGCGGTCCCTGCTCACTGCCTTTCCTAACAGACAATACTGCCTTCTTTTTTTGCAACAGCTGTGAACTTCAGTTGGATGTTTATAAGATGATGTTGACATTTCCACATCAATTGGTTTATAATTTTGCTACTGCCTATTCTTTTATGTAACTCTTTTGTTTACCTTGTTTTAAAATTGCAGAAAAAATCCTGGAACCTCTAAACTTCTAACTCTACTTATTTCCCACCTTATCAAAAGAGGAGGGAGGGCTATTACTGATTTGCCATCTGATTTATAAGTATTTAGTAGGTATGATCTGAGGCTGGCACGTGTGCTGRAAGTTTAGTAAATGTAAGTAAACTGCTAGATTCCAGTAATTAAGGTACTACTGTAGCTGTACAAAAATAGAGGGAAAAAATACAGGATGATCGTCCTAAACAGCAGTTAGTTGACAGCTCCAATTCTCATTTCTGTCAGACCTGAAACTCACTTCAAGAATGTTTGAGTTTTTCTTTAGCCTCATCTTCCTTTGTACTGCTTGTATCTTGTTCTTTGAGGTGGCTGAATGGTCCGACTTTTCAGTGCTGGTGAGTGCTTGCAACAGCATATTGAATTTGGAAAACTGTCCAAGAGGCCAATTGCCCTGCATGATCTCGCTGACAAAGGATCATCAGCATTTGAAAGAATGGGAACTCATGTCAAAATAGAAAATGGAGTGCATTTTCAAAACCAAGTTATATTGTATAGCAGGTGTGTGTCTGTGTAATGTGAAATACAATCTCTAATATGACTACAGGTTGCCGGGCTGGATGCAGAAATTACTGAGTCAGATTGTAAGGATTATGTTACACAGCCTGTCGCGTCAGGTAAGCATAAGAATCAAAATCCCTTCTGGTCTTAAAGTCAGGGTTATTGAGTAGGATTCTGGCTAAAATCAGACTGGGTTCTGTTAGCTTCCAGAAAAGAATTGCCATTTTGTGTGTGATGCAAAACTGTAACACTATAGCATTGAACTGGGTAGTGGTAATATAACAATGATCTTGTACAACGAGCATCCTACTGAGGTGAGCCGGAAAGCCAGTCTAGCCTGTATTATTTTATTATGTTAGGTCTCCTTCTTGCGTTCAGGAATGAATTGGTTCCACACATAATGTGCTGAGCTGTTGCTGGTGCTCTTTTTTTATTAAGTAATGATCTTAGAAAGTAAAACTTAAGTCTTTAATGTGTCTTCCCTTACCTGTTTAATACCAGTGAGAATGATCTTGTGTTTCACCAAAACTACAAGTGTTTAGTTTCCAGCATCCTGGATAATTGGTGGTTTCTCTGAAAAGACTTGAACAATTACTTCGTATAGAAGAACGGCTCTAAAGAAGTTCTCTGTAAAACCAAAGGTGAAGGTGTTAAACCCAGACAATAAAACTTAGATCAAAGTAGCCAGCAGAAGGGGCCATAAGAGGAGCAGATTGTCCTTTAAGCTTCACCGTGTTGTGTAAGGTGTTACCTCTCTCTTTCTCTAATCAGATTTCACGAAGAAAGCAAAGCTATTCTTTCCTGATGTAATTCAATCAGAGCCCTCAGCTAGATCAGCAGGAAAAGCACCTGCCTTTCTTGCTTTAGATTTGGTCGATAGACCCTAGTTTTTGATAGGAGTTGTTTAATCCATAACCCAAGCATGTGGCCACAGCAACACCTGCCATGCAGGTGAGCTTTTAGTCTTGTTAATATACAAATATAGTATAGATTTTTGTATTAACCTTGCACACATACACACCCAATAGTGAGCGTTGTAAGTGGGAGAATTTAATCAAATGAGATCATAAATGTCTAATGTACTTTTTGTTGGGCAATAAAGTTGCCCACATGTTGTAATTGAGGTCTGAAGTTAACTTGCTTGCTGGGGCCTCTCTAGGGTAGATTACATAAACTAATAGAGCACATGAAAAAATGTTTTTCATGCTCTGCTTTTCCTCCTGTTTTGTCCACTAGCCTTTCCTCCTTAACTCTGTCTTGGGCTTGTGCCCACTGTAATATCTACTGCCATCAAACTCAGCACTTTAAAATTAGGCACACGTTTGAAACATCTGCTTGATTGAGACCCTCCACAGTGAGTATTAAGCTTTTGCCTCTGACATTTTCCAAAGTCCTTGGTTCTCTTCTTGTCTCCTGAGCGACCCTGATATAGTCCTCCGGAGATCTGTAAAGCACGCTCCTGTAGTTCCTAATTGTGCAGATATTGCAAAGTGAAGTGCGGGCTGAAGGTTCGGGTTCGGGCTTAAATTTTCTAAAACTCACCTACGCTGTATAGGTGGCCACTGTGAAATTTAGATCTGGAGCACCTTATATCCAGTTCTGCCCCAAAGTTTCATGCGTGTGCTTTCTGATTTGCGCAGAGAGAGGTGTTACCTGGCTTTTCACCAGACACTTATGAACAGGTGTTTGGGGAGGACCACATCTAGTTTACTAAATGAGGAAGGGTTGAATTAAATCCCATATAGATAAGATCGTGGTTCAGATAAAAAGGGCTGTGACCCATCAATGCGTGCAAGAATCCCACTGAGAGGAAGGCAATTTCATTATATAAGATGGAATTTTGCAAGATGTGTGCCAATTACGTTATGTTACAGCTACGTTTTCTGTGGCCACCAGCGTGTTAGTGTGCTAACAGACTTACCAGAAAACAGAACTAATGTTTTACAGAACATTGTACTGTATCATTTTACAGAACAAACTCTTTATGGAATATTTGCGAGGATCTAGCTCTGCTATTTCATTGCTACCGTTGCTTTCTCCCCCAACAAATCTACACTGGCTTGTGCCCTTACGTGAGACTATCAAGGGGTGTTACAGTGCCCCATGCCCTTCCTTGACTCTGCTTTTTCCATGGCCTTTGGTGATGGCTCCACTGTTACAGTATATGGTTGGGGTAAATACCTTCCCATGCTTTGACTATTGTGTCATTAGATCTGATTGTCTGTCTTGTACCTTGTGATGGTGTTCAGGCTCAGGTAAGGTATGTGTAAAATGTTGCCATTTGAATTTGGAAGTACCTTATTGCAGAGGTGGGCTTACCAGTGGGGTTAATGGGACTGGAGCCCTCTGACTAACACAATCTGCTTTGCCATATATGCTTCAAGTAATTTTACAGGGTTATGGTCATAGCACTGCACAATCTTTCTAACTGTACTGTATCATCTTAGCTGGTTAATTGTGACTTAGAAATGCATACTCCTGTGGAAGATTGTGGTGGGTCAGACACAGTGCTCTAAAAATACTTTTGGAGTAAGTTTTAAAAAGCTGAGTTATGTGACCTGTCACAGAAGGCACTGGGGGGGACACCGAGTCTGCTCTGTAAGCTCCTTGGGGCAGAAATCTTATCTCTTGCAGTCAAAATAGATAAAGGGAAGAAGACAAGGAAAGAACACTTTCCGGAGAAGGAACTGAGACAAAATGACTTTGGGCACAAGAATTTCTCTCAAGAGTGGGGACTGAACCCAAATCATACATTTGCCACTTCGTTACCTCTAGTAGACCATTCTCCACAGTAAGTTTGACCCAAAGTTGTAGTTTTGGTCTTTGGCAAACATGTCTTAATTTGCTGTTATGGCGGTGGATTTCTTTCCAGCAGTTCTCCCACCTTTTCCTGTAAAGGTCCTCTCATTATATTGGTCAATTGTCTCATCACAGATACCATGCCCTTTGTGATCTGTTGACACCGCTTAAGAAGGACATCATTTGTGCAGGACTCGTCTCCAGAGCTTCCCAGTCACAGACCGGTGCTTCATGGGAGCAGTAAACAGGGAGATCAGGAGTTTTCCTTTCAGGTGCTGTGATCTCACTTTGAGACACCAACTTGCAGAGGTTGGTAGGCTTTGGGTAGCAGGACACTGGTGTGGGTGCATCTGAATGCTGGAAAGCCTGGGGGCAGGTGCAGCCACGTAGAGGGGAAGCCTTGCTTCTCTCCCCTGAGCAGGGGAGAGGCAGGAGCCCAGGACAGTCTTTTCCCTGGAAGCAGCAACACCGAAGGTGTCCATCWCCTCCAGTGAGGTGGAGAGGAGAGGCCAGCTGTTGGCAGGAGAATGTGGGGGTGGGAGGGTGTGAAAGGAGGTGTGAGGTTATAGAAGTTGGAGAGCACAGACATACAGCGGACCTAAGGCTTACCTTTGTGAGTTTGTACTTGGTGTGTATTTGTAAGCTGAATTGCAGCCCTAACTATTACAGAAAATGGGGAAGCAGGGAGAAGGAAGATGTTAAAAACCAGGACAATTAAAAAAAATTAAAATCCTAAAAGAAGATATAAAGATTGTCTTTATTTTATTTTTGTAAGTTTTTTACATACTATTTTTCTTCTCTTTTTCTTTTTGTGCATGACTGGATTTTTTTGATTCTCTAGTTGTGATTTTAGCCAGCAGAGGGAGTTCAAGACCCCGTTTTAGACTCTGACCATGCAGGTTGGGCTGTATGATCAGCACTTCTGGATGCACTTAATGGAACATTCTCAGCATAGTTAAGTGCTGGGGCCTGAATCAAGGGGTTGGAATACAATCGGGTTTTGTTTTTTATGGCAAAAGTAAGAAGGTATGTTTTGAGGGAGTAAATTGTCAGTAATACACATCAGTTTGTACCAAAACATTTGTATCTGGAATACTTCTGCATTGTGCTTGGAGTATGAAACTGTAAGAGTAAGAAAGTGAAACTTCTTACAGACTGCCAAATCCAGTTTGATTGTCCTATCTGAATGAAATATAGTTAAATACCACTAACTGCTAATGAGTCTCAAAACAATCTCCGATGTTTGAGAACCCCAGAGAGCAGCAGTGGACAAAATGTTTTGAAAATAACCTCTAAATTTTAACACAATGATCAAATTTTCTTGTTGACAGTTCTTGGGAAAGAAGTTTATTCTTCCTTTCTTTAGGTTTTTAGTGTATATTCTAGGACCTGTATGTTCTGGTGGCAGGGACATCCTGCTACATCTTATGTGCCAAAACAAGAATAATAATGAAATATGTGAAAATAAATCAAGCAGTGCTGGGCTTCCTTTAAACCTGTAACTGTGGTTCCTCTGTGACAATAAGCTCTCAACTGAGCATTCATCCGTTGAGCAGTTAGGGTCCTTTATACCATCTCAAGCTGATAACTGAAAATGTAAACCACTTTTTAAAGTAATTCATGATATAAACTGGTCTTGCAAATGTTAAATTATACTAATTTGAGCAGATACACATGTGGCTGCCCTAGCAACCTGGAGAAATTCTTCAGAACTGAGCAGCTTGTTCTTGTGTGCAAATACATATTGACAAAAACTTCTTTGCTAGTTTCTTGAATTTCTTTAAATTGGCATTCTACAAATGTTATTTTTACTGCAAGGAAAGCTGAAGTGTTTAAACATTTGAAGACTTAATTATAGGTGGAGTGAATCTCAAGATACAAGTAACAGCATTTCCCTTTTTCACTTAAACCTGATGGGCTACCACTTGTGTTTATATACCATTGCAAACCTAATTTAGATGTAGTAGTAAGGACTAAAACAAGTTGTGCTTTGTAAAGAGACCAAAGAAAGGAACTGAACAGTGCCTGAGTGAAAACAGTGAGGGGAATCGGCGTGTCTGGCATTGACATAATACTGCGAAATCAATGCTTTGATCAACTATAAAGCATAATAGCTGTGTGAAATGTTTGCTGTGGTTAGCTGGCATTATCTCTTGTGTAAAGGAAAGTACATTGTAAACCAGTAAAAATTAACTGCCAGAGCACAATGATGTTTTTGTGACTGGGAATTCAGATAAAGTTTTGCTTCTGTTGGCAGAATGATAAAAAGAACTGGGGCCATTTGCATACAGGTGAAGAGAGGTGGTGATGTCCCATGTTCCACAGAGGCCAAGGCACCACAGGTATGCAAAGTGCTTCAGCTCTAAGTGGTGCCTTTAATTTAACTTGATTTTTTTTTTTTTTTTTTTTTTTACCTGGTTAGTTATGGAGTAGGAGGAAATGGTCGGAGGAAATGGRCAATACCAGGAAAAGTCATTGGGTGGCAGCAGAGCATTTACCACTTGCTATAGCATCCCAACAAAATAAAGGCAGTGAGAACTGTAGTTCTGCATAATTTTGATATAGGTAACTGAAAATGAGATCTCAGAATGGTATCTATGGTGAGAGAGCGCTCTGTGTTTGAGACAGGAGATTTCTCTCCAAAAGCGTTTGCATGTGTGTGTATATATATATATATAAAAAATATACATTTGTGTATAAACATGTATGTACATGTACACATAAAAACTATGCCTCTGTGTGGCGTCTGCAGGTTTTAGCTCTGTGACAGAGTAGTGAGGAGCTTTAATGTGATTACTACAACTACCAGCTCCCAAATTAGATCCCATAGCCCTAACAGTTCAAGCTTGTTCCTAAGATATATAGCTTGGTGCCAGTGTGAATAAAGCCATGTAATAGTTCTAAATTATGTTTCTGCTGGAAGGAATCAACTGGGTCTGTGAATGTGGCCAGCAATATCCACTTTCACCAAAAGTGATTTTTTTATTAGTCGYGTCTGGCTCTTTGTAACACAAGTATGAGAAGCAGGACAGTTAGTATTTATTATCCTTTTAAGAAGGAGTTAACCTTTCCATATTTATTCTACAATGTAAATATTGAGTCTTTTTGGATAATGTGGATGGTGCTTGAAGGACTTTGAAAATACTGTCCTTTGTTTGGAACTAGAAGCTAAGTGTATTCTGGGTGTGTTCATTTCAATGAAGAGATAGAGAATTTGTTTTTATTTGTTTTGTGTTTTACTTTAACATCAGCCCTGGAGAGGGCCGATGCTGTACACCTTACGATGTAGTTCATACAAAGGTATGTGTTATGGCCTTAAGGAGGACACAAACTGCAGCGTGCATACATACAAACATGCATGTTTCCTTTTCRTCATACACATTATGAAGTTACAACTTTGTTTGCTAGCTTTTGCTAAGTTGTTTGTGAGTTGCTGCTATTGTAAGTAAATATCTTACCTTCTGACTTCGCATTCTGCTATCACCACAGTGGAAATGCTATCAATCTAATACTTTATGGGCAGTATCGTTGCAAATGTGGAAACTCAGTGATTGAAAGGAATTTAACATCTTTCTTTTGCTACTTTGCCTAGGAAAAAGAAAGTTAAAAATGGGCAACTGTAGAGAAGTATTCCACCATCAGGTTTTAATTTCTGCTGTGTTTGGAAGGTCCCACTAACAATTCATGCTGGAAGCAGTCCTCCAAGAAGTATAGGTTGAACTACAATGTGTGCAATGCTATGCTACAGAGCCATATTTTATTTTGAAGATAAGCATATAAGCAGTTTGGGGGCAAATGCCCACAGTTAGGGTACTTGAAGGAAGTATAAGAGGCAGCCCCCACAGAGTTCCTACAGGCATCACGGAGAGGCTGGCTTGAGAATTGCATGCCCCTGCAATAAGGAGGGACTTCTGGTTCACAGCTCCTACTGAGCGCTGAGCTGAATGTGAGCTACCAAATCCTTACAGTCTGGACTCAAGATTTTGCCTTGGTAATGCTGAGTTTTTCTGAACTACGCTGATTTCTGTTTGGTTCAGGACTCGGCTGGATTTGGGAGTCCCTGCTGAAGCCAAGGCCCACAACCCATAGAAACAAGGTATTGCCTCTGAAGAAGAGCTGCCCTGTTTCAAAGCTCTCACTGAGCTCAGAATTCAGTGCTTGCTCCTGCATCTCCAAAAATTATTATCTTGTACCAGTAAGAGGCAGCATTTCCTGGATCCCAGCTCCCTAGGAGCCTTAAACTCTTGTTGACTGGTGGCATATGGCCTCTTCAAGGAATAAGGGCTTTTGGCTCCTGCAGAGCTTAATAAAGCCTATTTTTACACCCTGTTTTGAGTACTGTTGGGACCTCTTTGAAGAAAGATGTCTCTAAAATTATATGACTGTTTTGGTTGTACGTATTACTGCTGGAGATAGTTATTAGAAGTTAACACATCAGTTGACAAAGACATCAGATGTCCCCTGCCCTGAAAAGCTTACAAAATTAGGCAAGAAGCAATGTGTGAAAGGAAATCTGTTCAGTTATAGGAAGGTCTGGTTATTGTTTTCTTTAGTTTTACTCACCCATTCCAAGCAAGAAGACATGGCATGGAGGTGAACTCTGGAAAACCCGAAGCAGGAAACAAATTCCACAACAGTCTTCACCAAGTGCACCCAGACTTGATCCTTTGTGATGAAACCCTACCTCTGTGTGTTTGTGCCTCTGTGTTTCGGAAGCTGAGAGGGCAGGGCGTCAGAGCAAGCGCAGATGTTTCAGGTGATCTCAACTGTCATGGTAACACAGAGAGGGGGGGACAGTCTTGGAGGCATCAGCACTGATTTGGTAGGTCAAAATGAGCACATCTCAGTAATGACGTAATGTGCTTTCTGTGAGAAATGTAAGCTACCGCATCACTTAGGGAGCAATTAGGAGGTAGATGTTACAGCCAAGGGAGCTGCCTAGTGGAAGGCACAAAACAGAGAACGGGGAAAGATGACAATGATGGTATGACGGCAGTGAGACTTCGTTCCTTGTATTTGGACCAGATGTCATGAGGTTATTACATTAGATGATCTTGTTTGTTGTATCTGCAGTGATTTAACTACAGTGAATTCAGTTCATCCCTGCCATTTTCTCTTATTAGCTTAAGTAATTCCCTTGTTAATTGCTGCATCCACACAGCTCTGTGCTTATTTGTATTTGCCTGTACAGGGGGAAAATGTCCCCTCGTGCAGTGTTTCTTTATTTGCTTCCATGCGTTGTGTTAACTTTTGCAGAACTCTGCAGAACATTAAGGTGTAGACTGGAAATGACAGGAATTATGGTACTGAAGGTCAAGCATAAAAACTCTTACGATACCTCTCTTTGGCACTAAYGTACATACTAGGAATGCAGTCATTGGTGAGAACGTGGTGGTAGAAACAACACTGAGCTTTTTATCTGTAGAGAATTTATTTGAAGCCACTTTGGAATTATGTCAGCCTGTGGCGATTAAGAGAATTGGTGGTAGAAAATGAAGGTCACTAATGGGAGTGCTGTCAATTTTTTGTTTGTAGTACATGTAGCAGAGTTTTCTTATTTTCTTTTGGACAAAGACACTGGTTGAGGAAAGAGGCTGATACTGGGAAAACTTGTAAGGCTATTTATTAGAAGTCCATTATAACTGTTCTAGTACTGATGTTTCATGTCCTTTTCAAGACTATGTGTGCTGGTTCTGTCTCTTTGAGGAGTCAGCTCTCTAAATCTCAACTTTGTAACCCTTAATTAGTAGTTTTTTCGGACAAATTGCCTCTGCCTTTCATTTTCTTCCCATTCAGGGATTTGTCAACCTGATTGCAGAAAAAACACAGTGCCTATTGTCCTGTGCCTATTTTACATGCTGACAATGGAAAAACTTTCTTTTTCCCACAAGTTTGCAATGACATTTTCGTCTTCTCTAGGGGTTACTTCAAGAGGATAACCACCATTTCCTCCCAGTTAAGCTTCCCTGTGTCAAAGATATTTGATCATTTCCAGTGGGTGGAAGAGGGCAGTTCGCAGGCTGATAATTGCATGTGTACCTCTGCAGGCTGTTGCGAAGGATGCTATCTTAGGGCAAATCTCTAGGAGACATAAAAACATCATGTTAACAAAATAGCGTGAGGATCTGTAAGATAAGTAGTGGCTGATGTGTAGAGTCCCTACAGCCTCAGTGACTGCAACCAAAGGTCAGATCTGCTAGTAATGCTAGCAGGAATTCCTGAAGGTACCCTTGGATCTGCCTTGGATTCAGCGAAAGTGCACCCAAACCTCACATGTTTAAAAGGGTGATTTTTAGACTCAGTGACTTGCCTATTTTAATGAAAGTTCGTTTTAGCTAGAAAGCTTCAGACTGTGTAATTAGGAAAGAGTCTACACAAATTCTTGAGCAAACAAAGAGGAAAGAAGGTATTGTCATTTTGAAGAAGGGCAACCTAAGTCATCAAAGCATTCATGTATTTTTGGGGCACTTTGAGGTGAAATGCCGTTACTCTGAAGTGACAATGCTGTAGACAGGAAAGCAATGTACATGTGACCATATAAGCGCTAGTGGCATCTGGCAGTTTGAGGTGCCTTGGTGTCCTAGTATGTGTGCTGTCCTCATGGTGGAAGTGATTTCCCAGGAAAATTGAAATGTAAAAATTGTAGAGTAATTCACTTGAATCTACATTGACTATGAGCTATAATGTTGATAGGTAGTGGTACAGTTATCTCTGCATGTGGTAAATAGTCAGTAATCCATATGGTTGCATTAATACCATGAATTCTTCTGTAACACGGTCTAGGACATTTCAGATAAATTCTGATCACAGATGCCCACAGAAGCAGCTGTGCTTCTTTTTCTTCAGCACTTTGAATGTTCTTGTTTAAGTCCTGACTCATTACCCTCATTCAGTGGTAAACTGGTGTCCCAATTGCAAATCAGGATTTTATGCCTCTTTTCCAGTGTACCGCAGATCTTTGGAATTTCCTGTGGTCTTATATAAAAGGAAATTAATGATTATGTATTATTCATAAAATAATGTTTCCATCATTTTGTCTGTTTCCTCTCCCTCAATTCACCAGCAGAGGGCTGAAGGATTCATYACCTACTTAATTTAGCTTAAATTCACAGATAAACTCCTCAAACTCCCCTCCTGAAAGAACTGTTCCTGCCGGGTTTTGACCATAGATCTAAAACACTCTGTGCTTTCTGAGTGCATGATGTATGCTGCATACCATACTATGCTAGGAGGTACCTCCTTTCCATATCTGAGTAATGTTCACAGCAAAAACTTCAGATGTCCCTTTTCAAGCAGTATGGCATTTTGAAGCATTATTGTTTTACTTCAGAGCTGCCAAGTGGATGCCTTTCTGGAATGTGCAGTTTTAAGCTTTTTAGATCTGCCTGATAGTTTCTGGTCTGTGTGAGGGAGATGTTTAGATAAGGTGGCTGTAATGGTCCATCTTGATCTGAAACTGATGTCTCTTTCTACAGCAGCCTTTGTTGACCGCTCAGTGCATTCTCAGGGAAGTTCTTCCGCTCTCCTTGTTGCATGCCCTACTGAGTTGGGTTGAAAACAGGACTGTGTATTCTGAGAATGTAGCCAAAGGTGGAAACTTGAGCTTCATGGGAAAGAAAACAGATCCTTTTGGCATCTCAGAACGGGTTAGTCCTTGCAATAACCCAATACGTTTTTCCGGACTAGAAGGCTGGGCTTCCGAGTTCCTGCTTTCTTAAGAGTGGTAGAATTTCATCTACTACTCTGCAGAACTTGTGGTTAAGCTGCTTTTGAGCTGTTCTGCAGAAGAGGGAATTACTTCTTGATTCTAAGTCCACTGAAGAGTCTGAAAGACTTGCACTGGTTTCAGTCACCCTTGGTCAGACATGTGATGTATTATGAAAATAGCAGAGAACGTCACTGTGGGGTTTTTTTGACCCTAAAAGCAGATTGGCAACATACCTATAGCCTAGCTTTTCATATTTTCCAAGTGCTTTGCCACTAAGAAAATGAAGTAAATCGTTGCTATCAAATTATCAGTAAAAAATATTTAGATGCTGAACGTGTTCAGAAACAGTTTTTTAAATGGTTTTCAGGTGTCTTCCTGAGTCTTTTGAAATTATTCTATATCCAAATATGGTCTCTCATAGGACAATTTTTACAAATTGAATATTTTCCTAATTGTATTCAGGCAGTTCAGTAAAGAGTGATTATGAACAGGTATGAATTACTCCTAAGTACCCTGAAAAGATAAATGAGCAAGACTTGAATAAAAACAAATTTGCYGCCATGATTTAATATTTCAGAGATGCCTAGAATAAAAGTGTGATTACATTTCATGGTATAAAATTTGTTTCAAATAAATGTTTTTCAAAAGAATTAGTGATTTAGGTTCTACAGTGTTTGGTATGTTTGTTATATGCTTTCTGGGGTTCCTTTTGCAAAGATGGATAAATATGATTGATATCACTCTGGAGAGCACTTACCTAGGGCAAAGGCAGTTTCTTTTTATTCTCAACTTCTTACGGTAGTGACTAAAGGCTGGTTAAGATCGGGGCTGTGTTGCATTTGCACACAGAACAGTAAATAATCCCTGTCCTAAAGAAACTGTAACCTAAAAAGGCAGCATGAGGACAGGGACATACAGAGAAGTAATGATATAATAAAATAACATTAATTTCAGTGGTTTTTTTTCTTTTTGAGATAAGGTATCTTCTGGGGGCAACTAAGTGGATTGGTGAAGGAAAGGAGCTGGCTGAACCTGCACAGGAGATAAAGGATGATGGAATGAAGCTGAGGTGAAAAAACTGAGAAAGCGGGGGAGAAAGGTGGCTCTAAACTGGATGCACAAAGCTGAGTCAGAGCCTCTGAATGATCTGACTGGGGACCACTTTTCTTTCTGTTGAGAAGCATAGGGTGTTTTTACATATATATTTATGTGTACATACGCACACGTGTGCTCAGTAGCAGACATCTGTCCGCATGCGCTTTACTAGTGGTTTCTCAGGAAGCGTATCTGTATGAATATTTAGCGACATTCTTATCATTGTACTAGGTTTTTATTTTTGTCTTGGGAAAAGCATGAGAGAGAATATCTGAGAAACACATACTTTTTTGAACCTGGCTTCCCATAGCATACAGCGCCTCCTTAGTGCTTCCTGTGCTGTGGGCGCAAGGTGAGGTACTGCCCCAATGGTAGCAATGGCAAAACTCCAGCATGGTCAGTGGTGGAATATCTCATGGTTTGAGGGGAAGTCCTGACTTGGTGTAAGGCAATGGAATATTTTATGGCGATGGTTTTGACACAAAGATTATAAAGCCAGCTCAGTTTGTTTTGTGTGTCATGGAGTTCAGCAACAACTTTGGTTTCTGAGATCCCCAAATCCTTTTTAAAGCTGTATACATTTTGTGTGTCTCTTCAGAGACACGTTATTTCCTGGACAAGGTTCACCATTCAGAAATAAATTTGGGGTGTAAGAGTTCTTGTTTTCAGTATCTCAAAAGTGTTATAGTCTAACCTCAAAATTTTGATTAATCTCCTCCTCTTTCATTGATGGGGAAAGAGAACAGGTAAGTTGGCAACTTTCTTGAGTTTCAAAACCCAAAGCACACAAGGGCCTATTCTTTTTGCAGTAAGCATCTCTGCTGAAGTGCTCAGGAAAAAGCAAGGGCATGAAACACTAGATTTTTTTTTTTTTTTTTTTTTTTTTTTTTTCCCCCTGCTGGTCTCAAATACAATTCTTGTTAAGATACCCATTCGAACTTTCTTCTTGCTTTAACTAATTCATTTTTTACTATTACTTTTATTTCTATTTCAGGGATGGATAAACCTTGCCACTGCAGCAAGGCTGGATTATTCCCCATCTAGTAGCTTCCCCTTTGTTTCTTCATTAAGAACAGTTGTTATGATCTTTTATCTCTTCTACTTCGTTTCCTTCTGATTTTATCTTTATGAAGCTATGTCAGATAGTATCACACAAATCCACTGAGGTGAGCATGGTATTCATAGATATTTTTACAAATACTTGTTTAACTGCCTGCATCAGCTTATTAAAATAATCTGAATKTTGACATATTTCACTTATGTTTGCAATAAACAATTGAAATGAGGGCTGTGGAGTCAAATTTGCAAAATTTAAGAGAGCAATGCAAAGAATGCACAACAAAGTCTCTTATGATACAAATGGCAAAGCAAGCACATACTTTTTTTTACATACCTTTTAACAAGCTTCAGATCATGATGCTTCTCCAGCATAAATCATTAAAATAGCGCTTTAACTCACAGAAATTGTTTAATCCATCAATAAAATACTGAATTAGTTTATTTGCCTCTAACCTGTGTGTTATGTTTTGTTTTTAAATTGAACTAATCAGTTACCCTCTGTATTCATCAGTTTCCCCATCTATAAAGTGGGGGCTAATGCTTTCCTCTTAAAAATCCTGAGACTTAATATATTAAAAGCAATTTCAGATCCTCAGGCTGAAAGCACCCTAGCAGTGCTATGCATTTTTATTATTAGAATATTTATAATCAAACTCTTTATCCTGGGCAACAAAATGCTCTTCTCTTAATGGAGATTTCCTCTTTTGTTAAAACAGTTTAGGAAAATAACAGTCAGCATAGCAGTCAAAATCCTCAAAGAATTACCCTTGCATGTGTTTCTGCCACAAGGTGGTGATTAGATGGCTGTGCGCATCATTTCACATAAACTGGGAATACTGTTTGGTGAACATTGTGTGATGATAGTGAGTTAAATGCTAAGACCTTGACAATCTGCATATATAAAACAAATGTTTTCATAATATGAAAAATAAAACCATTCTTTTCTCACAAGGTTGCATAATTCCAAGATCATCATCCATCTGTGTATATCCTTTTTTTTTTCTTTTCGCTTACTTTAATAGCTTTATTTTGCAACTTAATGTTTTTCCACCAGCAGGTGAAAGCATTCATAAATCTGTCACGAACAGTTGCCAATGAATATTCATATATGAACTGTCTGATTGCAGTACTTTGACATTTTTATTTGATTCTAGCAGGAGAGCAAACTTAGACATGCTTCCTATTTCCTAATGTATTCTAATTGATACCTCAGCATTGTACTGCTGAGTAAGTTAATGTGATTGGTGACATCAAACTACTAATTTGGAATATAAGCGTACATGAAACATAGTTTAAAAATAAAATAAAATGCCTGACTACATGATAAAGGGGAGCTACAAACTTTTACTCTCATACTATTTCTAAATTTGGCAAATAACTAGGGGCATTTAAAGCCAAAAGCTCCTACTGTTCAGTCACAATACTCACCCAATTATTTGACTGTTTATCTGTAACATAGACGGGAGAAGAGAGGCAGTCAAATATTTCTATTCAGGTTGTCTCAATTGTCATTCCAGTATTTTTTTTTTTTTTTTTTTATTCTCTACTGGCTTTATTATTTAGTCATCAGAAGAAAAGTAAGGGTTTGTAGTAATTCCTTATAAACCACTATTTTGGCTGCTGTGTTTAGGAAGTAGCACTTCTGTCCTTAAAATTTATTGTACCACTGACCTAGTATGTTGGTTTTGCTTTCTACAGCTAATGTTCTTCTTTCTATGAGCTCAGTCATGTATGACAAGAAAAGACTGTGCAATATTTTTTTTCCTTTTTTTTTTTTTTCCCCCTGGCAACAATCTTTAATCTATGCTTATTTAGAAGGAAGCAAGAATCTTAATTTTTCAGCCTTTCCTCTCTGGTTAGTTTACACATTAAAGCCATGTCCACTTTTCCTGATCAAACTTTAGGCTAGGAGTCAAGGGAGAATCTTAGGGAGGTTGCATACATAAATCCCATAGAAATCAATGATATTTGAACACCTACCTTCTCGTAGGTGTCTCTGGAAATCTAAGCTTCCATACTTTCTCTTAATTAGGAATAAAAACAAAGTTACTGTAAAGGTAGGCAAAAAAAAAAATTCTAGTGCTGTTTTTCTTCAAGCAGTCATGTAAAATAGCCATAAAAATGTGTACTGACATTAATCTATGGAGAGATAAGATCAAWATGAATGCTTCGACACACATGAGTGAAAGACAAAGTTTGTAAGCAATTAAATGTGTTTGAGTGCGGTTTGAGTTCCTCACAGAGAAAACATTGTGTAGCCTGGGCCATAGGATTTACATCATTGATGAAAATGAAGGGTACAAATTAGTCTTTAAATAGTAACAGTACCTTCCACAGTAGAAATGGTTGGCAGTCTAGTGAGATCTTCAGTTGTGAGTTGTTATTGCAAAACCATGAAATACTTTTGACTCTGAAGTTGATGCAATCCAAGTAACAATTGTATCTCTCAAGGAAGTCTTCCAACTGTGTCACAGGATGTGCTAGCCCTAGTTAAAGAGGTGTGACATGACTTACACCTTGAATATTCAAGTATCACCGGCCAAATCTCAGAATTTACCAGTCACAGGCAATTTAGAGATTACGAATCATTTATTGGCTTTATCACAATATAAGTAAGATAAAACAATACTTATCTTAGCTTTAAATAAGATTGAAACAAAAAAAAAAAGTTTTCTTTCTGGATCGCTGGCAGTTCCTCATCAGCTTGAAGAACCTGGCAGCTGGTGAATGAAACTAATGTTATTCATAAGCTGTTTGGAAGGCTAAGTCAGTTTTTAAAACAGGATTACAGCTACTAGGTCACTTAGGCATCGCTGAAAATTAGATCTAAAATTAGCTCTGTAAAATCAAAACTACATTCTTGAAACAAGAAAATGGGATTTGAAAGTTTCCAGCACCAGAAAGAGGCAAATAGATCCAGCTGATGTTGCATTAATGCTTAATAGCAGTTTTGCATAGCTTGACTGTGAACACACATATGTGTATGTGTATGCATTATATTTTAGGTTTCAATCATGAAGAATAACAATGTGTTTTCTAGAAAGAGGTTTATGAATGAATGCAAAATATGCAATTCTGCTTATGCATAACATGGGAAATATTTAGATTACCCAGAACTGGAAACACAGGGTTAGTGGAAACTAACTGACACCAGCATATGATTTGATGAATCTTTTTTGATCAGTCAGGTACCCAGTGCCGCTACTTATATACTAGTGCCCAGAATCATAGGAAAAGTCAAGATGTTTAGGAATAGTTTATCTGAATGACATAGATTTCAAGGTTCTAAGGTAGATTTACAAATAAATGTAATTTGACCCCAACCGCGCACTGTATGCTGGTGACAAAGTTATTCTCTACAGAAGGATTTTTCCGAGGTGTGTGAATAGAGTATGGTGGAAGGTGATATTTTAGGCGGGATATGATCTTTGTGTATGTCGTGTTTTAACCCTGGCAGCACCTAAACACCAYGCAGCCGCTCACTCACCCCCCCCCAGCTCCGGTGGGATGGGGGAGAGAATCAGGAGGGCACGAGTAGGAAAACTCACGGGTTGAGATAAAAACAGTTKAATAATTGAAATAAAACAAAGTAGAACAGTAATAATCACAGTGATAACAACAACAACAATATACAAAGCAGGTGATGCACAATGCAATGGCTCACCACCCGCCGAACCGACGTGTGCCCGATATGAGAGCCCATCCCCGGGACCCAGAGCCCCCACACACCCTTAGTTTTTATACTGAGCATGACGTTGCATGGTATGGAATACCCCATTGGCCAGCTGGGTCAACCACCCCGGCTATGCTCCCCCCGCCAGCTTCCCGTGCACCTGGCAGGGCATGGGAGGCCGAAAATTCCCTGGTGCAAGCACTACCCAGCAACACACAAAACATCAATGGGCCATCAACACTCCTATGATACCAAACCCAAAACACAGCACACCCCCCCAGCTACTGGGAAGAAAGTTAACTCTGTCCCAGCTGGAACCAGGACAGTTTTTTTCCATACAGCTTTGGAAGGCAATTGGAGGTGTGTGTTATCTTAGTGAAATAAGACTGCTTTTTATTTTTAAAAAAACGGGTTTTTACCATCAGCAAGATGGAATTTTATTTTTAAATAGTCACGAACAAAAGGAGTGCCAGTTTTGCTCAGAAGAAGGTTTGGGTCAAGGTGTGTTGGCAATTAATTTTGTTTTTCCAAGTAGCCTATGAGAATCTCAGATCTGATTCTTCATGTCCTTGTTCTCTCTTGTAGACCCAGTTAGAAGTTGTCTCCTGAGACTCATGGAATACCTCCTCATTTATTAGTATTTTCTATAGAATTAAAGCATATTTCATTGACTCTCACATTAACCTTGTGAAAGCAGAACTGTACTGATTATTTGATGAGTCATTAATTTTTCAGGAGCAGTGGACCAAATTAATGCTTTCTACATCACAATGTAAAAGTTGATTTGAGGCCATTTTGTCCTTTATAAAATACAGTTCTTAGCATGAAAATAATATTTTTGATGTTATTACATTTCCCTGCACCATACTCATTGGTTGTTTATYTGTACTCAGGAAAGGCAGGGAATAGTGAGAGAGCAGGAGTTAAGTTCATCGCTGCAAACCTTGGAGAAGGGTACTGACTCATAGCAACCACACAAGTTGTCCTACTGTAGAGTAGTGGTGGGCTGTGCATTTAAAGAGGCATAGGCCAAGAAGGACCGTGCTAACTACATTTAGTTAAGAGTGATTTCTTAGAATTATTCAAAATATCATGCGTAGAGCAAAAAAAGGTCTACGGAAGAGCAGGGAAAAATACTGTAATTTCCAATTCAAACTTCTACAGTGCCAAATTCCAGTGAATTCCAAATKCAGCTCTTTTGTCCTGTATAAAATTCTTATATGAAAAGTTGGGATGCCACTCCTGATTGGATAATTGCTAGTCTTATATTAACTCCATTTTTCTGTAACAAAATAATCAGAGCATGGCAAACACAAAGTATGATGAGGGAATATTTGTATAAATAAGTTTCTAGGTTTTTTCTCTTGTGGAGCTATTTGGAACTCTGCCATTTATTCAAGAAATTGTTTGTGAATCCTAAAAGCTTATTGAATGATTATCCATCTAGAGGAGCAAAACTCTAGGAAATTAGAGATGAGACAAAAATGAAATTAGAGGAGAGATATCAAAGTCATGAAAATACTTAATTCATAAGGAATACATGGACAGAAGCCAGAACTTGTTTATTAACCAAAACAAGGTATAGATTGAACATATAATTCTATTCTGATGAACAATTTAAACAGATCTACTCCTTACAAAAAAAAAAAAAAAAAAAAAAAAAAAAAAAAAAAAAAAAAAAAAAAAAAAAAAAAAAAAAAAAAAAAAAAAAAACCTTACAAAAAAAAAAAAAAAAAAGGAAAAAACAATAACAAAAAACAAACCCAAAACAAACAAACAAACAAACCCCAGACATTTTGAGTCAAACCAAGGTAGTGTTATACACAATGCAAGGCTAGATCTAATCCCAGAGTAGTTTCTTAGCCAAATGTATGAATCTTGAACCTTACCAATGCTAGTAAAGAATGTATTTTTTCAGTAACAACATTTGAATCAACACTACAAATGTACTATAATTTCGGTTTTGTTACTTTTTTTCTCTTCTTTGTGGTCTGCAAAATACACAGTAACTTTTGAGCAGATCCGTTCTGTTAGGCTTCACCAAGCAAATTGCACTGTAATAGCATCTATTTGATCTTTCAGTACGTAAAAACTGCCTAGAGGCTACACGTTTCACTTCATTTCATTGGATCAAAGAGAGGGAAGTCTAGGGTTTTCAAAGCACATCCAGACTCCAAGTGGTGAAAAGTGTTCTTTTGATTTCAACCATCCAGAACAAGCAGCGCAGATTTAGTATGAACCCCATTAGTCACCACACTCTCTTCCATTTAATAGTGAATGATTTTTTCCAAAGTAGCACGGTTATAAATTTGTCACAGACAGTTCACTATTACACTCTGTAGATGTTTAACAAGGTTCATATAAATATAGGTTCAAACAGATTTGATTTTAATTACATCCTGGTTTTATGCACAATTTTTTCCTAGTGAACAAACGGACTTCAGTGAGTGGAAGATGTATTCATGATGTGCTCTCTTCCTGATGCTGTTAATTTGAGATACTCATTTTAAATTTTCAATCCAGTAAAAGTCCAACTTGAATATTATCATGGAACACTGCTTTGCAATAGCAGTGAAAGGAGTAGTAATTACCCTCTTTCCTCTAGTGTCTATGCATATCTCTAGAAATCATTCTTGGGAGAGCTCTAACAACTGTGGCAACTCTAGGAACAGTCATATTTGAATCTGAATTGAAAGAAAAGATGCCTTTTTAACCCAATATCACTTTTTTGAATGAGAAGCCTTAAGATGCCTAAAAGAAGAATCTAAGAAAACAGAATGTAGAAAATGGGCTTTCCTCTGTTTTACTCCAATCTTCTAAGAAATTTTTAAATTTAATAGGTGATTTTTCAGTGGTAAGCAGCTATGGCGGTTTTCAATCTATAACAATATTTCAAACTGTAACTATATACTGAAAAGTTCAGCCAACAATATTGGGTTTAGATTCTAGGATAAAATGAATGTTCACATACCTTCCTTCATGAGTCCTTTAAAAAACTGAATAAATCATGAGAAATTAAACTCCAGGAAACAACTCTGCTTTGTCAGGAAGATGACCTGGATGATCTAATATATTTCTAATTCCAGCACAATTATGTCTACTGCTCTTCATCTTTGAGTACCTCTTACAGTTACTGTACCATGCATTACTTTTTAGCTGCTTAAACTGCATAATATCCAAAACTGACCAATAGCTTTTAGGAAAATAAATATCCAATAGATTTTTATCAGAGAGGTCAAGGAAATATTAGAACAACGTTGTAAACATAAATAGGCTTTGATTTAAATCACTTTGATATAACTGCTGAATTTTTTTTTTTTGCTTTGAGTGTTTGCAAACGTGCATCTTTGAGACAGCTATTTTGAGCTGTATGCTACATTTCCTTTATAGGTTTAACCTATTTCTATTCAACAGGTATTTGGGGCATACATGCAGTATAACCCTTACAACAGTATACTTTGGAAAATGAGTCATGTATAAGAAAAGTAACAGAATTTTGCATATGTAATTAGATTGAATTAAATAGCTGACAGAAGAGGATAATTTCCAGAAACTGAGTAGTAGCACCTGCACATCTGAACAATTACTTTTCATCCCATGAATTTCTCAAGAGTCTGATCTAGTTCAGTCATTTAGCAAATGAGTTAATCACTCAGCCATTCCTACTGGTTTTACAAGAAAGGATGACTTAAATGACCTCAACTATGTAGCTAGAGCAACATCTCATTAACAACTTGTTTCTTTGTGAACTGTGTTCCCTTTGCTTCCTTTTAATCCATCATTCCAACACTCTGAATTCTCTAGGAATTAAAAACTGCTGCTGAACCATCATAAAAGAAAAAACATTTGAATAAAATTATTTATTTAAAAAAAAAAATCTGTGCTTCACTATCTCACACTTCATCTTAGCTGACTCTCCCTGAAGTGCAGCTATGGTGCCATGTAATGTGTAGACACAAGGTAATCTCTAATCCAGGCATGGAATTCAGATGAAATCTGCCCCTGTGTTTTTTTAGTTTCATGTATGCTCAGCTCTATTCCTCTTGAGCCAGCACATATTCATTTACATATTTGAACACTGTGTTATGTATTTGCTGGATATTTATATATGATAAAATGCCCCCAAAAGGTATGTAAGCAGATGTTAAAGCTCTAAACCCAATATAAAATTGGTCTTAAATAGTTCATGGATGCCCTCATCTGAGCTTCAGACCAGTTTTTTTTTTCCTAGATGGTCATAATGACTTACTTCAAGGTGTTAAAAGTCTGGAAGGTAATGAGTTGAGCTTCAGTGTTCATTCTTTGCAGACTGCCTGGCTTAACCTAAAATGCTACTGGAATTTTTTCTTGGCATAATAGACTAAGTAATTTGCTTCTCCCCCCTACCCCCCAAAAGTATGAACACTGAAATAAAAATAATGTTGATTTCCACCNCCCCCGCCCCAAATGGTATCCAGGACACCTTTTTTGATCTCTGTTTTCCAATAGTTTCATCAGCTTGGCTATGTGTTACGGCAGCCTGCCTTTACTAAAGTAACCATATACAAAAAGCTTTAAATGTTAAAAGAACCACCAGAAACAAACAAACAAAAAAAGATAATATTGGATTTCAAGAAAATGAGTGTGAAAGGTAATCTCTCTCTCTTTATCACACTTCAGTCTCCTGTTAAATGAAAACACATGTACTCTCATAGTCCAATCTAAAGATCAGTAAGTTCAGCAGGGTCTTTGGTAGTTTCTGTGAGCTTTTGTTCATAGTCTTTCAATTAGACTATCTCTAATGGACTAAGTCTAGGGACCTGGAAAACATTTTGGATCAGAGAATTAGCAAATATATTTTATACCACAAATTATAAACAAATTGTGAAATCATTTAACTATCCAACCCTGCAGTTGTGCAGCAATTTAAGCAAGGACTCTCACCATCACTGTGGGACTCAGACAGCAACCCCTAAGGCAGTGCAGGTCTGCTGCTCCTCCCAGTCTTAGATCCCAACATCTCATTCAAACATTCTGACCTTCACTAATAATAAATTACCTCATATCCAAAAAGCTTATATTGTAATTAGAGTTAGGGTCTGTGCCAGGTGGGGTGTTCCACAAGCTAATGTGATACATTATTTTATCAAACTACACACTTTTTTCTAATCATTATGCATTTGATTACCTGAAAGAATTATCTTTTCAGTTTCAGCTGTTTTCCGTAACTAATTAGCCAAACCAGTGACAAGTCAGCAGCTTTTAAGTCTTTATGGTACTTTATTTGACTACTTTATTTTTATCTCCTGGGCAAAGGGTTCTGGTGTTCTGGAGAAATGGTGTGTGTCTATATGGGCTTCTTTATGTATTCAACTTTAAGCTTGCTACCTATCCTCTCCTTCTCTTTTCAAGGCTATCACCCCTTTAATCTCATAGAATTTTCCATTAGGTACGTTTAAGAGATTATAGTTTTGGATTGTTAGGTCAATACAGATAAGAATAGCAAACAGCAATAGAGGGATGCAGGTCCAGAGGACTGAACATGCCACATGGTCCTGGGAAATAGTGGTAACTGGAGACAGGATTAGAAAAGAGAAATAGTATAGTCAAAGTTTCAGCTAACAGCAAATATTTCCAGCACTGAAAATCTGAAAGAGGAGGAGACACTACGCAGTATGAGCCCATGACAAAGATTTTTTTTTTTTTTTTTTTAAGGCATTGCAATACATAATTTATAGAACTGACGTGGTTTAACCCCAGCCAGCAACTAAACACCACGCAGCCGCTCACTCACCGCCCCCCCTCCGGTAGGATGGGGGAGAGAATCGGGAGGGCACAAGTAGGAGAACTCGCAGGTTGAGATAAAAACAGTTTAATAACTGAAATAAAACAAAGTAGAACAGTAGTAATAACAATGATAACAACAACAATAATAGAATATACAAAGCAGGCACTGCACAATGCAACTGCTCACCATGCGCCAACCGACGCCCAGGCCGCCACGAGATGCAAGACACACCCCCCCCTTCCCAGATCACGCCTCCTAAATATATAGTGAGCATGACGTCACATGGTATGGAATACCGCATTGGCCAGCTGGGTCAGCCGCCCCGGCTATGCTCCCCCTCACCAGCTTCCCATGCACCTGGCAGAGCACGGGAAGCCGAAAATTCCCTGGTGCAAGCGCCACTCGGCAACAACCAAAACATCAATGGGCCATCAATGTTCCTCTCATACCAAACCCAAAACACAGCACACCTCCCAGCCACTGGGAAGAAAATTAACTCTGTCCCAGGCAGAACCAGGACAACTACAAATCTTGATAAAAGATTCAAGTGTTTACTAAGATCAATTTGATCTTAGTATTACCTCACAGAATACGTTTAGTTTTGATTTTATTGAATTCCATTCAGTATATGAGGATTATATTTTTGTTATAATTATCTATACGGATTGATCATACACAGTTTTCAGTAAACATTTGGTTCTTAACTTGGTTTACTTAATTGCATTTGGTCAGGTGTATTACTTGGAATTGCTTTTGTTATCCCAGTGGTTATAATCTCTTCCAATGAACATGTTTGTGAGTAGTGACATAAGATATCTGACAGTCATTTTCCATCATTACATGTGAAAATAGAGCTCAACTGCATGTTTTCCCCAGAACTGATTAGCAATAAAATCTAAGAGATATATGTGTATTTTGACAAGAGTGCTAAATACTCCTCTGAAACACAGGGCGACTCCCAGGACTGATACCTATAACATTAAAAAAAAAAAATCTCTCAACAATATTTTCTTTTCATTTGACAAATAATCTGCACAAAAAGAAAATACAAGTTGATCTTACAGATGTTCCATATACAAAGAATGTAATTTGACAAAAGCTTGGAGTCTGGAAACAGAGAGAAAAGAGTTTTGAAACATTTCATCTTAAGAGATTAGTGCAACAAAAGGAAACCAGGTATAATGACTGTAGGAACCTCAGCCTGGGCATATTTATTAAGGAAAAATGGATACACAGAAAAGATTTGTTCTTATTACAAAGCTGGACATGAAATTCAACTTCTTGGTGAGGCATGATGGGTACATGAAAGGTAAATTCCAATATTACAATATGCAGTTTTGTTGCATTTAAGATATATGTGTTGGCTTTCAAAATGATCACCATGAGTTAAAAAAAATCTGTTTAAAAATGACCTTAATTTTAAATCTAGGAAGAGCTAACTGAATATTATCACAAGCTAGAACTGTATATAAATGAGGATAAGCATGATGATAAGTCCACAACCCAGCCATACATTACAGGTTTTAAAGTTAATTGTTTAATAACTGAGTTTCAATCTTTCGTTTGAGATAGCAAGATTGCAGTAATAGTTTTATATTTTTATCATAGGCATTGCATCCCTATCAGCATCCCACAAAGCAAAAGAAGCTTTATAATTTTTTCAGCAGATTGCAGATGCAGATTAACAGGTTACTTACAAAATTAGCACCCAGGTTGTTTCATGAGTGTGTAAATGACCAACCTTTCTGCTCCAAGAACCCCATGTAAACAGTACACTAGAGTAACCTCATGTCATAAATCTACCCATTCATTTTATGGCCCCAATCTGGTTTTGCTTCCAATATTCAGCATACACACTATTGTTGGCTACAAAAATGTAATGACATTCAAAATTCTGAATCATGAAAAGTTACAGAAAATATTAGATTTATTAAAAAAATACATTAACTTTGTCTTTCCTCATTTCCTCTATTTTCTTTCCTTTCTTGACCATTTACCAAAGGGTACCATGTCCATACCTTACAGTAATTACAATAAATAAGTGGGTTTGGGATCTTTGCAGCTTCAGGGTGTGTTCCCTTTAATGTTAAAGTGAGAAGCACCAATGTGCRCTGTACGTCGCCATGCCATATTATATTAATATTACCATGCCATTACCATCCTTCAGTAGTATAGGCCTGATAAGCTGTAGAAGCATCCCAAACATCCAGAAAATGCTTACAGGAGTGCAGCATTAGACAAAGATATCTGGCGGTCCACATTAAGCATTAGAAAGGCTGATTAATATCCATTGGTGATGGGTCACTTAATAAATGTTAAGCCTCTGCTGAGACTAAGTTTATGTCTCCCAGGATAATGAAAAACACTTTATAAGTATTTCACTTTTCTTAAAGAYTTGCTCCAAGCTACAAAATGTTTAGGTTTGAAGCAAAAGGATGCAGTTGGGCTTCAAGAAATAGTTAAGTATTTTTACTTTACTAAACCTTCCTATAGTTTTCAAAGTTGGAAGAGAAAATGTGTGATAAAGTTTACTTTATAATTTGGATGCGTTCTCTAGAGACCTATGATACTGGCTTATTGAGAAGTACATAGGTTATCCAAACAGATATTTGTACTCTAAAGTTATTTTACTTGCCAACATCAGTTTCTAGGGCTCTATAAACTTTAATTTTTAAAGCTCTAGCCCCAGATACTGTTATGAGGAATAAGTAGTCTATTCTTTCAAGTTTAAGATGTCTGGTTTATAATCTCTTTACAGATTGTGCATTCTTGGCAAAAATAGCTTACAATGATTAATATTACATTGTTAAATGTCCAATAATATTAAGATCACTCTCCAAATTTGTTATTTTTGTTTGTTTGTTGAAGCTGGACTTGATGTAGGACAGCAAAACAAAGCCATGTTAAAATGCTAAGGCAGGTGTCTATATCCTTTGTAGAGAGTAAGAGAGATTTGGTTTACTGTTTCCTCTGTTAATGTGTATAGTACGTTAGTGAAAAATACTTAGGGTAGAGCCAGAGTAAAATGGCACATGAACTACTGTTAGGCAGAGATAGTCTGCCTAATACCTGCTGGTTTAATTAAGTTTTGGCTAGTTGTGTGTAGCTTTCAAAATACAGTTTCTCCCTGTTTGTGGACTGCTATGTTGCCTTTTGTCTAAAAGCTCACCCAGTGTGCTTATGTCCTTTTTTACTGATTGCGCTGGTGGGAGGCTTGTAAGGGAGACTTAGATTCCTCCTAGGTTTTTATTGCCATTCACAGGGCAGAGGCTCTGCGCTTTTTCCATTCTTTTCATTGAGATCTTTATGGTTCAGACTGAGCGAGATGTCATGAGGAATGTGATCTCAGAGGTGTACATATAATGCAATTAACACTGGTGGAAACGACAGTGAGAATTCTTGAAAAAGCAGTCGTCTTTAAATCTCTCGGGTCCCATAAATTACCCCACCAGCATTCATGTAATTCTTAAACTATATACTGTATGAAACAATATTCCATTGGTAACATGAAAACATATAAATCAGAGATATCTGTCTTGAGGAGCGTGAGCAATTCCCAATCAAATCACTTAGATGAGCAACTTCTTAGAGGCTTTCTTTGAGAAAGCATCCAGATGCCTTTTACATTTTTAATGTTTCTGTGTTACATTTATCCCAAAATTAAAGGAAAATCTTAGCATTACAGTGCTGTCTTGTGCTGAGGACTAATACCCCATTCAAATCTTGCTCCGTGTGTGTGGTCCTGGACAAACCAGTTAGTTAGTGTCCACTTGTCACCTGTAACTCAACTTCTCATCAGGTTAAGACTGTAAGAGGCTGGGAAATAAAGAACTTAGGTACTAAAGTTTTTGGGAAAATAAACATATAAAAGCATTTGCTGGAAAACTTCACAGTTCCACCACTGCGTGGAGTGATTTGTACCACGTAGCCCCTTTGTGTTTTTAAACAAAGCCAAATGGCAGAGCTCAACTGAGACTGGAAAAATCTCTGCTACAGACTCTAATCATCCATCATCCCTGAGAGAGGTAGGAGAACAAATCCCACCCCCATGAATGTCACCACATCATTTCCTATCCTTCAATCCCTTTGGCAAGGCGGGGGGCATGTGAAAGCACTTACGCAGGCCACTGGCCTCGGTTAACTTGCCCCAGTCTCATGACCCTAATACAAGTCAGATTTTTGGGTTCAGGAGATCATTATTCCTACCTTCTGTGACATATTATTCATACAGTTTTATTAGGTAGGTGTATATCTGTAGTGTTTTATTTTCTCAGTAACGTATACATTTCAGTGAGGATTACATTTACCTGTATAAACCCTAAAAGCTTATAGACTAGATAACAAACAAATTGCATCTTTTTTTTACAAAACCTTTGCTTCTCTCTCTGCTAAACACCTATTAAGAGGTCTTGAAGATCTTCTGATTCTACCTTGATTTAGATCGTATATCATTGTAAATAAGAATTATATTGTTTACTAATTAGCACTGTGAAGACATTTGTGGAGAAAAATTATTTTGTCAAGAGGACGTTTAGGGAAGAATACAGACAGGCCTTAACAGCCATTTCTGTTACACATCTTGCATGTCTCTGGATTAATTCATATGTCCTTTTTCTCTTTGTTTATAACTTAGTTTTACATGGAAAATGCTTACRCTAGGGAACACTTATATATAAATTATGCTGCTTATATTTTGGCTTTCTGTAAACACAAAAATTACTCTTAGAATTGGTAATTCCACTCCGGAATACACAATACAGATACATTGCACTCAAGAATGTTGCTTATTAAATTAACATTAAAGGCAATTATCTCTGGTATTTCTCTGAAGATTTTGGAACACAATGTAATAATATCTTATCTTCTCTGTTAAATTCAGTGTGGCCCACTTAATATGACAATGTAAAGAACAAAAATGAGCAAGTTATGTGAAAAAAATGGCTTGCCCTTCTTCTCAGAGAGACCTTTCTGCCACGTCCTGATTGCATTTGAACATGTCATCATGCTAGAAAGTGTTAGCTAAAATGTTCTGGAAATTTAGTGGAAGAAAGCTGGGATAGGTTTACTGTCAGCTAACAGGATTAAATTGAAAGCCGGAAGCAAGTCTCCTCCCTTCTTTCCAGTATTTTAGAATATGTTTCTAATTAGATTCATTTTAAACTTAATCAAGAAAATATACATTGAGTTGGGAGAATGCAGATTGGTGTGGCATATTTTGTATGAAGCAAGAAAGACGTATATGGCTGTATATGGCCTGGCAGTTCAGGGAAACGTACCTGGCAGGGCTTCTTACTGCTCTGGAAAAGTGTATTCTTTGCATAGGCATCTGCTCCGTGCCTTTATTCTGACTTATTTTGGAGCTGAATTACTGGCCAGAATTTGGGCAGGGTAGCTGGTGTGCCTGAGGTTGTAGCCTTGCTGCTGTAAGGYTGCATGTGGAAAGGGAAAGATGAGAAGGAGGTTTCCTCACCCCTTTCCACTAACAAGAGAGGTGGGGAAAAGTGCCCCAGGTTGGCAGGAGGAATCAATGGTTATGTTGTGTTTTGTTTTGTTTGGGATTAGTTGTGAGGCTTTTTTTTCTTTTTTTTTTTTAAAATCTCAACATGATTCACTCATGAATTCCGACCCTCTTCAGCCCCAAATACGTATGCACTCTACAAAGTCTTCTTCTGACCAGAAAATTGGAGAAATATTAGATAATCTGGATGCCTATTTTCAGGTCAAAATCAGCTGAGGGATAGGAATATCTAGGAAGATTGATGCAAGTTATTTATTAATTAGAAATCAAGAAAAAGCAACAGGAATAATTCTTAAACTGAATCATTTAAGGGCAAATTTTTATGTTTCCCAGGGACCCTTATGCCTACAAATAATTCATGCCCTTCTATTTCTATAACATTTTTGATTTCTTTCTCTGAAAGTGTTTTTTATGACCAGGTCACATGGTCAGAGTTATCCTTTAATGTCCTTTAATGTATTTTTTTCACTTTATCATTTTTCCATTTTGTTGAGGAATACATTAGCCTTTGCTACTTACCCTTGAAACATCTACTTTAACAGCAGGCTTTGAAGAGAAAATGAATAGTGAAACATCAGTTGCATCATACATAGTTGGGGGAGAAATTTTACCTGAAAGATTGAAAATGTCCAGGAAAAAAATCATCTCTTCTGGCTTACATGTAATTTCTTAAAATGCCAACTATGTTAACTTTATATATTAAAACCAAAGTTCAGGCTCCTTCTAAAGATTCAAATATCAGCTCTTTCTTTTCTTTTCTGTTTTTTTTTTTTTTTTTAACGAGTGTTTTTGTTCAAGCTGCTAGAAAAGGAATTATAGATTTGAGAATATAGCAGGACAGCATACTGTTACAGTGGCCGCTAAATAGGAGCCCTCAAGCTCCTTCCTGCTCTTCTATAAACCTTAACCAGCGCTTAAGCCTTCCGGTAAGCAATACATCTCAGATCATTCATATTTCTGTGGATTCAGGCTTGTCAAACTGTCCTTCAATAGTCTCTCCCATGTCTGAATTTTGGACATATTTCTTATGCTATGTAACAAGGCATAAAAATTCATCTGAAGTTTCCACAGGGAAGCTTCAAAGTCAGGGGTCCATAATAGTACATTCCAAAACCAAATTTCAAACCATCCCAAAATATGTATCCAAATCAAACTTTAATCAACTTTAACTTTTCAGGCTACTAAAGTTTTGAAAACAGATCAAAATCTTTATTCCAGACATTTTTCTGGGACAAGACTCCTATTGACATTGGAGGATGCCTCAATGATGACTTCATTGGCCCCTTTAGAAAGCTGGACTATTCAGAAGAACTGGAAGTATTCCCTTTTATGTATGCATACATATGCATTTATTTATTTATTTAAATAGTGCTGCCTTTCCAACCTCAGGAGAGTTTTCCTATATTAATTGCCTCTGTGCTTAGATGCCTCCAATTATTAACCTGCAGGTGTCTCTAATCACCGAATATTCCCATTGGGTTTAGGTTGAGGGCTATTAGCTATGGTGGTTAAATACAACACACATTATGTGGTTTTTGTTTACTGTTTTATCCCTGAATCTGGCCTCAAAGACACCAGAAAACAGTCATCAGCAATCACTTCTTTTCATTAACTGCAGTGCCTTGGATCACATTTTCCTCCTTCCCTTCTTTCTCAGGGAAATATTTAAAGACAGTATGTAGGCTAAAGCAAGAAGAGTTTTCCAAACACTATTCCATAGAACTGAACTTGGAATGCAGTTTAGCCATCCCACACTTCTGCTATCCAAAGCCATAAAAATCCCACTTGGGAAACACACATATTTTTGCTAAAACTGCAGACCTGGGATATTGGAAAATATAAGGAAGCAGTGGACTCTCTTCATTTGCATGGGRTTATCATGGCTTACGCAGCAGTAAAATTGTACCTAATTATGTTGGTACTAGACTGAATCTCTTTTAATTGATTAATTATAATTCACGTGTAGATTAACAGCTTTTAAAGGTCAAAACCTTTCAAATTGCACTGAGTACTTGTTTATCTCTCTCTGTACTGTGTAAACCTGGTATTCTATTGCAGTCTGAAAGCGACACCATAATTACAGATTTGGAGGACGACAAAAATTGATTAGCAACCAAGGCTGGTTAGGAACAAAGGAGCTGGGTCTGGTTATTCTTCTGTCCTCCCTCCTGAAAAGCATAAGCTTTGATTGTATTTTAGAGCATGAGAGTTTGACAGCCTAAGGTGTTTCAGAAGTGAGCGAGCACTGTTTAAATAAAAGGTATCATTGAGTATGAAGCTGGCACACTGCAATCAAATATATATACTTTCTTTAAATTCTTAATAGCATGAGATGCTGGTATTATTCCTGTTTGAACAAGAGGCATACTGATACAAAATTAGTTAAACAATGTTTAATCTAATACTCCATTATACTTTGTTCTGCCTCTCACTCAGGTGCTAACACAGAACACTATTTTTTGTGCATGCCACCCCAAGGGCCTCAAAGTGGTTGAATAAAACATGTTATTTTCACCTACTGGAAATATCCCCAATGTTTTCTGTACTCTACAAGCAGCATGTGATTGTTATCACATTTTTTGAAGTGCTCTAAGTGACAGACAAAAATGAAAAATATCAAAGTTTTCATTTGTGGTAGAAATGAAAATACATTTTTCACAATATGAAATTTGCCCTTACTTCTAAGAGAAGGACTGCTTATTCTTTCCACCTTTGAGGTATGATATAGGAAAACAGCAGCTTGTTGTTGCTAGCTATTTGACATGTCTTGTGATAAAATTAGCATTCTGCATTTTTGAATGATTGTTTTTGTGACCCCTGATATTCTGTTGAAATAGAGAAAATTTAAAGCTGAAGAACATTATTCTCTTTAAACAACATGAAAAGCCTCTTTGGAGCACTATTTCTTGTTTGCTAATTTGCCAGCAGAAACTGAATAATATCCATTCCTGAAATATTCTGTTTTGCATAGGAGAAGAAATTAAGGAGACAGTGAAAGTCATTTGATTTTGGGTGTGCGATGAGAGCACAATGCAGTTTCTCAGCGAAAAGAGAAAACAGAGACCAATCTGGCAGTGCAGTTGATTGGGGAGGGCAGACCTGGAGGGAAGAGCTGTCTGTCTTCTAGGTCTGAAGCACCATTTTCTGAGTAATGTTTGAGTCTGAGATGGCTGGGTCCTTGCAACGGGGACGATGCAGTGCAAATTCCCTGAGAAACCGGTTCTGTCAATCCCTGTCTTTCTCCAAAGAGCGTGCTCCTGTCCTACACTAAAATAGAAACATAGTTAAACACAAGAGAGTAAGAAATACAATCAATGTTACTTATGATTACATACATGTCTTGTCTGTCTGTATTCAGTCAGGTTCCTTCCATGCTACTTTTCTTTTATAGGCCAAACACTACTGAACACAGTTTATAAGGTTGTCCTGTTCTGTTTTGGAAGCGATTATGAGTATGGCACACCTTAAATATAGATATACATATATATGTTTTTATATTTTTATGAATATATACACACACACACTCTCACTCTGTGAGTCAAGTAAAATACTTAAGGATAGGCCTTGAAAGGTATCAAGATTCATCCCTGTTGAGCTGGGTTTCTTACAGACAGGTGTCCTTACCACAGCTCAGATTCTAATGCTAAAAAACACCTTTTGATGAAATCTTAGCCTCACTGAACTTGATGTCAATTTTTGTGAGAACTGGATTTCATCCTTTTAAAAAAATTTTCAGAAGGGACAATATTAGTTAGTGGGAAGGTGGAACAGGAAGTATAGATACATCTTGCGAGAGCAAGGAGTAGGAGAGGCTGGGCAAGAACACAATAGCTGTGAAGTCTACTTAAAGCTGTTTAAATAGTTTTTCAGGGCAGGACATATGGTGGAGACCCTATCRCTCAGAAATTGAGAGAAGATAAGAGTATTAAAACCAGAGGAAGTGATAAATATCAAAGTGAATTTGGCATGGTTACTAAATTTAACAGAGTCAGAAGGATGTTACTTGGAAGGTACCTGTAAACAGTAGAAAAATATTTATAAAAATAAAATTTACATGTCTGCATTCACTCCACAGAGAGAGCAAAAGACACATATGAACCATGAGTCAGTCACAAGTTTGTACTACATTTATTTCTGGGTGTTATTAGGGTAGTCAGCAGTGCATTGTCAGCCCACATTTTGGAGGGAGAAGAGACAGCCAACTCACCAAAAAACCCCACCAAAAAAAMAAACAAAAAAAGARGCTGGGGTGTCCAGTGAAGGGAAAGCTCCTGCCCTGTCCATGGCCCTGTCTTAGGCAGCGGTGCCAAGGTAGCTGCCGTGGGGCCAGGTCTCGCTGCAAGCCCCACAGCTGCTCCCCAGCACTTTCAAGGTGGTTTCCCTGATGCTTCCCCTCCGTGAGCAAGGCATTGAACCCAGTGCTCCATAAAGACTGAATTTTTACAAACATTTCAGACCCCTTCCTGTCATCCAGTGCTAAACACTGCATTGCTTTCTGAATGGACTGAATTAAATTCCCACCCTGCCTGCAAATATCATAAATTGAGGCATGGTACAAAGTATATACTGAGTGAAAGGAGACACCATTATTTCTGATAGTGGTGCTGATTATATAGTAACTAAATTTAATTTTCATTCATCTGACTGTTATAACAATGAAATCAATTTAAAAGTCACAATTGTCAGCAACTTGCCAGAACAACCGTAAACATCTAAGCAAGATTGGCAAGGGAACTTTGAGATATTAAGAAAATGTGCATTTAAACAACATTAATCCTCACTTTCTTTATAAGCTCTTCCCCTTCTAGGCTTCTTGGAATTTAATTTGGCTCTGGCTCAAAGGAGTTATGAATGGAAGTAATTTAAAGATGGATGGATGTTAATTTAAAGATGCCGTCATTTTCTCTCAGAGCCGGGTACTGAAGTGTAAGAAAATGTATAAAGAGGATAGTGTGTAATCAGGAAATACCAGTCAGGCAACAATTTGATAAGTTGATGAGAAAGAGACATGATGCTTCTAATAGCCTTTAGTTGCTACCAAATACAACATATTTGATGAGCTAATTTCTGCTATGGTACACAAAGCAGATTTCCTAAATTGTATTACACAATTGTGTATGTTTATACCATAAATGGAGATTTTTTTTTTTTAAATAAGAGTAATATCAATATTACTTCCACTAAGCTGTAATGCAAATTGTTTAATATATAAACATTAGTGTGAATTGGAAAATTAATTAAAAGAACAAGTCACTATAATTATGATAAATAAAGCTTATCTTTATTGCTAGCATGCTTCTCCAAGCAATCTGTCTAAATGAGAGGAAATTATATACCATCAACTTTCCCAAGAGCTAAAGTCTCATTTTAAGAATCAGGTATGCTACACTGAAATAAGAAAAATATCTGCTTTCTCAGTGTCTTGTTTTAAGGAGGATTATAGAGAGAGGCTGAACCTGTTTTGCCACCTGTTCTGCACATACAGAATACAATTCTTGTCCCATTTAAGTTAGCGACTTTTGTCACTGAATTTCACTCACTGTGGCTAATTTAGTCAGATTTCTATGCCAGGGAAGCTGGTCATTATRCTCTAATGATAATGTACATGTAACCATTAAATATGCAACACTTTTCAAATTGGGCCATTTGAATTTGTTTGCTGCTGTGGTATTTTTTAACCCTAGCATTCTCAAATAATATCTAGTATATTTTCATGTTCACCAGACTCTAGTCACCACTTTGAGAGAAAAAAAGAAGTCAACAGAATGTTCTTACAACTTTGCTGAGCTATTAGAAAATATATCATCTATCTGTCCTCCCTTTGCTGGTTGGTCTGGTACACCTCTTCTCAATAATTTGTTTATTCAATATATTGAGAGGCAATGAAATATTTAATTATTCATATTATTATTGAACAAAGAAACATTGTGTTGAAATACACATGCTGTATATTGTTGAGTTCTTCATTGTTGCTTTAACCCAATAACTCTGGTGATCACCTTTCACAACTTCTGAAAACCATCTTCTGAGTTCAGGTGTAGAGAAAAATTAAGTAGATGAGAAGATGTTTGGGGATATGTGGGATAAGAAGAGAGGAAATAGAAGTAAACAAAACAAATCTCTGGCCTCTTTTCAGTACTGTGCAAGTCTGGTGCAGCCATGGGCAACTTCTCCTCCTCCTCCTCCTCCTCCTCCTCCTCCTCCTGAACCTGGCATTGGGCCAGCCTGGATGTGCTTGGTCAGGATCTCAGTCTGTTATGCTGGTCTGACATCATGGTACACAACTACTGCTGCTGGGGGAATTAGGAATATATGCAAATGAGAGTCAGATCGTTATTTCCTATGTCATCTCAGTTGCATAATCATATAACAAAATTATGTGTTAAGTTGAACTAGAACTTGTGCTTGCAGTTATCGTTCCATACCAGAACAGTTGCGTTAGCTGGGACGCAGTTGAGTTTTCCAAATGACATCATGCTCTTTATAGTTTATAAATCACCATCTGGACGCACCCCCTAGAAAAATGGCTTTATCTCATGTTGCTGGGAAAAACTTGGCTCCAAGTTTTAATCAGTGCCATAAATAGAGGAGGATGCTGATTTAGTAGTTAATTGTCTAGTGTAGATGTTCACACATGCACATGTGGCATGTTGAAAATCTTGCCATTGCTGATTGTTGAAACTCTTCAAGCTCATTTTTTCCAATGTTCGACTTCTCACAATACTAAAAAAAAATCTCATTAGTCAGAAGATATATTCCCAACCAGCTTTAATGAGAAAAGTGTGAACTTCCTCCTAAAACCACTTGCAGACCATACACTGTAAAATTAATTGTGTACATTTTACTTCTTGCCTCATTTCACTATACAAATGAGATACTGAACGTATATAAAATTCTTGTATTAGTGTCTGCAAAGATTTCTTTGACAGAGGTTGCACTACTGGTTTCAAAACAATGTCTCTCTCTTAGTCTTCTTTGCAGCAGCACTGAAGTTGGTTAGCCAAGATTTACAAATTATCTGTCTAAAACCCACTGTGTTTAAATTGATAAGGTGCCACAGTGTTAAGGATCTCTGTATCTGAAAGAATTTTTATCACTTACTGGATTTATTCTGGCTTCTGTTAACAGCAGTATTCCCACCAAAAAATAGAAGAGACAGCATCTCTCTCTGCAAAAACATTTACTATAAATAAATTCTAAGCAAAGTTTTTATGCAGGATGCTTACTGCATTCAAACTATTTATTCACTCTCTTCCCTTTGAAGTTTTTTGTGATTTTTTTTTTTTTTTTTTTAAGTTCTGGAGGAGAGTTTAAAAAAGCAGAAAACTCTTTTTAATTTTCCTACAAAAATTAATAAACGTCTGTGAGATTTGTCATTTCTTCTTTAGTTCTTTTCATAGGTAAGACGTGTTCAGGTTAATTGGTTCTTGCAATAAATTCCCAGTAAAACCTTCAGGAACAAATTTTGTTTACCACCAACTTCTATGCATGAGCGTTGTGATTCTGTTAAGTTAATGAAACAAAAACCAAAGGCCAAATTCCCACCTGAACTAATAAAGAATCAGCCTCTCACCGTATTTTTCCACTGGGGAACCAATCCTTTAAAGGGGACGTGAAATCTGAGGTCCTCATAAAATTTGTGGTTGTTTAAATATCTTGCATGTGCCAAGTTAAAGGTGTTAGTTCTAGTGTCCTGGTGAAATGCCAAATTAAATATTTATGTTCTGTGTACCTGAGATCTCTGTCTAATTTCATTTAAATATTATTTCTTTCCCTAATGGCACCCATCCAGTATAGTTGCTGTATTTCACTGGTGCTTTCATGCTTCATGATGGTAATCTAAACTTTTGTGAACATACAGAATATGTAAGTACAGTGCATTTAAAGGAATTAAGAAATTTCTGTCTCCTTTGGCAAGTTCTTTGCATGCAGTTAAACTGTTACATAAAGGAACAAAGAGGAGTCAACAAGGAGATAAGAACTGTGATGATATTTCAAGGAGGAGCGTCTATCTATATGGCCTCCCTGAAAGTACTACCACCATCATGAACAGTGGCAGCAGGACAGAACCATTCATTAAGATTTCTTAGGAAAAAATCCTAAGATTCGGGCTACGTCCCGGCTAGCTGACAAGAATTAACATCATTATGAAATGTGGGATTTTTGCCACATCCCGCCAGACAAGTGGGGAGGGTGCCCAGTGGCAGGGTTTGCCAGGCATGGGGACCATACAGGTTGGGAGGTACGGGAGAAAATGTAGCGTGCCACGTTTCCACTGACATGTAGGCTTTGTCGTATTCCCCCAGAGACCAATGGTCAGTTTAAGCTCCGGTGGGTGAACATTTCCACCATGCGTATGTTTTTAGACTCCCAGATCAAACGCTGGAAGCCTGCAGCTGCGCTGCAGGCAATGAGCAACAGGGCTGGGAGAGAGCGGTTTCACATCATGATCCCAGCTCCAGCAGCAGCTCTTGGCAATGTCATCGGATGGGTTATTTAGGTACCTAGTCTTGGGTTTACCGCCTTTAAAATAAATGTGATAATACTTACCTTCCTTCACAAAGAACACTATAAAGCCTAGCACTAACTGCCCATGATGGCATTGTGGTTATTTCTGTGTTAATTCAGTGATGCTGATTTACTGAACTAAAACTGTTTTCATCTCATTTCAAACTTGGAAATGACTCAGATATGGAACTCTGGTATGAAAACCAGTACGTGCAAGTCTTCCTATATCCAGGAATAATGATTTTCAGTTGTGGTTGCAGCTGGGACTTTCTGAGCAGTGACAGTAAAATATATATGTATATATAATTTAAGAATCATTCCTCTAGGCTAACCAGGGCAAATACCCAGATGCTTTATCTTTTCAAAGCACATACCTAAACAGCCTGGATCGTTCCCTTCTGTCCTTATGTGGAGAACCACTTCCCTTGCTCCCAAACACCTCAGCCGGTGAACATAAATGGACTTCCAAAGTGGGGTGGAGAGATATGGGAAGATGATCAGAGCAAAGAAGGATGAAGGCAATTAATATATTTTTGCTCCAAAGCTCAAAACAATTCTCAGCTTCCCCAATTTCTCTACAGGTCACATAGAACCAGTCAGTGAAAAGCTGTTATAACTGGTCACCTCCTTGTTTTCTTTTTACGCTGAAGAAAATCTGCTAAAATGCTGACAATGAAGTCAATGTCTTAACTTCAGATTTACACCAGTTTATCTATGAGGAAAGTTTTTATGCTGCTCACACGATTCAGTCATCTGAGCAGGAAGGTAAATAGTAAATATAGACATATACTTTATAAAAATAATCTAACTGTTTTCATAATGAGAAACTCATTGGGGGAATGTTTCCTTTCTATACAGCAACATAGTGCTGGCTTGTCATGGCGCAATCCAAAACAGAGGGCAATGACACAGATAAAAATAATACTTGTTAAACTGAAAAGCCAGTTGCTAATTATACAGTAACTGGAATATGGAGTTTTATTAATTTGAATTATGTTTAGTAATATAAATATATATGAGTCTGCCAATATATCTGGAAATTAATCTCAATAAATTAATCATTTTGAATGGGAGGAGACTTCAAAAATCGTTTAGATGAAAATGTGCAGAAGTACAATTCATTCAGGAATACAATTTAATCAAAATATTACAATTTTTTATTTCTCTGTATTTTAGATGTAATTTTTTCAAATTATCTGGCACAGAAGCAGAGTCTCTGCAATATTCACAGGCTATCATCTATGCTGTCCTTCAAATACAGACATGAGAGTAGGAAAGACAAAGACCTCAGTGCTTCCTATGCCCTGCTCTGAATTTCTGAGCACGCTGATGTGGCTTGTCTGCAAGAGAGAGCGATGTGGTCTCAGTGGTCTAGAAACAGCCTGAGATACGGGATTGGAGGGAAGGAGAGATGTAGGATCTAATAACAAAAAGCAGCTAAAATGAGGAAAAATGAGAGATCCCTTTTCAAATACGGGGTTTTTTTGCAGTTGATTAAAAGTTTGATTTGAAATAGTTCATAATTACTTTCCTTACATGTTAGTGGTTTTTCTCTGCACTGACATTATATGCAGTGTTTGTAAGGTATACAGCTGAAATGTGATGCAGGCCCTACCACACTTTAAGTAGCAAAAGATTCTTTGGGAGAGTGTTATTGCATGTAATTTGTGGATTTGTGCCAAGAACTGTGGAAACTTTAAAACAGCGCCTTTTGTCTTCATGTGTTATTTCCGCTGCCTAGAAGAACACAACTCATAGTAATTCTAAAAAGGGCAACAGGGATAATTGGGTTCCTGCTGCTACACATGTTTATCAGTGCGCTACTGCCAGATGTAGGACATATGCTACAAATGGTCTTCCTATCCCCAAAAGGAAAAAAATAAACCACCCACACCAAAACCCCTTAGCTTTCCCCACCTCCTTGCAGACATATTAGTATAGCACTGGGACTAAAGCCAGGAAGGTTTTTTTAGCTTTGATACCCAGACCTCCTAGATTAATGCTTTTATTCAACTGATGGTTGAGGATGAGGGATTGTTTTAATTTTGAACATGGAATAAGAAGTCATAGCTCTGCATGAGGAATTTAGACTGTGTGTGGTGTTTAGATGTGTACATAAAAGTTTATACAGCTCATGCTTTGTATGTGGCTAGTGAAGATTGGATTACAGTTCAAATTTCACTACTAGGTATCTTTTACATTGGGAGGTGTTGTTTGACTGGATGCTTTTGCTCAATATGCAAAAAATAAAGCTTAATTTCCACTTTGCTCAAAATGGAAACAGTTGAAAGAGAAAAAATCATGTTTAATTCAGAATTTTATGAGTAAAGAATTTCACTGGACTCAAATTAAAAAGAAAAGGCTCACTTTTTTTTAAAAAATGCCTTTCAGGAAACTTTCAAATTAAATTTAAGTTTTAAATTATTAAAAATTAGTTAAATGCTTCAATTCCTTTAAAAAAATTTACATTCAGGAATGATTGTCTTTAAATAAGTCACTGAGCTGGAACCCAGAATCTCTGTCTGCCAATCCAGCTACACCTTAATTTTATTGTGCGACTCTACCAAAGTCATTTAATCTTACCATGTGCTTTTCTTCTTCATCTGCAGAAGCAAAAATCCTGTTGTGCTGTGAAGTTAGTGAAGTAGTCCAATATTATTACAAGACTTTCACAACAGATACAAAACACATGATGGGAAACAGGGAATTGACAGCTTCATGTATGTGGAATAGCATGAGCCCTGCTAGGTTTTCTCCCTGTTAACAGACTGTAGACAGTACTCAACCATCATCTGAAAAAACAGTGGATAATATTAATTTGTTTAGTATAGGTCTCTGAACAGCCTCAGGGATGGAGCTAAGCTTGTGTGGCAAACAAAAATTACATTCAAGGCATAGAAATACTTGCAGTCTGTGGAATAAATTGGATTGAGGAGTGATATGTAGGTAAAAGCTGAGGCAAAAGTACTCAGAGGTGATTAGCAAGTAAAAGTATGAGTGTTTTGAAAAAATATGAACAACTAAAAAGAAATATAAGTGGGAAAGCTAATGCTGTAATAAAATGGAGCAGTTGGAGGTCGGGGGATAGTGGGAGATAGACCCTGCATCGCTCCAGGGCAGTGGGATAATGCAACAAGAAATGTTGCTTCATTTTCAGTTTCATTATTATTTCCCTCTAGATGACATTCTGGATAGACGGTTTGTGATTCAAGTGCACTGAGATATTATTTTTATTAACACAAATGTTAGACAAAATAATGTTTTGAAAATGCCAAGCCAGTTTAAAATGGCACATACTGTATGGACACAATTTATTTCTCAAAATGCATGCAATTTGCAAATATGATTCTGATTCATATATATGTATCAAGAGGCCAATAAGGTTTTCTTTAAAGACCAAATGAAGCTTATTTATCTTTTTATACAGTGCAGTATCTGTACAATAAGGGATTTATGTTTGCTTTACCTTTAATATTTTAGAATACCATCTTCAAAACAATTAAAAGAATTTGTTGTCTAAGTAAAGAATAACATGTACCTTCACCACTCTGAGGTGAATGTCACCTCAAGGAACAGAAAAGTTTATCAAATGAAACTGAGGAAAAAAACTGTTGAAAACCCAAAAAGCAAAAGCCTGTTTTGCTGATGATTGCATATCCATTCTTTTTAATGTAAGAAAGAGTCTTGGGAAAGTGCTTTTTAAAGCTCTGAAGTCATAGAATTAATTTGACTACAAAGGGAAAATAATTTTAGCATCAGGAACGTTCCCCTTTAATTTTCTTTCTGCCAAGACTTATGACCGGAGCTATACGGAGACCTTGTAAACAGCTTGAACTGTGTCCAGAAGCAACTAGGAAGTGAGTGCTGTTCCTGGAAAAATGATATATCCTGCAGGTAACACCACTTGCCAAGCAGAAAAAGTGCACCTGGCACAAAGTAGCGGCTTCTTTTCTTCTGGGCAAACAAAGTGCCTGAATGCATGTCATGGATTGTTGTAGGTATTCCAGCACGTGAGTTCTAGCAGTTGGTTGGAAATCAAGAGGAGCGAGGCATGCAGATGCTTCAGAAAACCCATCCCAGGGCCTTCTAGGTCTTCAAAAACAGGACATGAAGTCACATAACTGTAGCATTAAGATAAAATGTCAGAGGCATGTTACATATTTATAATTAGTTCAGAAAAAGTTATTGGCCATAATTTGTCATTATTGTGCATGGGTAGGGGACCTTGTGTTATGCTCAAGATTCTTCTCCGCATCCTTGGTATCTTGTCTCTATGTTGTCAGAATTACTCGCATTCAGATTATTATGTTGTATTTGTTGGGTTGTTTCCCTGGTGCCCCTCTCTGGAATATGTATTCCTTTATAGACAAGTCTCATTATTTCTGTAAGAAAAAAAAGAAAAAAAAAAAGAAGCTGAGGCACAGCAGCTGAGACCTGTATGTAATCTGCATCTAAACTGGAAACTGCACTTAAACCTTGGATTTCTAGTCTGTTATTTTGAGGCTGTTGAGGCCAATGAGGCCATTCTTATTGCTTCTCCAGGAGATAAGATAAGACTCCCTCAAAAGAAAAGCAAAGGCACTCTATGGGTCTGGTGAGGATAAGACAAGGCAAAATGCTCTGTGTATAGGTAGCAGTTCCCTTTTGTTCTATCCAAAATCATTAGTAGTAAGAGAGTATATACGTTATTAGCAGTGATAAAAATTCTTTGAAGAAGGAGCATGTCACTTTGCACAAACACCCCGAAGTTTCAATGCATAGCAGATTATTTGAGCCTCTCTCATTCTGGGAAACTTTACATCAAGAAGCTTAGAAAAGGAGCTGGTTAGGTCAGGAAAACAAACCCAAATATAAAGATTGGTCTGTTATTCACCAAGTGGCAAATTGTGCATTTCACTATACACTGCCAGTTACAAGGCCTTTCTACTGGCTGGCACTAGAACTTGCAATTACTTTTTCTCATCAGCATATTTAGTATGACATAAATATTTTGCTATTTATTATCTATACAAAAACTGTGACCATCTTGACACAGAGCACCAATGGTGTTTTTGGAAGAAAAAAATTCTATTTCTTGTGAGTTTGAGTAAAATTTTTTTAGAAGAGTATATGCAGAAAATTCTGTTTGAAGTGAATTGTATTTTGAGAACAGGATATACAATTTAAGACCAAGAAATACTGTGCGGATTTGTCCTTGGAACATGTCGTAATTTCCATATCCATGCTTTGAGTCGTAAAAGAAATGGCTAGTAAGTACATTTACTATTCTACATTTGAGTTAATTCTAGAGCAGTGCTTTGATTTTTGATCCCTAATGCTCTATTGATGTCCCCTTTTCAACTGCCCAGAAAGGACCACCCTGCCTAAAATGCAAGACAGTTGCTGGAATCCACATTAGTTACCTCCTCTTGCTCCCTCTGAGCAGAAATTGCCAGCTGAGCAGGACTGTAATGAATTCTTATGTGTTTTGTAGTGTGAACTGCCATCAATTAAGAACTAAGCTGAGACCATCAAACTCATTTTAATTAGAACCTCTGATTGGATTTATGCCAAAATCCCAAAGGTAAAAAACTAGTACAGAGATTTGCCATCTTTTCCAAGTGAAAATTTTAATTCTAGTCAACTCTCCTTCCTCAATATTGCATTTCCTTTCTTGGTGTGAGTGTGTGCGTGCGTATGAGGTTAAACTTTATTTTCCTCGGCAAGTAGTGGAGATGTTCATACACAGACTACTGGGCTGAGAGGATCCCATTATTCCATCCCTGTCATACACCATTCCATTTATACTGGCAGGCAGAAAAGCAATTTTATCTCTCACATTCTCATTCTATATATTTAATTTCTAATGAGATTCAGGGATGCTCCATTCCCAAGGCACATTATCTTCCATTATTACCACAATACAATATAATGTATAAAATAATAATAGAGAACAATAATAATAACTAATGTGTAATCATCAAGCTCATTCTGTCTTGAATCTGTTGTTATGAAGTCTGACAATTGTATCCTAGTAATAGGAAGACCTAACCTCTGCATGTTTCAGCTCGGAAAGATAATTTCTTATTACGTTTTTATTATTATTTTTATTATTATTATTATTATTATTTTATTTTAACCTTCACAATCTGTAATTTGAAATTCATGCTTAGAGTTCAGTTAGCCATAACCAATTCTCTGAAATGCAAAATGGTTTCCTGTATGGCTGGAAAAATACATAAATATGCTTTTCCTGATGCTGAATACGTCTGTGCATTGCATGCATTTGTATGTATAGAAAATTCCACACATAATGTTTTCCAGAATAGCCTTCATATTGAATAGCTTTGAGATCAGTGAACCTTACAAATAGAATGATAGCTGGAGGATAGTTTTAGAGTTCACACACAAAAAATCTATAGGATCCTATGTAAATAGCTGGAGGCTAGAGGAATTAGACAGAGAAAAATTGTGTCTGCTCAGAGAATAGACAATTCAAACCATGTTGTTGACCCATTAAGTCACCTATGATAGTACTGAGACAGAAGCCAGGGGACTTTAGTTCAATCCTCAATTAGGTCATCCAATCAAAACACATTTAGGAATATATCTAACCAGACAAGTTGCAGGATATCTCAACTCCTGCCCTTTCTGTAGCCCATGACTAAATCTCAATCAACTACATGAGGAACAAAATAAAGATGAGACCACTGCTACACCAACAGCTTGCTGTTGCACTAAAAACATCACTTAGGTATAAATATACATTCATATTGATGTCATGTTTCAGGAACCTTTGTTGAGATTTAGATGTATTTACAACTCAGTGAGTACAAAGAGTTATTGAAACAGTATTATACACATAATTCCTTTCTCCATGGCTTAACTTTTTGTTGATTTTTAGGCCAGGCCCCAATTTTAAAGATATTTTAGGGAAGAGCTTCCAAAGTTAGAYGTCATGACCTGAGTAAGGCAAATCCTGAAAAAACAAGAATTAATAGTTCTCAATGACATTTCAAGGACATTCAGGGGGTTTTGTGATATTGAAAACATCTCAAGATAACTAACCATCTTTATACATTTCAGACACACTTTTAAAATCTTAATTGAATTCTGTCTTGTGAAAAATCCGATAGTTGAACAAGTAATTTTTTATCCGTTACATGCATAATCTGATCACCTGGTAGGTCCAGGTTCTCAGAAAAGCAAATCACTTTACAGATACAAAATGTCCAGTGCAAAAATTAAGAAGGGAGAGCTTGGATTTCAGATTCAGTTTTGGGCTTATGTTTAGAAATAAGCTAAAAAATGAGAGATCTTGTTTCCTAAAGTGTTTCCAGTTACTGCCATCATGATCCCTATGGATATTATGAGTTCCTTTTCTAGGGAAGGGTGCCTTGTAACCTTTGGGTATGACCACTTACCTTGAAGTACATTGTGATAGCTGCTTAGGAAAAGTAATTCACCTGCAGTTTCTATGATTTATAATAATGCTTATAGAGGGTTTCATTTCCTTGTGTTTTCCTTTATATTATGATCATAATTTTTGGTCATTAGGTGAAACCCAATAGCAACTCAAATGGGCATTGAGTAGTCACAGATACAAAAGTTAATAACTTGCTTTACTAAAATAACAACATGTTCTTCTTGAATCAAATGTTCTGTGCACAGCCTGTTGATTTTTAATTAGCTACGTACTTACAGCAAAGTTTTCAATTACAGTAAAAAAGGTAAAACTCTCATATGTCTGGGCATAAGTATCTGGTAGGAGGTGTAAATAAGACAGTAGACTAGGTGGACTGTGGTTCTCACCCAGGGTTAGCCATCCCTTATGTGCCAAATTTGCAGAGGGAAAGAACCGCTAACTGGAAGCCTTGTCATAGAACTTCTATCTGTACTGATTCTTTTAGACAAAATTTTAGAACAACACAGAGCAAAAGGCTTTCAGGCAAAGCAACACTTCTCTGAAGAGCAAATACTCTTACTGTTGCAGCCTATGTTCAGCGGAAGCATTTTTCCCCACTCCAGCTTGTGAATCTTCAGCTGAGTCAAGGAAATACGATGTTCAGCAGACTCCAATCAACTAAGATTACATTCTTTGTACAATGAGAGTAAGGGAAAAAAACACATTTGTTGAGACCAAAGGGCACACAGAGGCAACCCCTGAGTAATTCAAACATAAACAGGAAAGAAACTTGATAGAAAAGCCTGGCACTGGTCCACGTCAAGGCTAATTACTGCCACTTTTCATGCAAAGTTCTGAATTAATAAGGTAGAAGAAATAGGGAATAGAGAGTGTGCACTTTTCTTCAAGGGCACAGCTTCACCTTTAAAATCCTTTGCTTGCTCTTGAATTTAGAAGAATCTATAAGAACTGTTTCACAAAAATGTGTTGGTTGAAACACACTGTCAAAAAAAAGCAATTCTGATTTTATTGACATTAGAATAAAACTGTTGTTAGGTAGGATTTCACAGTTGTTGTGGCCTTATATTTCTTTAGACAGAAACAGTGGCAGATTTGTTTTACAGTAGGTCAATCTCATCTGTCTAGCATTATGCAACTAAGCAATCAATCTGTTTTCTCCTATAAATATCAGTACTTCTGAAGTGCATTTTATTCATTTAGCATTAAGACATGGTGAATGTAATAAGTATTTAAGTAAAATGACAGCTGTAGGATTTAAATGGATAAGGTAAACGATGTTCCATTGTTTAAGATAATCGTGGATATAGAACAATCTTCCTCTTCAGAAGTTTTGGCACAACCCTGAAAATCCTGCTGCAAAATGTAAGTCCCTAACCTTGTAAACAGTCCATTGGAGGCAATGGACTAGCCACTTGGGTGATGGATTCTAAGAGGGAAGAGAGGGAAATAGGAAAAGATTTTTAAAAAATAAATTAAAAAAATAATAACAAAAAAAAMCCCCATACCAAAACTGTTTTAATAAACTAAAATTCCCGAAGTGGATTCAGTGGCAGAATGCCACTGATTTAACAGAAGATGAAAGGAAGAAAGACTGCCAACTGTTGCAAATCTTTCTGGTTTTTTTAGAAATTGAAGTCCTCCATTTCCATTTGATGTGTTAGAGGACATTGTCACTGGAGTGAAAAACAATGAAGCTGGCTGAGCAAATGGCCAAGCTCCTTTCCCCCCTCCATTTCACAAAATGGAGACAAAATTCATGTTCCATACCAAACAGCTTTCTCATGAGTGGAGTCCAAAATAAGCTGTTCTAATAAGTCTATTCCTGTAGCACTCTAAAATGGGTGGGTGGGTGGGTGTGCGCGCGCACATACACGTTAACTCTGAGGAAAAAAAAAAAAGTCCTGGGAACTGATAGACCATTGATAACCATTATCTGTTTAATTTTTCCTTGAACTTAATGCCAAACAAGTAAGGGTTCATGTTTTCCAAAGACGACTTTGATGTTTTATTGATTGCTTTTGTCAAAGTGAAATGTTTGAAAACCAGAAACCAGAAAGTTGAAATAACTTTGTATAACATGTGTGATATCACTTTCTGCTGTTTGTAGTCAAAGACATGCATTGTTTACTAATGGCTTGAGATAGCTATAAGCTGATTTTATGTGTGCAGCCTTGCACACCCTACGTATCTGTGGTCAGTGCCAAGCGTTAAGTGTTCTCAGAATTCAAAAATATCTGTAGCTTGGAACTGTTGCTCAAGTGACATCATTCAAACAATTTTAGCACATTTTATGGAGGCAATATGAATACCACATTTTAAATTTGCCCACGCCTTCTTGCCATTTTTATGTCAAGAGCTGGAAAATACTCGAAATTAGATCCTTTAGTTTCAGTCCTGCTTACTCTTCTGCATGCATGGAAAAATGTGGTTACTTTAAAAACTGTACTTTTTAGTGTGTGCACAAGTTTGTGTTCTCAAGGCCAAGAGCATTTGATACTTCCAGGCAGATTAAGAGCAGTTCTAACAGCATAAATGCAGTATGAAGGCAAAGACAAATCTACTGTTTCGCTGAAGGCCATTAAAAACTGTGATTTTTGGCAAACGTATCCATTACTGTGTTAAACTATAACAGAGATACGTTCAGAGGGGAAACAGTATCCCCTTTGTTGAGCCAGAAAAAAAAAATCCTGTTTCCAAGCTGCCCTTATAAATTCTTACTGAACCCTTTCAAGTAGCTTGCCAAAACATTAGGCAGTTTTAGGAGAACACTGGGGTGCAGATTAATTCTTAATAAATTGATTGATATCCCTACAAGTAAGCAAGCAAGCTGTGTGCTCAAATGCCATTTAGGTCCTGTGTATCTGACAGTTTCTTCTATAAATTACGGTTTAATTCTTTAAAAGACCAGTGTGTCGTCTGTATTAAAAGTCTGCAAGTGCTTACAGTTGTTTCACATTATAGCTTATTGTATTACAGTTCTGGTATATTCTTTCTATAAGTAATCTTGTGGGAGCCAAAGAAATAGGAGACCTTCAGAGTGCAATGGCAATGACTTCTCCATGTTTCCGTTCTGCACTGTGGTAATGGGGGAGCAATTTGAAGAAACTAATGGAAGCTTCCTAGGCATCTAGGTTTCTTAAAATTTGATTCAATTTTCAATAGTTTTTGATTTTCATTTTAAAAAGGGATCTGAGGGAGGCTGGTGACTCCTCACAGGCAGTAAATATTCACTACGTGTTGAGTTGAAAGAGGCTGAAAAAAGTCTTTAGTAAAGTAAGTTATCAGGGAAGAAGAGAGGTGTATAACACATACATTTCCTTGCACAACTTGGACCAACTATAATCATTGATAATGGATATATTTTGGACAGGCACCGACAGAGCTGCTTTCTTTTCACACCCCTTCATGTTCTTGTGAACCCTAAAAAGTCATGAGTGCACTGCCTGGGCCCCTCTTCAAGGACTCGTGGACAGGCAGCACAAAGAGGCTACCTGGTTTGTTCAGCTCATCTGTTGTGTTCCCCGTGTATTGCTAATTACTCCCAACACCCCGATCAGGGCTTCGGTCCCGTGTTATCTCCTACGGGTGGCATTACTTTGGAGGCACAGGCAGCCTGCTGTCCCCATCCCGACGGGGAGTTTGCCGGAGAGCCACCACCGTTCTGCACTTGACAAGGACCCTCCAGCGCCCTGTGCGCTGCTGCTGCTACCAACCCTCCCCATTTTCACCCTGCACCAGTGCAGTCAGAGAGCTGCCCATGGCAAAATGAACAGGTGGGGACTCCCAACAATTCTGGCATATAATTTCTGGAGAATAAGTTGTATACCTATCAGCAAACATTAACTCCCAGAAATGTAAAACTCAGTTTCAGTTGGTCTGGTTGGGTCTGGATGGTGGTGGTGACTGACCGGCACCCCCAAAGAGACTGAAAATTATCAGACAGAGAAAAAAAGGGATGAAAAACTACTTCAGGGGTAAAATTACCCTACAGGTAAAAACGTATTATCATACACTTTTCCAATGGAAAAGTGTGAAGAAACTATATGTAAACGTGAACAGCAATAATTTAATTCCTTCGAAAGTTGTCCATGTATTTGTCACAGATGTTTGATTAGGAACTCTAAGGAAAATGGTATTTTATTTGTTTCAGCCATGCTTTTCTTAGGAATAAGTGTGTTTTTCTACAGCAAATATGACACGAGGAGTCACTGAATTTTGGCTGGGCAGGTGGTTGGTTTTTATAATCAATGTAATCTTTTCCCAGTTGTCAACCTACAATTTTTCACACACATTGAACAGATGAATGATCAAATGAAAGCCTTGTATTTCTTATTTCCTAAACTGAGTCTATGCATACACACATTTAAAGATACAGTTAATTTAAAGATAAATATCCTGTAGGCACCATTAGAAAACATATTAGAAACAGTATTTTCTTAGAAAATGAAACTACCATACATTAAAAATGAGACCAAAGATTACACTAAACATTTTGTGGACAGGTGCCCACCAAAGCCACTCTATCACTCCCCTCTTCAGCTGGACAGGGGAGAGGAAATATAACAAAAGGCTCATGGGTCGAGATAAGGACAGGGAGAGATCACTCACCAATTACTGTCACAGGCAAAACAGACTCAACTTGGGGAAATTAGTTTAATTTATTACCAATCAAATCAGAGTAGGGTAACGAGAAATAAAACCAAATCTTAAAACACCTTCCCCCCACCCCTCCCTTCTTCCTGAGCTCTGCTTCACTCCCAATTTTCTCTACCTCCTCCCCTGCCAGCGGTGCAGGGGGATGGGGAATGGTGGTTGGGGTCAGTTCATCACATGTTGTCTCTGCTGCTCCTTCCTCCTCAGGGGAGGACTCCTCACACTCTTCCCCTGCTCCAGCATGGGGTCCCTCCCACGGGAGACAGTCCTCCATGAACTTCTCCAGTGTGAGTCCTTCCCACGGGCTGCAGTTCTTCACAAACTGCTCCAGCGTGGGTCCCTTCCACAGGGTCACAAGTCCTGCCAGCAAACCGGCTCCAGCATGGGCTCCTCTCTCCATGGGGGTCCACAGGTCCTGCCAGGAGCCTGCTCCAGTGCAGGCTTCCCATGGGGTCACAGCCTCCTTTGGGTGCATTCACCTGCTCCGGCATGGGGTCCTCCATGGACCAGGAGGTGGACATCTGCTCCACTGTGCACCTCCACGGGCTGCAGGGGGACAGCCTGCCCCACCATGTTCTTCACCACAGGCTGCAGGGCAATCTCTGCTCCGGCACCTGGAGCACCTCCTCGCCCTCCTTCTTTACTGACCTTGGTGTCTGCAGGGCTGTTTCTCTCACATATTTTCAGTCCTCTCTCCAGCTGCAATGGTGCAGGTTTTTTTCCCCCTTCTTAAATATGTTATCCCAGAGGCGCTACCACTGTCGCTGATGGGCTCGGCCTTAGCCAGCAGCGGGTCCATCTCAGAGCCGGCTGGCATTGGCTCTATTGGACATAGGGGAAGCTTCTAGCAGCTTCTCACAGAAGCCACCCCTGTAGCCCCCCTGCTACCAAAACCTTGCCACACAAACCCAATGCACATTTCTTCTTTTTTTTTTTTTTAAACCCTATTTTTATATCATCCAGGTTCTGTCCTTTAATTTTCTGTGCATAACTATTTTCATGGTTATGTTTCATCCTTTCCTGTTGCTTTTTGGAGACATTGGATGCACTTGTAATTTCCAGTTTCCAAGGAAATGCCAATTGCTTACGTTAACAGGTACTTCTCTTGCAAAAATGAGGTTCCTGGAAAACATTTCCCAGATGTTTGGGATGACAGAGTGTAAATTGTTCTACGTTGGCTAAGTGTATACATTTGAGACTAAGTTAGACACACCCAGAATTGCTTCATTTAACCTTCTCTGCTAATTTTGTTTCTAAGCCAAATCTCAAACCTGTATGTAATAAAGAAATAGTAGACTGTCCAGGGATGCCAGTGATTAGCACCCACATATGTGTGACTGGATTCACACCTGAGTTTTATTTTGCAGCTTACCTGGTCAATAGGGGGCTGGAATAATGGCAAAGGCAAAGCAGAAGCATTACATCCCAGCTTCATCTGAGTGTGTAGCAACAAGTTTCTGGAAAACTGAGACCATATCTGATATCTTAAGGTACTCTAACATCTGAAATAAGCTCCTTATTTCTTTGGAGAGGAGAAGTGAGCTTCTGAAAAGCATGATACTCAAGTCTTGAAAAGAACTGTCATGAGTGGGCAGATAAGGACTGTTACTGCACAGAAAGACATTAAGCATTTCCTTTATTAAAACAAATCTTTGAAAATACCTTACAAATAAGATTCTGCAGAAAAGGTATTAATGCTGTTATACTAGCAGTTCACTGGATGTTTTGAGTTATTTCTTATGAATCTATACTGTTAGAACTACTAACTTGGCTCTCAGATATTCTGAAATTATCYCTTTTGCTGAGTAGATAACACTTATTCTTGCATGTGTACACTTTTTCTGTTTCCTTTAGTTTTTTAACCTTTCTGCAGATAAAAATCTAAAAATCTATTGTGGCACCCAGATAATCATACCTCATATATTCACGTACAGTATTCATGTACACTGTAAGAACACTGCGCTAACATCTAGCCAACTCAAAACCACGAGGGTTGTGGCAACATATTGATCTTTTCTAGCCTGTTAAAATGTACTAACCTGTTGAAATATATCTTTCTTATATATAGAATCCAAATAGTTTACATATGAAAAAAAATTATTTTTTTCCATTTTCTTAATAGGACCCTATAATAAGGATGGGATACCATTGGCTCAGGTTTCTTAGGATTCATTTTGCTTTTACAAAGGTGGTATCAGCTCTGATTTAATATAGCATAAGAGAACATATTAAAACTACATTCAGATTATTTCCTTCAGCCTTCCCCATCCCAGCCAATTTCACATTCATTTGCTAATTTGGAAACAGAGACCGCCTATCAAAAGAAGGCTGGAGTTAATAATGAAGGCTGCAAATGTTTGCTGTTTCAGTAGTTACTGTTTTGATTTCTGAAATAAAGGGAAACTGTTACTATTAACAAACAGTGGAAGGAATTATATGAATAAAGGAAAAAGAAAGATAAACAGAGCAAGGCTCGTTCTTTGAAAGGTAGATACATGTGCGCATGTTAAGTAGAAAACCTTTCCCAATAGGAAGTGAAGCATGTTGCAAATGCCTATGGGATACCATAGGGAGAAAAAGGTCTCCTTCACTCTTCAAATAACTTCATTATTAGGAGGATGAATACTAATTTCTTAGCTGTTTCTTATTCTCTAGGGATAACCTGGCACCTGTGCAAAAGAAAGTAAGTGAAATGATTGTGTTTCCAACTTGTTTTCCCAGATCTCTGGTTCTCCCTCTCTCTTCTCATGTGTTTGATGGGGAAGTGTAGTGATCATCCCATTGAATTAGAGACTCAAAGACTAACATTTCAGTGATGATTATGATGTGATAAATTAGGTGAAAATAGTCTGATCAGTAGTTAATAATTCATTAGATACAATTATTTTTGTTTCTTTCTTTCTGTTCTCCGAGTTAAAAAGAACAATAGCAGTATTAAGGTAGCGCTCGAAGAAACGAAGACTATATACCTGCCAATATATGAAGGCAAGTACATATGATATCTGTATGACTCACGGCCTTAATATCCTACCCAGAGGTATATACAATGGCAAAACATATCTTTGCTGAGAAAAATACAAAGTATATATATTTTGGCAACTGACTTTTGACACAAATTTTAAAAGGATTTCATAGTAATGTCTGGGTTTTTTTTTTTTTTAAATCTTAGTCACAGTGATAGAGCATTTCCTCAAGTGTTTGTCTAGTGTGGTTGCAAAACACTGAAAAAATAAGATATATACTACCTGCCTAAAAGAGTAAGTGGTGTGCTTGGCTCATCCCATGCACCACCTCCCCTCTCCCATGTAAATGCATACATATATATGCACACATCTTTTATTTCTCTCTCTTTCTTTTAACAGCTTCTACATGCAAAATGAATTCTGTGCTGTCAACCTTTTTAATTTACTGAGGGCTAGATTTCGCTCTTTGTACCTAACTGTGGGAATAAAGAGATTGGCACTTAATCATTCCTGGAGAAGTTGTCCCCAAAGAGACACTCCTCTTGTACTGGCAGGAAATGGTTTACTGTATCTTCTATGTGCATCCTCCTCTTCAGTAACTTTGAGCATGTACAGCTCAGAAAGATGGTGAGGAAAGCAAAGTTTCATTTCTCTGTTTCATGGGATAAGCATTACATAGATAGTTCTGGTTGCTCATCTACATATTCAGTCTGGAAGAAGGCAGGTATCTTACCAGTGAACACAAATCTGGTCCAGAACAAAGGAAGCTTGAGCAAAACTGCATGTAAATTTTTCAAGGGCCCCTGAGCAAAGACTCTGAAAATAAAGGGGTTCATTTTACATTCCTGTTAGACTCTGAGGCTCCCCAGAGGACTGACATTTCTGTGTTGTTTGTGTATTACTTTGGTGTTGACCATCCATCTGCTGGGAATATAACTGAGGCAGGCATTTGATTTCCTGTCAGCTACAAGATATCAATCAGATAGCAATCAAATGTTGTTGCTATCTGAGCCACCCTCTTGGTACAGATTAAAACTATGAGCCCTCTGCACAGTGCTACTTGGTCTTCTCCACAGTCCTCAGTCTCTTTATGGAAAGTTTTTGCCAAGTACAGCCTTGAGACTTCAGATAGGACTCGTGTCCTGCAAGAAASCATTACCTTAGAGTTTCTTTAGTTCCTTATCAGACCTATGACCAGAGACATATATCGTACAGTGGGATCTCGTTGTAATAGACGCTCTCTGCATATATAGCTGCATTATTGAGTGTAATTTCTCTTCCAGGAAAAGAAGAATTTTAAGAGCCCAGCACTGCACTAATTGCAACGAAAACTTTATGGGCAGCAATGAATGGGAAAACTTATTATCCCCTGCTTTTCAAGGTTTTTGTTTTTTTAAAGTGTGCATTGATATTTTTAGAATTCAACACACAGCCACAGTATAACTCTCATCATCCAAGTCGTTACATATGGAGAGAAGTAATTGATTGCTGGTTAGTTGTAGCTGTGACTTGGGTTTCGATTAAAATAATAACTTTAAAACTCTAACAGAAAGCAGCTATTCTGCACATTGCTAAAAAGCATTTGTGTAAGTTTGGTGTGTTTGACTCATACATAATGTATACTCCTTAATGACCTGCATAGCCAAAGGATGGCACTTTAAATTGATGAGTGTGATATATTCATATGTAGAACAAATTAGTTTAAGGACCGATGAAGAATAGATGTGCAGTCTAGCTAGCATGAACTGTCACAATTATAGAGATTATTACAACCACAGTCTAATACCTTCCAGACATCAGAAATCATTAAGTGTCAGTTACATAGATCTACAAGCTAGTTTTATCACAAAAATATTATTGTATTACAGCAGTTTCAATTGTGCCACTATATTTGAGATTAGAATAATATTTCTACTGAAAATATTTATTTTCACAGATTTCTAACTTAACCTTAGAAACATACTCAAGAAGCAGCATGATAAAAAATATCCCCAAGTGAAAAGGAGAGGAATACAGGGTGGTAAATTTTGTCTTGGAGCATTTTGTTTCCAATACACAAGAAGAATGTGTTGTCTTAAGTCAGTGGAAGTCGGGGTGAAACTGTTGATCTGAGCAAAGCCTGGCCCTCAGACGAGTGTGGGACTGAAAGGAGCTCATTTGTTTGAGGCCAACTTTGAAAATAAGTAATTTGGTCATATCCATTGTAAGAATCTGTAAAATATTGTGGTATCTAAACTCACTTCAGGCTGCACTTAGGTTTAAAAGTGAGCTTGAACAAGACCAATAAATCCTAATATCCGCAGGTTTGCAGGTATACTTTGAGTTCAATATGGTTAACTTTCATGACTTGGACTACTCCCAAAATTTACACTGAAAAAAATAACTGGAAAGCAAAATTGATTAGATGTGACATTTTTCCTGTTGCAAACACTGTGAAAAAATGACATGCCTACTTATCGGATTCTTCACTACTCTTAATCCTTCCATTTGCAGTTTCATTGGTGATAAGTTCTTCACTCACAAGGACTTTGCTTTTTACCTCCATGGTAAAGGTAAAAAAGGCATGTGCACACAATGGTACCCCACACTGTCATGGCAATGGTCAGGAAATAGTTTTTTACCCAAAAAAGGTCAAATGGCATAATTTTTTTGCTTAGTATTTTGTTGATAATGTCATAAGTTCCAGTGGGTTGGTGTTTGAAAATGAATATTTCTTCTTTATAAAAGGAGTTCTGTTGAAATGTAATGTTTAAAAAAAATATGTATCCTTTGCCCAAATCATACTTACTCTCTTACCGACATGCTGAGCAAGACATGCTGAGCAAATGCTATGTGCAGATTCATACACAGAAGCAGCCATGGTGTGGCTACTGATGGTTACATTTCCAAGGTTATTGCCAAGGTCTGGTATTTATATTATGAGGCCTATGGAAAATTTTAGCTGGATGAGGAAGTGGTAGGGCCATCTAGCTGTTAGGGCACTGACCTACCTCATGGAGCTGTTGTGACGATAAATATGTCAGAGATGTTTAGAGTCAGATGCAACAATTACTTACCCACCTAATATTTAAGCCCTGTGCTACTCAAATTTAGGTACCTGCCCTCAGAATGCACCAAGGGTGCTTACAGAAATGTGGTCTGGCTTGTCTTCAGATCTACAGAGGCATGCCTTCTGCTTACCTGATATTTAGGTACCTTAGCACTTTAAAAATGAAACTTGGAATAAACAACCAGAGGGAGCCTTATTATCCCCAAATCAGCATACTCAGAGCGAGCTGGCTTGGGGCTACATGGTGAGAGACACTGAACCTAAAAGGGAGAACGCTAACGCCAGTCCATCCGCTGCCTTCGCCAGAGCTGGAAGGCTGCACAAGTGACGCACAGTCTCAAACTTTCTCCCCACTACTGCATCTCTTTATTCTTAACATTAAATAGTGACAGGCACAGAAATACTCATGCACGCAAGCAAGGAATAGAAAGGAGGTTCAGAAAGTTAAACAATTCCTAGCTTTCATCCCACCCTGGTAAAACATGAATCACCATCAGACTCTCATAGAATAGGGGAAATCACCCTCCTCCACCCCTCACCAGTCACCCCCCCATGCTCTTTTATTAAGACATGAGAATTGAAATTCTTTTCAAGAGAAAGGGGTAAGTTAATGTGTTTTCTTCAGCAAACCAACCCTTGATATGTTTATGCATGTCACCAAAATGCTATGAATTTTCACTGTAGAAGTTTCTTCGTTATAATGAGGTTTATATCTGAATTTTTTTGGTCAGCTGCTGCATCTACTCTAGATTAGACCACATATGGAATGCAAAAAGTGAAACTAGAGGCAAGGGGGATAGCATTTTGAGGTTAAATTGACAAGGAGCAGGTATTTTCTGGATATATGCATCTAAATTCTAAGTTTTCAAAAAAAAATTGACCTAGATAGTTAGGCAGCTAACTGCTGTTTGACTGCAATGGACATTAAGCCTTGAAATTCCTCTGAAGATCTGGCTGCTAAAATTATTTTTTCATACTAGCCATCAAATACTACACAGGAAGGAATCACATAAGTATTCCAAACAGAGGAATAACAACAAAAATGTGCTCGTGCTGAAACTAATGCAATTCAAATTCAGATGGTAAGACAAACAAAAGAACAAGGGAACAGAAATCATGTCTTTTCTGGTCCTACAAACTTTTGGGCAAATCTTATACAAACTCTTCTTATAACAGGGTACATTATTACTCAAACCCTCACAAACAAGGCCGTACTATTCGTGAATTAATAGATCCAAGACCAGAAGCTCTGCAATTTAGATAAGCTGATGCCTAAAACCAATGTGAATTCAGAGGAAGGTAGGCTTTTCTTTTTTTTTTTTAAAAAAAAAGGATTCCCACTGTAAAGAAAACATGTAGAGCVAAACCATGAGTGATCCTTAATGAAGACTGATTTTAAACTTTTCTATATAACTCCACAGTCCACTTGTGTAATTGTAGGTCTATCGTATAGTCTGCATCTTTACTTTACATGTAAATTGCTGAAATAATCCTCACAAATATGAACATTTTGGCTAAAAGAGCAAATGGCAGTTTACAAGATAAAGAACCATGATAAGATTTCAACTTTAACAATATACAGTATTTAATTTTCAGGAAATTTCCACAGTCTATGCCACTTACTAAGGTCTTCACCCATGCCATACTTAAAATGTATCTGGTTTTTTCTGTAGGAAGTTATTACTTGCCTCCAGTCATATAATATTTTCCATCCAGGGAGCAACTTGTTGATTGCAAGTTTGTTATACAGCTACAATCAGGTAGTTTAAGGGGAAGTATCTGAAGGTGTGACCTGTGCTGTGCACAGGTTAAACCCTCAAGAAAAGTGTCTCTTCCAGGTGCAAAGTAGATTCCACAGTTGTGGCCATGGCCAGTCGCTTTAACTTCCTTGGTCCTTGATACACAAGACTTAATTTTGTGTAGGTGCTGTTCATCCATGGAGACTCTTGTGATCGATTCATTGGAGCATACGAAGGAGGGAGGCCCCAGTCTTGAGTTGATGCTAGCAGGGGTCTCGTCTAAGGGGTCCTTTTAGTGTAGGGCCCTAGCAGATGTCGTGCCTTCCTCCCCCCTATTACTATGCCTTACAATTACAAGAGAAGGTGGTGATTTGGTTTTGGCATATCAGCTTATGGAGTAGGAAGAAAATGCAGCAGTGCACCACCAAAATAAGAGCCACAAACAGTATGAAAGGAGAGCATAAATTAGTTTGAAAACTAATGTGTGAACTGAGTCTTTAAAGAGTTTGTTAAACAAAGTTCAACACACCAGTACACATGGCAGCTGAGTCCCTACAGAAGTGGAAGTTCTTGTTCCTTGGGGGAGTTCTGCAGCCTGTGCCCAGTTCCATGCTGCAGCAGTTTCATTGCTAATAATAGCTTTAAAATAGCTATGGCTATACTGAAGCACAAAAGTGACTGAAGTAGATGTATCCCAATTATGTATTGACTGGTGCACAAAAAAGATGGAAAATAGCAGTTTCTCCCATAGATGAAGTTGGTTCTAGTGCGCTGACAGGACTACAGATTTGGCAGAAATTTTTTTCTTTTTTTTTTTTTAATCTGACTGTACAAGGACCAGAAGACCAGAGTAATAAGTAACTTTTTCCACTGCTACTCTACACTAGAGAGCAAATCCTGTATCCAAACTATCTCCAACAGAGAATGGAGATATATAAACAGTAAGCCTGGCTTTAAGCTTCTTTTTTTCCACACATTCTGTCAATAACTTATTAATGCTATTCCCAGCTATTTAGTCAGAAATTCCCCAGGAAGTCAGGAAGGTCTGTACTGTTAAGTGCTGCTTTGGTGCCATGGGATCCATGTTCAGGGGATTCCTTTGCACAACGTTGTAACCTCCTTATCTCAAGTTGACGTTGCACACCACTCATCACTATCTGTGGCAGAAGCTTTATCAGCACCTCCAGCAAGAAGCACCACTCTCTAGTTGGAAAAAATCTGTGTTTACAGTTAGAATCATCAATCATTTTGTCCTGTATTCTCACTATTACTTGCTGCCCTGCCTGTCAGTGAATAGCAAGCTTCCTGGCTTTACCAAAAAACTGATATACTCTGAAAAAAAGGAGCAAGGAACAGTCTATAACAGTGCAGGATGTCGTTTTTTTATTTCAAAAAACTAGTTCGTAAAAGGAATCTACCAAGCTGTTGATACTTTTTTGTTGTTTAAGTCCCTTATCACTTCAGAAAATCTTAGGCAGGATACGGTAATAAACTATGCTGGTAGTTTTGAGATATTTGGGCTCAACTTTTGACTGGGGATTGGGACATACTTATACRGTTATAATGTACACCTTTACAAAAGTCAAATTTATTCATAACTTTGCAATGCCTGTCAACAGCGCATGTGCATTCCTTCTGCATGCCAAAATATCATGTAAGCCTAGTCCACTGGCTAAATCCCTGGGTCATCCACATTTTCAATGTTATGTGTAGTTCTTAGTCTATGTTTAGGTTGCACACAAATCATGGTCAAATAATTCACTCAAGGTCAAACAGTGCAGGATCTGGTTTCACTGGCAGGAAAAGCCATTATGGAAAACTTAAGGAAACCACAGAATCCTTTTGCACAGGGTGTGCTGCTCACTGACATTAGCATGAAGCAGCCTTAACAAGCTAGAGAATCTGGTTGTGCAGCTTCAGAAAACTACTTATTTTCTCCTTCAGTCATTTGTAAGCTCTCAAAGAAAGCAGAAAGTCTGTGTTCATATGCCTAGCTAATCCAATATCTCTCATTCCTCTGGGTCAAGGTCACCTAGTTCTGTCAGATGGGATATAAATTTTCTGTAAGGCATTGACATTTGGGGGCTAGAAGGTCAAATATGGGATTGCTGCTTTGTTGTGGTCATTTTGTTCTGTGTAAAGTATGTAATGTGACATCTGAAAGAACTCACTTGTACTGACATTTAGCTCATTTCCAAGTCGTAATTGCAAAGTTTGCCCTCACTTCCCAGGTAGTAAGGAAATATATAGCATATATGATATACCATATATCTCCTATGTACCGATGCCTTCTCTGTCAATGATCACAGGTTTTGTTTCTCTGCTGAGTTTTTCAGCAAATGCAACACAGTATTCCATTGGGTTGTCACTCGCTATTTAAATTTGTGTGGTGGCAGATTGTTTTCCTCCTACCGTTTTTACCAATTTTACAGGTCATTACTAGTTGACTAAAATTGGTGCAATTTGCCTCTGCCAGCTGATGTTTAATAATAACTGTCATTCCTGCCAAGACTGTGCATCCGTAATTTCTGACAGTACGTAACACATAGCACATATGTGGATTGACTACGTTACATTCTTCTGACAAGCCATTTAATTGACTGATAAAAATCAAAGAATGAGTGGATGAACCTTGAGAGGAAGCTAATTTGTGTGTTTATTGGGAATTTGATACTACGTTGGCCTCTTGTAATTATCAAAATTTTGTGCTGCACATAGCTTGTTTCAAAGGTAACACTAGGAAATTTGTTAGCTTTACCCCTTGCACTAGTTATATAATGCCAAAGACCTGAAGTAGCATGCATTGAATGTCAAGCCATAGCAAAGGAGAGATGTGGTGGGGCTTTCCTGACCGTGAAACCGAGGGCAGTTGCTTTATTTGCAAACTGTTTAAATCTACTTGTGTGCAAACTTTAAACGAGAAACAGCCAAGATTTATGGTTCCTTACGGGGCCCTAAGTGTTGCATATAGTGAAAAAGTTGGAGTGAAAACATGTCTTTTACTTCCCCTGGAGAAGAAGTATTGCATGGAGGTAGGTCAGAGAGCCACGTCTGGCTCACTGCTGACTTAATATGTGACCTGGACAAGTTATATAAGCCCATTGTTTCTGCTTTCTCAAGTGTAAAGTAGGTAAAATATTTCAGAGGCTACTTGTGTACTTTAATTGGTTGACTGTTTCCTATATACAGGATAAAAGGAGATTACTGCATGTTTAAGCATCACATTTCCCTTTCATATTTTGTTTTAACCAGCACAACAAGATTTTCTCATTCTTCCTCTTATGTTTAGCTAGTTTGTGTGCCTGACAGTTCTTTTTTCTCCCATTCCTCTTCTCCTGTTTTTCTCTCTCTGTGCCTTTGTTCTCCCTTTCTTGCCTATTTTATTCTGCTTCTCTGCCTTTCTTCCTGCTCTGTTTCACCATATTCATGACATAAATCATTTTTATCCTAGAGCCTCACTGAGTATTCGATACACTGAGGCACATTTTTGCTGCTTACTGTGTACATACTCTGTGGAGCATCAGTCCCTGTAGGATGCGTGGGTACACGCTTCTTATTCTCAAGTACTTCTGCCTCCTGCGTGCAAATGCTTCAGGGTCTGCTGGAGTCAAACCCACCCTGAGAAGCTCAGGGTTACAAAAAGGACAGCTGCCAGCTCGGTTTTGCCTATGATTCTGGTCTGGAGTCTCCCAACGAACTTTCCTTTACCAAAAAAAAGCTATTGCTGAGTCATAGCCACTGACCTGAAGGGGCCTGAGAAGCAAATCTGTGACCCAGCTATTGATTGGACTGTTACTGTGTCGTATATAGTAAATACCCAGAGGCACCGGAAGGAAAAGAGGAAGAAAGGGAGTTGCCAGACCAGAAAAGGGGCGAGTAGGCTTGAGGGGCTGGGGGGCTGAGTTACCTTAGAAGGGTCCTGTGCCAAAGGGACAAAACTTTACAGTAACAGAGTCATTCAGTCTGAATGCTTATATCATTACTATAGAAATGATTTTAAAGTAGTAAAGCTTTGTTGTATGACAGTGGAGATACTTCCTCAGTGCAGACAATGCAAAGTAATACGTAGACAGCACAAGTGGCTACAGCACCACAGTGGTACATTTGCGTCTTCCATGATATAGCAAAAACCAAAAAATTCTACAGGGAAATGAAGGCAGTCTTTTTGAAACAGTTCATTATTTTCTTTTTTAGCTGTCTAGTCTCTTTCATTTTATTCTTTGCTCTTTTAGCTGTCAAAACACTCATTTCTACTCAGAGAGAGCCAGAACTGACTGCTGTCCTTGGACATCACAAAACCAGATACGGTTAGGATATTGGCTTACAGCAGGTCCTCACCACCACTGCCATCCACAAACCCCAGAGTTTTACTGTATTGTCCTGGTTATGTATTGGCATATTTTTTTTTCCTCTGTGGGTCTACAAAAGCTATAACTGACGTGTCTATAAAAGGTATACCTGATGGCCTGAATGGGAATTCAAGGATGTCAAAAGGAATATTAAGGAGGGTTTGTCATAGAATGAAATTTGAAAATGGTGGTATGTTTCTTCTCCGTTGCATTTTCACCCAAAGAATATCTAAAGGAAGCATCCATTGCATGATGGCATATTTGAGCCCTCATGAATCATGTGTCCACTGGAACTTTACTGGCAGGTTGTTATTCACTTTAATTTCTTGTAATTTATCTGTTGAGTTGTGTATTCTGTGTGTTTTAGTCTCTTGATAGGTACACACATACAGGTTATCTCGCCCCTAGCCTCTCAGAAGACCCAGGTGCAGAAAGAAAGGACTGATCATTGGGTGCAGGTGTAAAGACTGTACAAGGTAACTTCACTAACAGCTGTGGGGGGTGAAGAGGAGAGGGATCAGAATGAGAGATCTAAAGGAGCAAGGCAACTGGCTTTGGATATATATTGAGTGGGTTTGTCTTTATTCTACCAGGGACTGCTGGAATATAAATGTTCCAGGGTGTAGGTTTTTTATTTTGTTTTGTTTTGTTTTTAAAACACTAGAATGTTTTGGCCTAATACAGCCAAAGCAGAATATTCTTGGGTAGTTCTTCCTCATTATCATGAAAAAATCAAACTAATCTTCTTGGCTTATATTTCCAGCAGATTCTTTACATTTCTCTAGCTTTTCCATTGAGAAAATGAAAAACACATTTATTAAATGACCTTTAGTTTTTGCCATCTAGTCAAGCGTTCTTTGCACTGGCACAGTAATACCATTATCTTGACCTTTGTCTCCCTCATACAGTTTCTCTTCATGCCTGTCACTAGCACTGGCTCAGCTAGTAAGAAGGAGAAAAAAATGATAAAAAGGAAAAACCACAATCTGATTCAAATTGTTAGGCAATGTAAGCCTCTGGAGATGTTTGTTTCAGCTATGCTTGCTTTCTTTCTGTTTATTTTTACCTTTTCAGCTGGTGTTTTCTCTTTCCTAGATTTTTTTATTCTTCAGTCTAAGTCTATTTAACCAGGTATATACATGTGGAGAAACAAAGTTTAGGACAAGTTTAATGTGGGATTTTTTTGGTCTGAGTCATACTTGTGGTTTGCCTTGATGTAAAACCTTCCACAATAACATGCTGTTACATTTCCACGTGCAAAACAGTTATATTTCTTTGAAGTTAAAATAAAAGGGCTTCACTGTTTTCTCTGACTTCAACATAATCAAGCAGCAAGCATCTATGCCTAAATCCTACATTTAACTTTCAAACTGACCTTGGATTAATCCCTTTACCTCACCATGCCTCTGTTTCCTTTCCTGCCCCAGATCAGCATGCAGGCAGTGCAGTGAGAGTTGGGGAGCTCAGTCTTAATTCTTTAATACAGCTGGAAAAAAATCCCTCAAGACATAAGCTAACAGATTTCAAACCATGCTTGTTGGCTACTTTCCAGCCTGAGTGAAGTGCAGAGCTACAGGACGACTAATATGGCTTGAAAACATCACTTGAAAACCTTCATCTCAATAGCGTTTTGACTAATGCATAACTTGCAGAAAGACATTCAGTTTCTATCTGAAAACATCAAGAGATTTACAGTGTGGCAGTTCTTTCCGTAATTTTGTCCTTTGTTGTGTGATTTATTTCCAAGCACATTGCATGCTGTTGTAACACATAAATTTAATAAGAAATGTAATCTACTCTGTTTCCTTCCTTTCCTGATATGTAGGAAAGAACGATGGAGAATATACATTTAAGGAGAAGTAACAGGGCTTCACTCTCTTTTCCAGTGACAAGGACTCCTGAAACGGGGCTGTTGTGCATACAGATAGATGATTTCCTGTTGTTTGTTTCTAGTCTAATCAAGCTGATTGGGATGAATGATAATGGTGATGTCTTTAACACATACCAGAAATTTTCTTTGCTTGTGAGCTGGAAACCATTTGCAGTTTGCAGCAGCAATAGTAGTTGACTTAAGATGGGATATGTGATCATTACCCTCATAATGGGAGTCGCTGTTTTTTTACATATATGGCTGCTTACGAGCTTAGAAAATAACAGCACGCTTCATCCATCGATCTGAAAAAGCTCTTTGTAAAAAGGGTCAATGCTGTTATTCCCATCGAACAAATGATGAAATGGATGAGCAGACAGAGAGAATAACTAGCTCAAGGTGATGAGCAAACTGCCAGCACAGGCAGCACAGGACTCGGGTCCTTCCGTGGTTTAAGCCCCAAAGGCCCTGCGACTCCCCGCGTGAAAAGCCTGAGCCGATTTACCACTGCTAGACTCGTCAGAAATTCAGAATCATGGTGATCCCAAGAATAGCCTGTTGCCCAAATAATCCATGGCCAGACTTGCATGAAGTCTATTGCTATTCCTATCCTTTAAGTTCGTTAGGGCTTGATAGTTTAAAACCTATAGTTTTAAACCTATAGTATCTGCTCTCATGGTCAACTTCAGTCTTCAGTACTAAAACACAAAATACAAAACATTAGTCATACAAACCCATGGGTTCTTTGAAAGGGGAATATAAATATGTGAGCAAGTCTTGGGTAGGGATGCTCTTTCTGTATGGGCTTTGTGGAAAAGGAAAAGCATTGTAATTTTGGACAGTACTGACATCTACCTGCGTGTAGACAGGGTGCTATCTGTCCACAAAGCTAACTGAGGATGCATTCCACATGAAAATAAAAGGAAGTGCTAATTACAGCATATCATACGGTATCCAAGATTTGTGCATAATTTTTTAATTTCCCATTACCTTTTTGTTATCTTCCCATTCATCGACTTAATTGATACACTACCTACCCTCTTTTGTGCCAAATACATTTGTTTTCTTCCTTCTAGGTCACAGTTTTACAATTATCACCATAGCAACATTCCAGCTATAATAAGAAGATACATCTTCTGAATGGCTGGTGATACAACATTAACTGTTAGAACATAACATTTTTCATGCTGGAAACATCTGGAGTTCACAACCAGCAAAGATCTGTAAAAATGTCTGTAGCTCTTTAATAATCACCCAAGGCTGCACTTGCGAGCTTTATTAGGATGCATTTACAAACACTCTTTAGTCACCAAGCACGGAATGTGATAAAAATAAGCTTTATTCCAACACAAAAAATGAAAATATAAAGTTGAGTTTACAAGTCATGTGGCTTAAAAGAAAAAAGAGAGAATTTGAATTGGCCTTTGTGTCAAGGCCTTTATTTGAGAGAGTTGGGCCATACTCCATTCCTCTGCTGTTCCCAGCCTATTACCTACAGCACTAATATTGCTATTTACTGGCTGATTATATCCTCTGGCAAGATTCGGACTGTGTCTACTTCCCTGCTGCAAACTAATCAGTTTTCAAAATTAGTTATTGATCTCAGGCTCATTGTGGACGACAAATTTAGTGGCTGGTTCATTGAGTATCAACAGTGCCACTCTTTGTGTGAGCTGCATAGAAGTGAAAACAAACAAGATATTCAGGCCCACGTACATATATAATCATCTAATATAAAGAGATACAAGACAAGTATAAATGCATTGGCAAATGAAATAGCTTTTTTATGAGAAAGATGACCTAAAGAAATCCAAGACTATTCCTCTGTTAAGGTACATATATTTCTTACTATCTACTGCGGAGTGTTTATCTGAGAGAGAAAACATGTATCAGCACTATTACTGGAAAACATTACTGTTATTAATTTGAAGTGTTTTGGGGTTTTAGGTTTGTTTGGTTTTGTTGTTGTTTTGTTTTTTTTTTTTTAAGATAGACCATTCTTGAGGTTTTACGTTGCAAACTTACTTATTAGATGAAGTCAGAAAGATTTTCAAATAGTAAGTACTTGAAGTTGGGATTCATGCTTTAGTGACTAACAATGTGCTGCCATTATCCATTGCCTAGCTCTATCAAGCTACATTAAATCTTTTCAGTGATTATATTGTCACTCCTTTGGTTGTAATGGGAACTTAACAGATGCAAGAAATTTTAATTGGGAAAGTTTCCCTGTAAAACATTGAGAGAGAAAGATACAGTCAATAACCCAACATTTTCCTGGAGGTGAAAGGCCCATGCTCGAGTTGTTTCTTTACCTGAATGGAAGTACCTGAACACTAGGTTGCATGTTTCTAAATTTCGTCCCCAGGTAGACCTATAAAAATTTTGAAACCTAATTCTTTTTCTGAGGAAAGAGAATCCCATATAGGTTCAGCTGCAAGAATGCATTTCCTAGTCTCTTTAGGAAAAGTCTTAGTCCTTAGAAGCATATTTAAAATATTGAAAATGTCCACAATATTTTTAATAACAGTTTACTCCCATCCCACTGCAATAATTTAATTATTTATGAAAAAATTCAATGCTAGAAATGTTTTTCCTCTTTCTTAAACATTATTCTCAGTCTTTGTACTGGAAAAAAAAACCAATCTTCTAAAAGTCTTTTATTTTATTATCATAGAATCATAGAATCATTAAGGTTGATAAAGACCTCTAAGATCATCGAGTCCAACCATCAACCCAACACCTCCATGCCCACTAAACCATGTCCCTAAACGCCTCATCTACACGTCTTTTAAATACTTCCAGGGATGGTGACTCCACCACTTCCATGGGCAGCCTGTTCCCATGCTTAACCACTCTTTCAGTAAAGAAATTTTTCCTAATGTCCAATCTAAACCTCCCCTGGCACAACTTGAGGACATTTCCTCTCGTCCTATCGCCAGTTACTTGGGAGAAGAGACTGACACCCACCTCGCTACAACCTCCTTTCAGGTAGTTGTAGAGGGCGATAAGGTCTCCCCTCAGCCTCCTCTTCTCCAGGCTAAACAGTCCCAGTTCCCTCAGCCGCTCCTCATAAGACTTGCTCTCCAGACCCTTCACCAGCTTCGTTGCCCTCCTCTGGACACGCTCCAGCACCTCAATGTCCTTCTTGTAGTGAGGGGCCCAAAACTGAACACAGTATTCGAGGTGCAGCCTCACCAGTGCCAAGTACAGGGGGACAATCACTTCCCTACTCCTGCTGGCCACACACTATTTCTGATACAGGCCAGGATGCTGTTGGCCTTCTTGGCCACCTGGGCRCACTGCCGGCTYRTRTTCAGCCAGCTGTCAACCAGCACCCCCAGGTCCTTTTCCGACAGGCAGCTTTCCAGCCACTCTTCCCCAAGCCTGTAGCTTTGCATGGGGTTGTTGTGGCCGAAGTGCAGGACCCGGCACTTGGCCTTGTTGAACCTCATGCAGTTGGCCTCAGCCCATCGATCCAGCCTGTCCAGGTCCCTCTGCAGAGCCTTCCTACCCTCGAGCAGACCGACACTCCTGCCCAATTTGGTGTCGCCTGCAAACTTACTGAGGGASCACTCAGTCCCCTCATCCAGATCGTTGATAAAGATATTGAACAAGACCGGCCCCAAAACTGAGCCCTGGGGGACACCGCTCATGACCGGCCGCTTGAGCTCCTTGAATTTATTTCAAGGTTAGTATTTTAAAAGTGTCCAAAAATGATAATGTCAAAACCATTATTTGCATAGAGTTTTCATTAAAAACTATAATTTTCCAAAATTCACTCAAAACTTAGCCCAAATTTCCCAAAAGGTTTATGAACCTGGACTCTATTTCTGATTCATGAGAAAACCACAAACCAGGTCCTTGGCTTTGCTTGAGTTTTGAGACTTTCATGGTGTTGGTTTTTTTTTAATGTACAGAAAAGATGGAGCCTTGATGAATAGTTGGTGGTCTCTGACTATTTTCATTATTTCAGTGATACACACACACACACACACAAATGTCCAGAACAAAAGTTTTTGATTTGTATCGATGCAAATTAGAAATTACTAAGAGTTTTATTACAAGGTTCATTTTAAGTTGAAAGTTTGACCCTACTTTTGCTTTGACCCTGTATGCTTAAAATTTCCATAAAACTCAATAAGAGCTAGAGTATGCAAACAGTACAAATCCTAAGTATCATGGGAATTGAATCTTAGAAAAGAAATAATGAGACAGTAGAGTTACAGGCTCTGCTGTGTATTTCACAATTAGTTTCATGCTACTTGTTTTCCACAGTTCTTGAATGAAACCAGTGTGTTAGAACAGCCTTCTCACTTTTACCTCTTCAACGTATTAAGATGTAGCATATGAATCCATATATTTCACTACAAAATCTGAGTTATAACCTTCCATGGTTAATACATACTTTGAACCAAACAATCCTTAGTTGCCTACTTTCCTGCATTAATGTTTCTGAAATGTTTCAGATTTAAATCCGGATTTTGCTTTGGTCTTCTTTAGCAATAGTTAATATATCCTCTATTTATTTTCTCCTGGTATGCTGCTACAGAGAGTAGAAACTATGTATGCCAGAATGTCACTTCTTATTTCTGTAAATATAGTCGTCTTCCTCCCTCAGATTATTAGAGGTGTAGAATTGTTTTCTCCCAGAAAATGATATCTGGAGTAAGGTAGCCTATCTATTAATTTTGATGGAATTGTCCTCTGATATAATACTAAGGAGTTGGACCCGTTCTTTTATTTTTTTTTAAATTGTGTAAAAAGAAAGGCAGTACAGAACTTTTTCTTTCATTTGAATTATACGATTTGAATAGATCTCCTTAGTGACTGCTGATGCCATAAGCAACTTCTGTAAAGTTTTTCTTTAGGTCTGCTCCATTTTTTAAATCCAATTGCATCTACAAAGCAAAAAAGTATTTTAAGAGATATGAATGAATTAAATATGTAATCAATTTAATTTGAAGATGGGCACCAAAATCTAAAAAAAACAACATTTACTTGTTTCAGTGAAGCAGTCAGTGGACAAAGAACTTTGTATACAATTGATCTATAAATATAAGTAAATCAATAAAATATTTTAGACCTCCATTTCTTAGCCTATCTAGGTCATTGAAATGCTCTATCCTCAAGGGAATTAATGAAATTAAAAACTATATTACTTTTTTATTTGGGCATCCTCTGTCTGCCTGCAATTTCTCTGCTTTCAGTTCTAGAGTGAATGCTTCCGCTAGTATCTACATTGACAGAGGTAACACAACCATCTTTTGTCCTAGATTTTTATTAGACTAAAACTGCACTGAAGAGCAATCTGCTTAAAAATGTTTTGGTGCACTCAGAGACAGGACTGAGCAACTAAAAAAATACTAAAATGAAAATGTAAARGTTTGTACATAAGATACATTTTTTCAAAGAAACAGTCTCTCATATGGAATTTAAGCTATATTTTAATGAGCTTTAATTAAGAAAAGGATGGGAAAATTCAAGTTCTGAAAAACTCAGAAATGAAGGTGTACTACTAGCATACTGGATGCCAGTACTGAGGTATAATTAATAAAATTTTTGAAACGGAGATCAAAAGATAATTACTTCTGTCACTGAGATGTTGTTACACTAAACAACGGTACACTAAAATGGAGTAAGCTTTAGATTTGTATTTAGTTCTGATTCTTTTTGGAATTGGTTTTCTTCCAATATTTTTTAGTAACTTTGTGTAGTTGTATGCCAACTGCAAATGTTTTAATATCTTTTCATTATTTTTCTTCTTATGAAAATTATGGTAATTTTATAGGGTTTTATGTTTTCATAGTAGAAAGTTTGTTTGCTATTTTGGTTATCTCATATGCCAACCCTCTTGATAAAGAATTAATATCTGTTAATGGAATAAGAGGTTCCTGGTTCCGGTATTTAAGTTTTTTGAACCTTAAGTACTGCTTTGAAAATTTTTAACAGCTTATTTTTTATACCATGTATATATACTATCTTTGCAAAATGTTTCATTTCAGTTGAATGCTTTCAAGGCTGGAAATAAATTCTTTGGGAATTATTTCTTCATATTCAGTAAGATAATGCAAAAGGAATAAGGCAGGTCTTTTCTCCATAAACAATTCACCAAAGGAATTTTATGATGGCATGGCTCAACTGGAATCCTATTGTAGTTTTCAAAACTGTTTTCTTGAATAATTTCAGCTAACCAGATACTTTGAAATAGATCTGTACTTCAGCTCCCTAGATATTACCAGTGTATGAAATAAATGGACCTTCTCTCTGTACACAAGAGGAGGATCTGAGTCATAGTTTTGAAGTATGAGGATCTTACCTTCTTGAGTCTGTTGGATATGGGGAGATTTCCAAAGCAAAAATGGGGTACTGCATACCAAAGTCTCCCTGGACGTCAGCCCAGCTGTGTTCCTACATGGTGTGTCCAACAGGGAGTCAGAGCAAGGGGGTGGCCAGGTCTTTGTACCTTGGCACTTTGGGCTGCAATAAATGAGGCCAAGTGTAAGCCAGCAGTTTCAGTATTTTGTGCGGCTGCCTGTGCTCCTGCATCAGAGGAGTCAGTCGGCCAGCCTTCTACCTATAGCAATTACAGATATTGCCATGGGTAAGACCATCTCAGTAGCGACTCCCAAACATGCCAAAAACTGTGGAAGCCACCACTGAGGGTGAGCTTTCACGTGACAGCTAGGCCAGTTTTATAGGCAGCTGTAAGTGAGAAGGGCAGGCAGTTGAGCTGGGGACTTTTCTTCTGTGCCTGGGATACGTGAGCATGCAGCTGGGGAGTGGTGGAGGAGAGTCAGGAGGGATTCCCCCTTTTGGATACCACTAACACTTAGGTCACCTTACATTAATTTGCACCAGGAACAGCACAGTTAGGTGTAGCCAAACATGGATCCTTTTCTAAATGAAGTATCTGCTCTCTTATTAGTTTACCCACACAGAAAAATATTTCCCAAATTAACTAGCTATGCAGAACAGTCTAAGAAAATCCACTCCGCAGCTGGAAAAGGAGTCCTCCATAGTGTGCATAACAGGAGTTGTCATACTGCTGACAGCTGATGAACACACATTTCTGGAAAGCAGAGTTTGTATTATATGAGTACATAATAACAGCATTCCAGTAATGTTTGTCCTACTAAATTCATACCTACCTCCTAACCAAGAGTAACACAACTAAAAGTGATCTGCTGAGAGGCACTGAGCATTCCCAGATTACCATGATCTTAAAAGAAGCGAGCAAAGTTAGTGCATCTGCATCCTCCCTTTGAGTTTGATTACTAAATAGGCCACCAGCTGTGACTACACTTACATCTCCAGTGTTACTGAGTTGTAAAAAAAAAAAAAAAAAGGAAAAGCAACAATAAATGGTTTAATATAATTTTCATCTATCTTTGGTGGCTACAAATCAGGATTAATTGAATATAATAATTTATATGAAAGTAATTGAAAACATGACATCTCCATTCCCACACCCAGAGTACGTTCATTATTCAACAGCAAGATAAGTTACAGATATAAAGTCTAAGTTAGGGGAAGAACAAGTCCCTGTGATTTTGAGTGTTTTGAATTGTTGGTGGGGTTTTTTTCATTCTAAATCAGTAGCTGCTAATAAATTACTAGAGATGTAGCATTTAATATAAATGAGTTTATCATCTGTGAAATGCAAGGCGACTGCATTTGGAGTACATCTGAAGATGCTTAGAAATGCACAAGCTATCCCCATGCAGGAGTGGTAATGGCATTCACTACAAATAGCAGGTTTGTATTTTAAATTTGTGATGTGGCTTTTCAGTCCAGAAGGAATTCATCCTTTCTCAGACTTGATCCAAGCATGATTGCACCAAAGCTTTTATGGCGGATCAGGGTAGAAACACTGTTACACCTTTGGCATAGCAGTATTTTCTTTTATGTAGATTTTCTTCCAGTAGAAAGTGAAGGTCTTAAAATGTGCAACCCAGTTTAAGTCAATCCCAGGCACTACTGAAATACAGAAATCCAAATAGTGTTAAGCAGATTGATATCATGCAGCACTTGACTGGATTCCTCCTATTTAAAATATTCAGGTTTGCTTATACACTGCCATTGAATTTCAAAGCACAGTATTTGGTTCATTTAACAACTGCAGACACTCCATTAGCCTTTCTCACTACCAACTTCGCATCCCATATGCCTGCCTGATCCATCTGTCACGTTTTGTCAAATGTAAGCACTCAGGGAGCAGCCATGATTTTACAGTGCATTGCAAAATGGGGCTCCAACCTGAATACCCACTGAACCACAGACTAAAACTTTAATAACACGAGAGCCAATGGGAACCTCTGTAATCATGAGGACTATGATCAAGGAGGAATGGTTACATTAATGTACATATGTGGTGGGCAATAAGATATGTAAATCTTCACTGAATAAGGAACAGTAATATCAGGTTAGATTACACAGTCAGTATTCTGCCTTTGAAAGTACCCAATAAAAGATGCTGAGAAGAAAACTTAATAGGCTAAGTACCCAGAATCCTTTCCTGGTGCTTACCTCATTGGCTCAAAACAAAAAGAGCACACAAAAAGCTATGGATTTGGCTTTTTAGAGTAGAAATGGATGATACGGAATTAATTGCAATCTAAATACATATACCTCAACAATCTGGCCACTGACATTTCCATACTTCAATTAATATGCAGTATGATTCCTGTGATGATAGGATGCTACAAAAATTATCATTCCAAACAGTAGGAAGAGGAGGAGCTGTTTTATTATGTTATTGTCAAGACTTATGTATTCATATACATATAAATCCCTCTTTCTGTCTCTGCACATGCACTCATACATACACACACACATATATATAAAGAGTATATAACTATAGCAGAAATCTATTACGCTGACTTCTTACTGTCATTCTGACAGAAATTATAGCTTATATTGAGTGTAGAATATCTAATTTTATAGCAACAGCTGTATCATGGTCCAAATAACTTCCCTGTCTATAAGATCTATCTTTTTTTTAATATTCTTATATGCAAATGGCAAGGTAATCTCCTTGAAAATAAGTCACAAGTCTCTCCCTGTAAAATAATAAGAAAATTAATATAATTATGGTACTAAAATTTTAGCATGTAAGAGACARCTTTTTTTGCCACTTGAGTTATTTAGACTGTATACATATCAGGCTAGTGCATAATGATATAAGAACAGCTGTACTAGTTAAGTCATATAGTCACTATCCTCTTTGGAGAGTAGTCAGTAAAAGTGCTTAGGAAAAGAGTTTCATAAAAGGCTAACTACAAAGCATTTTCTTAGTATGTTCTCTCATCTTCAGACAATCTGTGGCATCGAGATTTCCTGAGCCAGAGGCTGCATGCACATCTTTGTGCTTAATGGCCCTTAATGGATCTTTTTTTTTCTAATCATTTGCCTAATTATTTTTTTAACTCATTTATCCTTTTGGCCTTCGCAACATCCTGTGGCCATGAGTTCCACAATTTAATTATGTGTTATGTGAATAAGTACTTCCTTTTGACCCTGGATGCATTAAGAATACTTTATCTGTATTTCTTCTTTTTTTTTTTTTTTTNTTTTTTTTTTTTTTCCTTTTTTCTTTTTTGCTGATGCCTATGCAGCAGGAGCTAACTGCTTGGAAACTTTGTTCTTTAGACTTTACCTCAGTGTTCTTTGAATCTGAAATGGCCCTTTTGATGTTGGCATAAGCAAGCATATGAACTACAAACTGTACATAAATGCTGGCTATATCCTGACGCATACAAGAAATATGTTTCTAGTCCAGCTCTTTTTTCATTTACCAGAATGTTCTCTTTCCTTTAGTTTTAGAGACTGTAGGTCCCTGATAAACTTTTGTGGTCTTACCTTTTATGAATCCAAACCTCTAGGGGCTGTGAAGAATGAAGGAATTAAAAAAAAAACCAAACCCACCACAAAACCAAAACCACAAAAAACAAAACCCAGAAGTATAAGTTTGAACTAAAAACCTACAAAAAGACTAGATTTGGCCTGAACAGTATGTGAGAAAAAGAAGGTTAGTCTTCATGTTTCCTAAGTTAGATAAATTCACTATGGCCACTGGTAGATTCAGCTTTATTCTGTAAACAAACGGAGTTGCTCTTGCATCTGTCATTGGTGAATTTGGCCCAAAGAAATGAGGCATAATTGAACATCAAGATTTGATCATTAAAAATAAGGACGTCAACTTCTTTAATGGAAGAAGTGGAAGCAAACAGGAGTTTTGAATGAGTATAACACCATTCACAATTGAGTTATTCTTCACTAAATAACTAAATGGGGATTTATGGCCATACCTGAGGTGCTACGGTCTAAAAATGTCAGCTTTACAACTTTTGATTTACTCTGACAGAGGTAGAAGAAATAAAGCGAAGAATAAATCTGATGAAATCTCTGAAGCTAAGGTTTTATTTCAGGCTAACTGAAAGAATCACTTTTGTGGAGAATGTACTTTATTTTAATCTGACTGCTAGCTTTTTTGTGCCAGTTTCATTTTAAATTTTTTCTTCATAGTTCTCAGCCAAATGTTCTTCTAATGGCCTTGAGTCAGCCACTACTGACCAGAAGACAATAAATAATAATAGATAATGTAGATAATACCCTTCCTAGAGAGATTGCCACAAATTATTTTGCACCCTGTTGAGCATATTATGACTCCTGGTGTGATGCTTGGCAGTTCACTGCCTTCCAAATGCACTGCTTGGTCATTTCCTATATCCTGCAGTTTCTGACTTTGTCATGTAGATTATCTCTCCCCTTGTTTTGCCATCAGCATGGATATAAAACTCTATTTGTAATACTGAAGCTACTAAGTGGTATTTCAGAACCTTAAGTGTAAATGTACAAACAGTCTTTATTTAAGCTGTTTAATACATTTTCCTGTATATTCGTAAATTGGCTACATCACATCTTGGCTGTTCAACTATATATAAGTTCAAAATTTTTATATTATAACAACTGAAAATGTAAGATGTGCTTTAATAGGAAAGGTAATACAGCTTGATTATCTGATACAGATATGAGATTGTTATGAGGCTCTTTTTCAGCTAGCTAGGCCTGGTCATAAAACACATCTTCTTTTTTAACTAAAGAAATACACAATAAAGCTAGGGGAATATGTATCATATCAGATGCCTCTCGTGGTAAATGGTGCCAATCAGTGCAATTTGAATCTTGCTGTCTCATCTCCAGCATGTTTTGAAAGGACAGCTGAATCAAGTGGTGAGTCTGATGACTCTTCAAAAGGAAAAAAATGAGCGTATCAATATGAAAATAAATATTGTACCTGATTTGATATCACTCATAGGCCAGCAACAATAAAGGTCCGTTTCCTGGAATCAAAGGGTCCCTGGACTCATGCCACATAAGAAGGCAAAGGGTAGGTGGAGGCATTTGCCTGCTTGCTTCCTCTTGCACGACCAGAGTTTCACAGCTCAGTCTTCCATTTCCTGGATATTTTCCTCCTCATTTTTAGCATTTTGGAGTATTGGCATGCACAAGGAATTCAGAATTAAAACCAAGGCAGCCTCAAGACATAGCTGACTGAAATGTTTATATGCCTCACAATGTATCCTGTCATCATCGCCAAACTTCAAGGAACAGATGATTTCTGCTTGAGAAAACTACATTATGAAAATCTGGAAGGGGCTCAGGGCTATGAGTTGTTCAGACTTCTTAAGTTGCATTGTTTAGCCTAAGACATGAGGATACTGTTCCTTTTCTAGGAAATAACTAACAGCTTGCTATATCAAACGGAAGGATGGTTCAAACACAACAATATTAAAAACAGTAACATATTTTCCATTTAAAATTCCCACTATAATGGACCTTTCAGGTTTCTACAGGGGAAAAAAAAGTTAAGCAATATTGTCTTGCTTAGCTTTTAACATTTTAGCTTGCGACTGATTTTAAATGCCTGTTAAATACAAAATAATTCTCATCTAAATATTTTATTCAGCTAAGAAAGAATTTATTTCAGGTTTGTCTTTAAGAGTTCAAAAGTTTTGTAGAGTTTGTAGAGCTGATCTCCACCTTTCCTTTGCAATCACAATACTATGCCGAACAGTTTCTACATTCGTGCTTTGAGGGAGGCCAGGCTTTCACCAAAGGAGTCTTTTGTCTAGGGCTTGTTAAAAAATGGAAATACTGATCTGTATTGTTCTGTATTATTTGTACAAGTAGCAGTGGTTGTCACCACTGTATGTTAGAAAAAGAGAAAAAATTCCTATGGAGAGTATCAGAAAAATAGGGCGCTCTCACAGGGGGCTCTCAGGTTCCAGTGAGCTCTGCCAGCACTCTAATTCGGTTAGTTTTAGGGAAGGCAAACTGTCAGTACCTGCCATGGCCTGCAGTGTTTGAGTCCTAGCTTTCCCTTGGGGTAAAAAAACCCATGTGTAAACATACATATATATATACACACACACACATATACGTGGGTATATATTATATATGTGTGTATACATATATATATATATGGGTCTGTGTGTGTATATATATACATGGATGGGCAACTGCTACCTTGTAAGCTAAATGGAAAATAAGTTTTTTTCTTACCATCTGGAAAGAACTTGATTTCTGGTCTCATCTTGTTCTTTCTCACAATTTCTGTTCTTCTCCCTTTTAATTTTGATGTCATAGTTCAATCCTACTATCTCAAATCTTCATATTTTTGCCTCTGCTAATAGTTTGATGTGTCTTACACTATAAAGAGCTGACGTAGAACATATGGTAGATTACTGAGCACAGGAGTATTAGCTAGGATTTCTACAGAGAAGCCATCCATGCTACCACTAAGGGTATCACTGAAACTTAAATAGGTTATGAATATTTCATTAAATACAATAACAAAATCAATTGCTCTCCCAAAAAACTGCTAAAGCCTAAGTCAAATATTGTTGCCAGAGTTTGAATGCTTTATTGCTTCTTTTTCTTAGAAGAACTGAAAAGCAACAAGATTTAGTTTATCAGTACTTTCTCTTAAGGGATTTTACTGATGCTGGATGTTTGCTGTTTGAAAATAAACACTTTAGTTTGGTCTGACAAACATTGCTTGATGGATAAGTAAAAGCATGTTGTGGTTTAACCCGGCAGGCAGCCAAACACCACACAGTCGCTCGCTCACTCCCCACACACACAGTGGGATGGGGGAAAAAATCGGAAAAAAAAAGTAAAATTTGTGGATTGAGATAAAGACAGTTTAATAGAACAGAAAAGGAAGGGAAAATAATGATAATAATAATAATAATGATGATAGAATATACAAAATGAGTGATGCACAATGCAATTGCTCACCACCCACTGACTGATGCCCAGCCAGTCCCCAAGCAGCGATCGCCCCTCCCCAGCCAACTCCCCAGTTTATATACTGAGTATGATGTCATATGGTATGAAATACCCCGTTGGCCAATTGGGTTAGCTGTCCTGGCTATGCTCCCTCCCAGCTTCTTGTGCACCTGGCAGAGCATGGGAAGCTGAAAAGTCCTTGACCAGTGTAAGCACTACTTAGCAACAACTAAAACGTCAGTGTGTTATCAACATTCTTCTCGTACTAAATCCGAAACACAGCACTATACCAGCTACTAGGAAGAAAATTAACTCTATCCCAGCCAAAACCAGGACAAAGCATTCTACGCATATCTAGAAATATTCTAGCAGTATTTAAGTATCAGAAATAGTGTGGCCAACAGGAGTTGATCATCCCCCTGTACTCGGCACTGGTGAGGCCACACCTCGAATACTGTCTCCAGTTTTGGGCCCCTCACAAGAAAGACATTGAGGTGCTGGAGCGTGCCCAAAGAAGAGCAACAAAGCTGGTGAAGGGTCTAGAACACAAGTCTTATGAGGAGCGGCTGAGGGAACTGTTTGTTTAGTCTGGAGAAAAGGAAGCTCAGGGGAGACCTTCTCACTCTCGACAACTACCTGAAAGGGGGTTGTAGTGAGGTGGATGTCGGTCTTTTTCCCAAGTAACAAGTGATTTAGTTTAGTCTGTTTAGTCTGTTTAGTCTGGAGAAGAGGAGGCTGAGGGGAGACCTTATCGCGCTCTACAACTACCTGAAAGGAGGTTGCAGCGAGGTGGGTGTTGGTCTCTTCTGCCAAGCGACTAGCGATAGGACGAGAGGAAATGGCCTCAAGTTGCGCCAGGGGAGGTTTAGATTGGACATTAGAAAAAATTTCTTTACTGAAAGAGTGGTTAAACATTGGAACAGGCTGCCCAGGGAAGTGGTGGAGTCACCATCCCTGGAAGTATTTAAAAGACATGTAGATGAGGCACTTAGGGACATGGTTTAGTGCGGCATGGTGGTGTTGGGTTGATGGTTGGACTTGATGATCTTAGAGGTCTTTTCCAACCTTAATGATTCTATGATTCTATGATAGGATGAGAGAAAATGGCCTCAAGTTGCACCAGGGGAGGTTTAGACTGGATATTAGGAAATATTTCTTCAGGGTTGTCAAGCACTGGAACARACTGCCCAGGGAAATGGTTGAGTCATCATCCCTGGAGGTATTTAAAAGACATGTAGATGTGGTGCTTAGGGACATGGTTTAGTGGTGGATTTGGCAGTGTTAGGTTTATGGTTGGACTCGATGATCTTAAAGTTCTTTTCCAACCTAAACAATTCTATGATTCTATGATTCTATGAAGTGGAAGTAAGAAAGAAYTGAAAATTTCTGTGGAAATGTTTATTCAATCAAATCTGGGCAAACGAAGTGAATACTTTTGTTTAGTATTTTGCATATTCTGTGCAGTATTTTGAGCGCTACATCCTTACCTTAGAGTTAGCTTTATAATTGCAGTTGAGATAGAATCATAGAATCATAGAATAGTTTGGGTTGGAAGGGACCTTTAAAGGTCATCTAGTCCAACCCCCTGCCATGGGCAGGGACATCTTCAACTAGATCAGGTTGCTCAGAGCCCCGTCCAACCTGACCTTCAATGTTTCCAGGGATKGGGCATCTACCACCTCTCTGGGCAACCTGTTCCAGTGTTTCACCACCCTCAGTGTAAAAAAATTCTTCCTTATATCTAGTCTAAAACTACCCTCTTTTAGTTTAAAGCCATTCCCCCTTGTCCTGTCGCAACAAGCCCTGCTAAAAAGTTTGCCACCACCTTTTTTATAAGCCCCCTTTAAGTACTGATAGGCTGCAGTAAGGTCTGCCTGAAGCCTTCTCTTCTCCGGGCTGAACAACCCCAACTGCCTAATATGGGCAGTGTATAAGCACAAGTCAGGACTGGGCTTTGCCAGATCCTGGTGCCCTGATCACACTACTGCTGTCATCCAGTCCATGTATCCTGACCTCCTTGGTGTGGAAATGAGGGTCCACAGATAGGACCTTGGTAGGTGCTTGCTACTTGAACGATAAAGAGCTGGGACACAGAGTGCACCTTCAGACCTAGTGGCACAGAAGCTTTCCACTACCTTCTGAGACCCACCAGATTTCAGACCCCCTTGTTCAAACATGCCTCGGGCACCTGGGCACAATGTGCTTCTCTGGGCTGTCATCAGGTGTCTTCACCACCACAGACCCAACAACTCCTCCTCCTCAGAAGGGGCAGAAAAGCAAGCCAGTGAGTTCTGGATATATTTGCCTATAATCGGTGCTCTTCCCACAGATTACACTTGAGTAAGCTCACAAACATAGCTGATTAAAACTGTGAACGTATACTCAGCCATCAATCTTCAGGAAAAATTAGAATCTAGGTCTAAACTCAATCCTGTTTCACTCTGGTATGCACTTAAATAAAAATCGAATCCATCCCACATTTTTTGAACAATTTGTAGTACAAACACATACTTTGTTTTATTTTTTAAGTAATCTCTTACTGCATTTATGCAAAACTTCGACCCCACTTCTCCCTTAGAACATCACTGTCATGGGATGCAAGATCAGCTAGAATTTCAGGCACAGGAAAAGGCCAAATAGCATAACTAATTGCACTTTCATGAAAGACAACAGAACACAAGTTCACCAATTTAAGCCTGCAATGCAACCACATTTAAATGTTGAATACCTATTTGAACCACAATCCATTATTGCCCATACACCTTAAAAATCCAAGCATAAAAATTCTCCAGAGAGAGGCACAACACAATCAGCACTTTCTCTGTTGTGTTTCCCCCACATTTTAAAATTAGTACAAGTAAAATGTGTAAGTAATTTGATGACTGCTTGGGTGTTAGCATTGTTTGTGTTTTAGACTGGATTTTCTGATCTTTTTAGCTGTTTATCTATAGGTCTTCTATGAGAGCATTTCTTCTTTCTTTCCTGGTGTTCTCAGTCAGTTCAGTCTTTATGTAACTCCTCTTCTGTAGTTCTCCACTTCTCCATTACCAGTGTTTACTGCTAGCTGGGTCTCATAATATGTAACCAGAAAATCTGATGCTTCAGAATTGTTTAGAGTAAGTATTCTATGTTAAAACTTTGTTTGCCCCCTCCTTGTGCTGAAGAAGTCTACACAAGGCTTCTCCTAGTCTATACGTCTGTTTAAAGCGATTCAAGATGCTGTTAAAATTTCATCTTTTAAATGCTAAATTTGCTTCCTTTATGACAGTCCGTGGCAGCTAAGGAGATTTAGGTTTTCTGTCTTTTTTTTATCACTATGTTGCTCTGTGAAAATACAGATTCTTAGAAAAATATCCTAGATTTGACCATATCTACCCTTTGGATTGGTAGGTAGCATTTACATAATATATTTTTCAGGAGGCTATAGAAGTACAAGTTTGGTTTTGGCAGCCTTGGAAATTTGCCACTTCTCTGTTATCAGTAGGTGCACTAGAGTAAACAAAAATCCCCATGTGATTTGCATTGGTGGTATAYGATGCTGGGAGAAATCATAGTACTCACTGCCCTGCCTGAGTTTCCTGATCTGACAACAATCTTAAGAACTGGAGGAAATTCACATTAAAAGATATGGAGCTATTGATGCACTACAAAGAACTGAAAGCTAGATGCTAACATTTACTGGATGCAAATATGATCAGGAAAACTGCAGCCACAACCAGCTCTTTCCTATTCTTTTTCAAAATATGACAGCAGTTAGGCTGTGTGGTATAGCTAAATGTCCAGTTGTCATTTCAGCTCACTTAAATCCACTTGATCAAACTAGGAGAACTAAATGCAAACCGGCAGTCACTCTTCCTTCTAGGAAGCAAGTCGATATTTGGTCCATGTGCAGCAGATGCGTAGCTAATGCAATAAATATGGTTCTTAAATTTTCTATATATAAAAATGAAAACTGCACATATTTTTAGCTCTTTTTTTTTTTTTTGCATTTTGCAAAGAAGGATTTATCCTGTATTCCACATTTGAAAGGCAGACAATTGCTGTAAGTGATTCTGAATATTTTTGGACACTTGTTTATCAGCATAAAAGATTAAAGCTCTGTGAATAAATATAAAAATTCTGCAATTCAGAAAAGCACAGCTTCCTAACTTCGGAAATCCCCTTGTGGTAGCTTCTTGAACTAATATATTTATAAACTATACATTGAAGGTATTCAGCAGACTCATAATGTTTTATAAATACTATTAAGCATATTAATCAGCAAGGTTTTGTGATTTCATTCAAATCGAGTCCACTAGGATTCCTCTCACTTTGTAAAGTCAATCTTTTATTTTTTTTTTGTATGGTGTTTTTGGGGGTGTCTACTTAGTTAATTTCTCCAGGGCTTTATATCATCCTCCCCCACTGCTTACAAGCAACAAAGACAACAGAGATGGAGGAAAAACAGAATGCAAGATGAGTGCTCAAAAATACCTTAGCAGTTCCAGTCAGATCTTTTGTAGCAGAATGGAATATCTTGTTCCACATAAACTGGATTACTCAGCACTTGTGTAAACTAACCTTATGGCCCTTCCTTCAAGTTTATCCAGACATTGGTCATACCTCAGTTTAATTAGGGTGAGGGTTTCTATGTAATATGATGCGATATAATATTAAGTGCACACAAATATTTGGCTAGACAAACATCTGCATTTTCACTTCTGAAATCAATCACAGTCTGAAAAATACTGGAAATGAATGAACTAATGTATACGAGCAAAGTTTCTACGGTCATTTAATGAACAGTGCCTGCTTTGTTAGGTACAGACTGAATATTCACTCAGATAAATAGGACCTTAGGCTAAAGGATATCTAATGTTCTCACATCTTTCTGTTATTTATCACTTGGTAGAGTAACACCTTTCTCAGCAGACATTCCTTGTGAATGAAGACAAGTTTGTCAGTGCTAGAAAATGATTAATCAGTTGAGGTCATTGGGGAAAATCTGAAGTATCGGTGAAAAGTTGCTCTGTAAGTTCTAAAAGCACATGGAGAAGCACCAGTGAGGGGCAAGCATAGTCACACTAATTACCAAACAGCCGGGATACTTATAGCTAAAGGATTTGCCTTTCTCTTCCTTTCTCTCCTTTCATACGAAAAGTTTCATTTTGTAGTAGGTGTGATATGACTGCACCTATCTCAGAAGCCAGTCAGCAGCACTAACGTTCACAAGTTGCTTCCCATAGTAATGTTCTCTTGCCAGACTGAACTGGTATCTTTATTGGAGATGTATAGTTTAGCTAAGCACTGGCAGCTCTAATGTACTCAGGTTCTTTTGCCTGTGCCCTTTTTATTTGGGTTAGCTCACTACTGTATATTCTTTATTATCTCAGCAAATTGATATACAGAGACCTTTTTTTCTTCTCTTGTAAGGCATCTTAGGCTTTTCTCCCTCTAAAGGCTGCCCCTGATTAGCTCAATGGATGTGGAATAAGACTGTTTTGCTGTTTTCTCTAAATGTTGTCACTGCAAACCCAGCTGAAGTAAAAGCACTTGTCAGCTTGGCGCATTGTATGTATTTTGCAACTAACAGGAACAGTCTAGCTTTTTTGTCCTCTTTTGAAAATCCAAGAGACCTTGATTCTGCACATAAAAGCTCTGGCAACAAGCCCACAGATCTCTCTTCTAAGTGTATGCCAAGAGTTTGAGTTAAAAATTTAAACAAAAAAGATTTGGGGCAATATGGATAAAAATTCTGTCATCTCTTTTCACCAACTTTAAAACTCTTTCCCTTTATGATATCATAATCTCTAAAATATATGCAGTATTCTTCAAAGCTTGCCTTTGCTTTAGCAGCTGCTCTTGGTAACAAAACAAGGAAAGATAAAAGAGCTCTTTGGAAAAGCCTTCTCTCTTAGCAAAAAATAAATGTTTCCCTGCTCCCCTTTAAAGACCATGTGTTCAATATCTAATTCTATTTACATGGGTCACTAATCATTATGGTTTTGTATTGTACTGTCCAGTTCCTGCGGCAGGTCTCGAAGCAGTTAGCCATTGCAGGGAGGTGGTGTGCCATTTGCCTGGCAGTGTTTCCCTTTGTTTCGGGAGCAGCAGTGCTTACAGTGCTGCATCAGCAACCATCACCCCCGAAACCATCCCTTCCATTCTTACRTTTGCTAACAGTTGTAACTACCGTGCTGAGGTTTTAATTAAAGAGATGATGGGATTGAAAATCAGCTTCAAATGTGGCCAGTGGGTAATTCGAAGGATTACAGAGAGATGTTGCCTGTTTAAAGACAGGAGGGAAAAGGAGTTGATACCTGGATGCCTTATAGATAAGCTTTACAGGCAAAACTTCAGCAAATTTTCTTCAGAAACTTAATTATTGGAAAGAAAGTAGGGTTTTCTCTGTATAATTTTTTCATTTAAAAGTCAGTTTCTTCACTCTTGCTTTTCATTTTTACAAATGCCTTAATTATACAGGTGGGGTTATTTCTTCTCCTTGCTGTATTTGAATATATAGACATGTTCACAGCTGAGAATTTTCTTCTTAGTTGTAATTAGCATATAATACTATTTCCCAGGTGGATGGTAGAGAGCTGTTCGTCTACGCTCAGGAAAAATAGTGTGTGTAGAATCACATGAAAACACACACATTTTTTGCTGTTTCATTTAGAGGTATAGTACTCAATATTATTAATGGGGTATTTTGGTTTAATAGACAATGCTGCTATGTTTTAACACTTYGATATGTTCAAAAGTAGATCCTGGAAAAAAAATCTTTTACTTAAATAGCTTACATGGCAGGCAAGTATATGAGAGTCAATGGAAATCAATACAAAAAGAGACATTTCTACTACCAGGCTTTTGGAAGAGATGTATAGACAAGGTTGTTAATTGGTTTTCAATGGAATAATTTTCAGTGGAGTTCATAATTATTCAGTTGTATGTATTCTCAGTCCACTGTAATTTCCCTCTAACTTCTAAACTGTCCACTTTCTACGGAGCATTTATAAAAGAATAACATTAATTTGCAACTTTCTGGCAGTTCATGTTCTGTAAGCTTGATTTCTCTAGTATCAAATGGCTTTGTGTTTTTAGTGTCACTTGAATTGCCCTAAATTTTTCCAAGAAATATGTTGTAAACAAATGTTAAGAAATAATTGATAATTTCTATTCTCCAGCTCAAAATATTTTAACAGTCTTAATTTTTCAGGCTAGTTTTCAATACGCTGCCTCTGAAGTTGTTGCCTGCTTCCTTTTCAAAAATCCCATGGGAATAAGTCCTGATATGTGTGTGTCTCTCCTTGCGCCTGTTCCTCCCCAATCAAAGTTAACTATAATTAAACACTGACTATAAAAAGGAAAAGACATCTGTCCAAGGACATCATCTCAATTTTCTGAAGTTTGGTCAACATGTGCTGTACATACAACTCACTAGCTGGATTTGGTAATGTTCTGCTTAGACAGGGAACTAAATTACCATGGAATATAACACACTTTGATTGTGCTACAGGGGTTATGCCTGCTTTGAACACTGTTTAAATTAAGTGGCAGAACAGTGTAGGGATGCCTAAAATATATCTGCCAACTCTAGGCATGTCAGTTCAACCTCCATTACCCTGACAACCTTGTGCATGCTATATATAACTACAGTGTGGGATAGCAAGTCCTGCGGCAGGGGAAAGATTTTCACTGGAAACAATTCTGTGAAAGCTTTTAGGAAGACAAGCTGGGARCAGCCCTAGATAGAAGCAAGGCTGAATAAAAGCTGACTTAGAAGCCAGAAAGATACCCAAACTTAGAAGAATGCTTCATCCCTCACATAATGTGGTATAAAGACCTTATAAATTTCAGATGACAGAATAATTTTAGCCTATGAACAATCTACTCCATCCCAGTTTTGGGTACATAGAAGAAGTTTTTGGGTGCTATCTTGAATTATATCCAGCCCACTTACAAATAGGTGAAATGAATCTTTTTTTATAACAATACAGGAGGACAATAAAGTAAATAATAATTAAAATATTATGACAATATTAACTTAAAACTGTGTTTGTTCACATGTTGAATATTAAGAAAATAGGAGTGGGGCATTAGATCCAACTGCCTTTCTGAGTCAGCAGACTCATTTAGCCCAGTGTCCTGTCTCTGGCAGTAACTGATCAAGGGACTTCCAGAAACAGTTTAAAAGCAAGCCATACTTAGATCTTTTGCCAGCATACCCTTCCAAAAGTCAGCAGCATCAGAACTTCCTACTCTGGATCATAATTGGGATGGTCATGCTTAACTACCATCAGTATATCTGTTCTTCATGAATTTATTTAAGTGTGTTGTGGTTTTTTGCATTTTGAACATTGTATGGCCATCAGTTTCACATTGCTGTGCAAAAAAAATTGTTTCCTTTATTTGCTTTTAAAACTATTATCTCATTTTTTAACTTGGCCTCTTAATTATTGTATTGTGAATAATGGTTCTTGATTGATCTGCTTCACACCATTTATGATTTTCTTAATTTCAAGTACCCTTCCAGTTGCCTCTCTATTAATTGGAGACTATCTAGTCTCTTTCCTTCGAAGAACTTATTCTGTACCCCCTGCTCACACTCGTCAGCTTTCTATGTTTTTATTACTTATACCATATAATTTTTTCAGACAGCATAGTCAGAACTGCATAGAGTAATTACAGTGTGGGCACACCAAGGATCTACAAGCAGTTTATATATCTTTGTTTATACCCAGACTCCTTTCCCAATAACTCCCAACAATCTGTTTGCCGTCCTGACTGCTATTGGTAACAGCTAAATCAAATCCAGCATTGTATATGTTTGGGGTTTTTTTATTAGCCTTAATTCATATTTATTGATAGTGAATTGTAATTGCTATGCTAGCTATCACTAGCTAAATCCATTTGATCTTTTTGGACTCTTCTTCAGTTTTTCATATATAGTTTCAACTTGGACCATCATGAATAATTTTGTATCATCTGCATACTTTGGCATCTCTCTGCTAGTTATTTTCTCATGGCACATGAATGGAATGGAATAAAGCGTATGGAATGAAATGAATGAGACAGATAACCACAACAAGGAGAAGGTGATGGCTATTAGACATGAACACTTTTTTCTGAAGCAGTCGTCTTAAATTACCACTTGCAAAGCCCATTAGCACACCGCATTTTCTTGTCTGTGTTTAAGAGGAGTGTAGTTCTGAGGAGTTACTTATCGTGGGAATAGGGGCTTTACAGAATTAGATTCTAAGCTTTTTTTTCAGCTTGAAAACGTGGCATAAAAGAAACTGCTACTTAGAAAAACAGAGAATCAAGCCTGTAATGGATGATCTTAAAATAGCGGTATATCCTACAGCTCACTCAGGATTGCTGTTTATGTTATGCCGCTCCCAGGGATTATTTTGGTTTACGATCATCCCTTTGTTACCCCATAAAAGTGTGCGATCATACCTGAATGTGGTCATACCTATGTGAGGCTATGCTAGAAAACATATGGTGATATACGCTAAAGCACAGTGACAGCAATATTTAAACATTATTTTTTCCCTTTATCAGAAATATTAACAACCCAATTGTTTGCTAATATCTCAAGCTTAGGCTTCACCTCATTGCCTCTTTCTCACTTTTATTTGCTTATTTAAATAATTTTAAACCTATGAGAAGCAACAATCCTTGCTGCCCAAGACTGGTATACTTACACAGACTTCAGCAAAATTCAATTTGTTTAATTCTTGGGAAGTTTCTGTGAAAAGTTTGATATGGTATTTCTAGATCTTTGGCTAGCATAAATAAGAGTATTTCTGTGCTGTGCTAAGGTATAAGAAAAGAGAACCTGGAATGGATGAATTTTTATTTTCAGGTGTGATAGATCATATTTCTTCTATTTATCAATTCTCTTTAAAATAAGTTTGCATTGCTCAAATAATGATCTTTCCTAATGTGATCCTTATAGATCCATCCTTATAGATGGTTTTATTTACTTTTGAAATGCAGCATCTACATTCTGTTATTATTTTAGGAACACAATATCTTGCCAGGAATTGCGTCTCTCCCAAAAATTTGTGGTTGTGTTCTTTCAGGGTGCGTGGTAAGAAGCGATGACTTCACTTCTTCAGATAGTTCTGTACAAGAGTATAGGAATAGTGATACTGGCTCAGACCCAAGTTCCTTCTCTTCTGGCAATACCCTCTGTAAAATACTTTTAAGAAAGATGATAATAAACTAACAGATGGCTTGTGTAGGATAATCTGACACTGATCGCTTATACTGAAAGGTTGTTTTAAACCCAGAAGTGTAATTCATTTCCATGCTTTTATTACTATTATTTATCATAACCAAATATTATTTTCTGTATAGATGTCTCTGAATCTTGTATTCCTGATGTCAGCAGCAGTCAGTTCTTCAGTCACATAATATGTCTTTATGAAAAAATGTTCTATTTTCTTGATTTTTTTTATTTTATTCTCGTGCTACCATGTGAGAAACTTTATACGTCATCATTATTTCGTACATGATTACTGTGACAGCTGTTACTCCTCTTTTCTCAGCAGTAAACAAACTCACACCTTTTCAGTCTTGACATGTCTTCCAGATTCATGGTCATTCTTACCATTTTTCTCTAAGTTCATGATCTAGCCCTAAATACCTGATTTCAAAAAGTTTCCAGATGAATTTTAACTACTACTGGTAATCATAAAATTGCTTTTCTGTCCTCCATATTCACACCTTCTTTCTATCCCTGGCACACCTCTAAGCAATGTTAAATGAAGCTGAATGAATGTGAAAAAGAAGAGCTGTTGGGAATTAGGAGGCCTAAATTTGATTACTTCCTGTTGATCAAATCATAAACTCTCCCATATCCCTACCTGCAAAATGAGGACAATAGTAATTCCTCGCTCACAGAATATTGAATATAGGCACAAGAACTCAAATGATCTCAATACCTCAGGAAATGTTCTCAAATATATAATGCTACAGAAGTGCAGGTTATCTGTATTCAGGCAGCCCAATGGCTTGAATCTAATTGTTTCCTGAGAAAATACAAAATATAAGAGATTTTGACATGTAAAATTTCAAAGTATGTGACAATGTTCCCTTCATTACAGGAGTATACAAAAAAAACCCCTTTGAAGTTAAAATAGGAGAAATAATAATTCCACCTGACAAGAATAGCTGAAGCATTAAGATTATGACAGGAAGATTAGCTAGACAATAAAATACAATACCGGCCTCTTTCTCACCTCATAGGAGCTTCTTCAAAAGGAAGTCATAGATAATGAAGTTTTTTGGTTTAAAAAGCCAAAAAAAACCTTTATTCATTGTTCACATAATCCCTAGAGGATGTTGTTTATTCTTCCCAAGGATTTCAAGGGTACTCCACACTTTCTCTTAAGCGTATCTCTGGGCCACACAGCACACAGTAACATTTGTTACTTGGCCGTTATTTGACCAGCTCATAGGCCGTGATCTTGTTATCCTTTGTGAAACATGGGTTTAAGGAAAAATGCATGAAGATGAGTAGGCTACAACTTAGACAAAATAAAAATATCATGTTTTTTCTTGCAGATGTACAGCACACCTGGAAAGACAGAAGGTGGTTCCTCTGCTGCAATCATAACTGATATGTCTCACATAATTGGTTTTATATTAATCAGACAATATTGTTTTAATTATAGCACCTCTTTACCATATAGAAAAAGAGTGGCTTGTGTGGTTTGTTTGTGGTGTTGGGGTTTTTTTCATGGATGGCCAGATTAGATTTTATAATTATTCCTTTCTTTAATATGGGATTTTAATTCTCATCCTCTGTCTTGGTCACTTTGCCTAACCTACTCTGGTTCTTTGTGACTAGAAATGTCACTACAACTCTTCTGAGTAGTTATTGTCTTAAGCTCTAAAACAGATTCATTATCTCATACCTATGCACGTGTTTTCATTTCATCTTCAGATGTAGCTCAAAAATCTCAGCAACAGTCTTCAGACTTGTGTTATCCAAGTCTGAAAAGCTGTTTCTCTTGGCTTGTAAGAAGCTGTCCATTAATGTTAAGCAGATGTACCTGATGCTACTTTTTTAAGAAACATCAGCAAAGTTTTCACAATGCCAGTGCCTTTATCTCTCCTTGGCTCTTCCCTTTGTAGTAGCTGAGTCTAAGTTACACTTGGTCAAAGTTGGCCAGCCCGCAGCAAGAAAATGCACTTTTGACTAGATCTCAGTAGTAGGGTGACTTAGTCTGTAGATAGAGGAAACAGAAGTTTGGATATGTCTTTGTGATGCCCATGAATTCTCCTTAGCTTTGGGATCTGGTGGGTTAGATTTACCGTTTTGCCTTTTGTTTCCTTATTAAGCCTTCACAAATGTTTCTGCACTTAACAGCATTTTAATTAATTTTAATCTTTGTTTTCAAATTCATGGGCGTGGTTATCAATAAAAATGAATTCTATGAGGTAGTTTTTAACACTTCAACAATGCAGAGCTTCTACCAGTCAGAGGTAAACCTAAAAGACCAGTGTTTGAAAGTTACAAGCAGCTGAAAAAAAAGGGCCTTTATATTAGAATTACTTATCCAGGCTTAACTATAGCTTGTATTGTGTGACTCAGCTATAATTCTATTAGCAGTAAGACACTGCAGGGAGTCTATTTCCGAGCAATTATTATACTTGGGTGATTAAAGTAATTCTAGATATGACCTTGTCCCATATAACACCACCAGAGGCATGTTACAATCTTACAGAAGTGTATTGCTTGTCTCATCTCATTGCTTAATTATAAAATGTACACAGTAAATATTCTGTAGATAGGAAATGGAAACTCATGGAACTGATACTAAAAAACCCTCAAGTATTACATTATAAAATAAAGTGTAAAGTATGACTCCTTATTTTGCCACAATATCGTCTTCAATTTTATAACAAAATAAACAAATAAGCAACTGCAATCATAGTTCTTATTTTGGAGCCACACAAGATGGATCATTATATCACATAAAAATACACCTTTTCTCTCTTTTTACTACTTTCRTCTGGTGTTACTGGAAGCTTTTCATATTAATGTAAAGTAGTTCAATCAATAACCTGTGGACTTCCTCAAAGATTTTTTTTTCTCCTTATAGCAAAACTTAAATCTGATTCAGAACAGGTACATTAAAATCACCTCTATTTCCTTCTAGGTTTTTTCTGACATGCACAGAACTGAGATTCAAACTAATTCTCTTCAAGAAAAAAAAAGGTTTATGTAGCCATAGATAGGATAGTCTTGTTGCTGGGTTTTTTCATTCTGAGGATAAGAATATTATCAAAATTCAGTGCTGGGGAAAAAAGAAAAAGAACTGAATCCTGAAGGAAACACATGAACTGAGAATCTCTTCTGCCTTTGTAGGAAATCTGTATGCAAGAAATTTAAGTTATAAAATAATAAAATCTATAGTCATAGAAGTATTTATTGGGCCTGATCAAAAGCTGACTGGAATAAACAGAGCTACCGTGAGTTAGTTCAGTTCAAACACAAAATATTGTGAGTTTATTTAGCAATATAAAAATATAAATTGCCACTAATTTTTTTAATGTGGCATTTTAGAAGACTTTGAATCTATACTTATATTTCCTCAAAAATTGTTGAATAAGGCAAGAATTTGCCTACACAGAACTTAGACATTAATAATTGATGTACAGGGCATTTTCTAGGGATTAATAACCAGCTGGGAGAGCTGATGGCCTGAGGCAAAGCCAAGGGCCATTACCCCCTGGCTGGTTATTAAATCCCCAGGAAATTCCCAATGCCAAGGTCACGATTGCTATTACAATCCTTTTTTTCAAAGTAAAAAGAAACTTGCTTCATTTTATTTCATCTTTTTCAAGAATTTATTTTAAAATACTGTATGTAAAATGAATTCAATGACATTGCTGTTTGGACACTTCTAGGGATCTAACACAAAACCCTTCAATTTCAACAGAAAGTCTCCTATTTTTTCTGATAGCCTGTGGATCAGGCCCTACCTGCCTGTTTACAGGCAGCAATCAAAATGCTTTTTGATATCTAGTACATTGTCAAGGTTAATTCATACTAAAAAAACAAAAAACTTACATTTTAAGTTAGTTAGGAAGAAAAATGGCAAACCCCAATATTGGTTGGAAAAATGGTAGATAAGTAAGAAGTGTTAAATTGTATCATTTATATTGTAAAATGATAGGCAATATGTTATAGTCAAATGTCTGTTCAGGCCATTACTGTACCTTATGTGCAAAATGATACATTTAGTTGTGACTGGGTGTGATCTACAGTACAGCACACAGCAATAAAGTATAAGATAGTCAGAAAGAGAATGCAATCAGTACCCTATATGCAAATGCCAGTATGCTATTAAGAAAATCAGCTACTTGGTAAAACAAGTCTGGCATCAGAGAAGGAAAGGGGAAACAGTCATATTTTATTGTCAATAGAAGTCATGAAAGCATGCATATTAGATTAGAACTAACCTAATTGGAGATATGGGTGGTTTGCAGTACAGTACRGGGAACAGGCATTAATTTGTGTCATGCTACGCCATGTCACTACCACTTGAAATTCCATTGGGCAATATTAATTCAAACAGAGGTCTAGGCTGCTAATAAATGAGGTAAATTGAGTCAATTACTAATTTCATGCTTTTCCGATTCTTGGTTTGGATAGATAATATCCACAATTTAATGCACTGTCCTCTAGAGATCTTTGCCACTTATGAAGAACATGTGTTCATAGAATTATTTACACTATTCATTTTGATAAACATTGCTCCTGTACCCAGAGCAACAGGACAAAGGATAGGAAAGGAGCCAGGTTTTGTCTGCCTTTTCCTCTTGATTGAAATCTTTCATTATTTGTGATATGGTTTTCTTGCCTTCAGGCAGATCTTCACTTTCTCCTTGTCATTTGTCTCATCATTCAGTGGCACAACAAAGTCTTCATTCATGTGACTGCATTGACAGTTCCCTATCAATATCTTATCACTGCTTTAAGCAGTTGGCAAGAATATTTTGTACCAGTGAAGGCAGAGAGGAGCGGCTTTTACACCCCTCTTTTGCAGGACGGACCCCAAAGGTGGTCCTGAATCCCGTCATCAAATGTACATTTTCTTGATTGCTCCCTTTTTTTGAGACAGAGCTTTTAATAAAGCACTGGCTCTACCACTAAGCTCTTGCTCYACTCCAACCTGTGGCTGATAAGGCAGGAACCATACTGTCAACTCCAGCAGCTCACCTACTACACAGCCCAGGGAACACTCTCTGATCCACTAGCTCACTTTCAAGTACTGGACACACTCCCAGAAAACCCACTTCTAATAGAATCTCTCCTACTATATCAGCGTAATGTAAAACCCGATACCTCTGTTCAGGAAAGACAAAGCAAAATAAGCATAATGGAGGGGTTTTGATCTCTCTGGCAGAATTCTTTGTCTGCTCTGCTATATCTTCTTACTGAAATGGCATGTTATTTATTCTTGCTAACTGAACTCACCACCTTTTAGTTCAAGATGTACATCACCTACTGTAATTTCTTTCCCTTTCTCTTAAACGCATGTCAATCACCTATAAAAGTTAAAACAAATGACAAGGACATCAAGAAACACCCCCCCATCCCCCCACCCCCCCCCNAAAAAAAAAAAAAAAAAGGAAAGAAGAAACCCTAACATAAACTACTTTTAACATGGAATGGTATCGGGGAGAAATAACAGTATAGAAAATACATGTATCAAGACAATCTTCCTTCTTGCTTCTATGGAACAAGATCAGCATTTCTCCTTCCCTTTTACCTTTCTATTTTTTAAATTTAAATTTAGATCTAAACTTACTTAAGTGACTTCAAAAAGATTATTTTACAGGTTGATCTTTGCCTGTTGTTACATCTTCCTCAGTAGGATATGTTCTAATTTGGTTTTAGTGTATACAGAAGTTCACTGTCTTTCAAAACCTTTGATGTCCTAAGCAGAGAATGAATTGTGAGAGATAATGAGGGTAAATTAGACTGAAGAAACCTTCTATACATACACAAAGATTGTGGTAATCAGGCCGATGGAAAAGGAAATACAGAAAAATGCAGAGGCAGCTAAATGACAGTTAAATGATCTGAAGCCACAGTCCCATCTTCCATGGTTCAGTACAGGTCATTGGGTGAATTTTATTTTTCACACTACTCTTTGTCTGGATTTGTAAAATGAGTATTCATGACTACATCTTGAGGAGAGGTTTAAGTTCCTATATCTTATGGACATAAATACAGCTATCAAAGCTATGTATCTATTCCTTTCAACCAGAACTTACATCTATTTAATGTCATTTCATGACTGCAGACTTATTCTGATGGAGCTTTTCATCTTTATTTTTCAGTAAAAAGGTAATAAAGAATTGCTTCCTAGAATACTGGCTTTATTCTGAATATAATGGAGAAATGCATAGGTTATTCAATTCCTGTCAATGTTTGGTATTGTGTCTCACTTTCAGTAGTGAGTCTTTTCAGTCTTTTCCCTCAAACTGCTTCCACAGAATTCAAACCCACCATTTCAAACCAATGTCTGTTAATTTCTTTAGAACTATTATTTGCTTTATGACTTACTAAAGCACACTGTATAAAAACATATTTTTACATCATGGCACAGGACTGTCTTTACACTATTTTTTTCCAATGCATTTTTCAATGCAGTAATTGAAAGTAAGGGAGAAAAAAAATCACTTGACTATTGGGTGAAATATTAGTCTTCAAATCCAGATAAAAATGAACATGGCAACTTATTAATATTAATACTAACCTATTAGTATGTATAACATGAATATCTCAACAACAACTCATTCTCTAAGTTGATAAACCAACAATGAATGTATCATTCTGCAAAACACTGTAAGCCTTTAAGTGCAGGGGAGAGACACTGGAACTGAATTATGAAACAGATTGGTTCTCTGCTAGATTTGTACTTTGCATGTTTGTGAGGATATTAACCTCAGGATGGGAGTTGTGTGCCCCCTAATTACACACTCAGGTTATTTTGAAAAGCTTTTAATCGGACTTTCACATAACAGTGAACATGAAAAACATACAGATAAAAAGGGGCCATGCCTTTGAATTTACATGGGCAAATAGTACTTTCAAGCCTTCAGCAGTAATTTTTTCTGTTGACATTGTAGATGTGAGGTTTATGCCATCTGGGTCAATAACCTCCTTGTTTCAAGAAAAATGGCTTCTTTTTCTGGAATGTTTAACAGACAGTGGAGGAGATTAAACAAAAGCTCTTACATAATCTTTTCATTTGTATGTTAAGAAGAGATGGACAGGATGCATATAGAATGGTATTTGTGGAATTTTTACCAAAGCTATCATTGCAATAGAAATCTGAAAATAAATTACTTTTCCATTACCATCATTCACAATTTTTTTTCCAAGTTTAGCAGGGTAAATTCAATTCAATGAATTAAAAGCATTAAGGAGGAGATAAATACAATGGGTGCAAATCCATTTTACTGCTGAAATTATTGTCTTACTAGCTCAGTAGGAAATACTCTCCTGCCATGGCTGCAGGACTCCTCAGAAGAAATTCTGGTTCCACTGAAATTATGAGAAAAGTTTCCTTTGATGTCAGTGGGGACAGGATTGCATCCTGGTGTTTGCCACCATGGATGCTAATTTTAACCCTCAGGAGAAATGTTTTCGCCAGTGTCCTCAAAGCAGAGCTTTGCAGTATTTATTATAGATTGTCTTCTCTCCAAGACAGCACTACTTTTTTCTGCCAATTCTGACTGCAAATAAATAAAATCCAGGTGAGGAATCATGAAGTCTGTCATCTTTCTGTCTTCTCCTCTACCTTTAGAAGACTAATTTTGTTAGGTGGTCAGTTTTTGTTACACACTGAGCATTTTTATAAAATAAGATTCACTATAAGATATCACAATTACTGGAGTTCTAAGAGAGTAAATTTATCACCTATTCAAGAAAAAAACAAATAGGCATGACCACCAAATAGATGTCATTTTTATTTGAGAAGTGTTAGACTTATAACCAACCAGCTGGTTTGAAGTACAAATGTAGCTTTAATATCACATCTTAAGAGGTAGGAATTTAGAAGTTTAACTCTTGGTAGACTTAAATAGTGGCTGGTGCATGGTCATTTGCTGCAGTCTAAAATAAGGCTTTTCTCTCTAGAGTGAGAGAGATTGAAACTCTAGCAATGGTACATCAACAACTGTTGCCATCAGGCTCCTAGTGGATTTTTCACAAAGGAGTACAACTGCAACATATAGTGAATAGTGACTTGAAAAGCTACCTATTTAACTGCTTTAAGTTGCAATCCACTGTGTAAGCAGAAGATAAAAGACTCCCTTAAATTTAACATAAATGCGTGTAATACGTTCTGTCCACCTACATTTTTTCTTGTCTTGGAAAGTACGTCTCTTTGCMCTGGAGGAACACTGGTTGCCCAGCAAATGTATTAAGGACTAAACTTTTAAAAAATCATAGAATCATAGAATGGTTTGGGTTGGAAGGCACCTTCAAAGATCATCTAGTACAACACCTCTGCCGTGGGCAGGGATAGCTTTCACTAGATCAGGTTGCTCATGTTGTCTTGTACTTGCTATGGAGATGTTGATGAATGTAACACATAAAGTATGTGTACAGATGCCCTCCTCTGACCAGAATAAGAATGAAAAAAGCTGTGTAGTAGATAAATAAGATATTATTAGCAGTATTGGCTACTCCTCTTGTTTTAGTCTGTACTATGGACATAAATAGTCTCTAAATGTTACCAAAGCCCTTAGGGGTGAAGAGAGAACTTTCCTCTCTTCTACTGATTAAAAGACAACCAGTTGTCCGGTAGATTTAGTGATATGAGTCATAACTTTAACTCAGGCAGTTTTGTGGACAGCCTGGATGTGCAGATGGCCGTGGCATATGATTGTGAAAGTGATGTAAATCATTTCTCATCAAATCGTAGCATCCCAAGCTGTTGCCATTTAATTGTTCAGTTTATACAAAAGTAAATGCCAGTAGAAAAATTTGAACTACTGGCATGATTATTCTGTGAGGTGCTGCTTGTTTATCAGCAGCAGATTGTTTCAACAGTTAACTTCTGTCCCAGAAGGTCACATACTGTTTCACCACCTCATTTGACATGTTTCTGTCAGTTTTGGTGTCTTCACAGTTTTTTGGTTTGTATTATTCTCTTTTATCCCTCTGACCCAAAGCCAATAAAATGTTTAAACTTCCTGCTTCATACTGAAATAATGTTTATTTTACTTAATCTGGGCCTCTGTGCTTTCCTAGAATGGCAGGTCAAAATAATTTCCTAACACTCTCTACCCAATACATTTAGGCAGGTTTGAAAATTTCTATTTGTCTACAAGCTGGGAGTCATACTATAAAGTAGGAGAAAAAAATGTTAGTAATATCTTATCACCATAGCAAAGGCGAGGTAAATAGGTTTATGCAGACAAGTAAGTCTTCATGTTTTGTACTATGAACTAAAAAACCTACCTTTTCCAGAAAACGTATGGTTGTATGCTTATCTCCCATTCTTCTGGTTGCACTTTCTCTCTTGGAGTAGAATATTCTTTTTAGACTGGGAAGAAGGCCATATTTTCCTGTGTGTTTGTACCATGCATATTCTACATATTATAGATATAATCATAATCYAGCTACACTATAATCTATGTCTTCGTATTCAGTGACACAAAAGAATGCATTTGCTTAACTGTAAGTCACACAACTGGATCATAAGGAACATCCTGGCTAACATGCCTTTAGTGTGCAGCAAACATAAAAGTATATGATGCAATTAATTAGGAACATATTGGAAATATCTTTGTGACTGGTGGATTTAAATGGCAATGAAAAGATTAGCTCCTTGGTCAAGCATCTTAACTTAATGACAAATGTTGCAATGGGACAGTATTAAATACTCTGACAAGCATGATTATTCAGGCTGGTAGTGCTAAAATAATGCTTTAGATGCATTGTCCAGGTCCCTGGCTGCAGGGAGTGCCTGAGCCTGTCACTTGTACTGGAGGGTAGCAGAGACAACACCTGTGTGCGGTGTGACCGGGTGGATGATCTGCTCAGCCTGGTGGCAGAGCTGAGAGAGGAAGTGGAAAGGTTAAGGAGTGTCAGGGAGTGTGAGAGGGAGATAGATTGGTGGAGCCACACCCTGCCATCCCTGAGGCAAARGCAGCAGATGGAGGCTCCRCAAGAAGCAGAGGATCCCCTGCCCTCTTGCCACCAGGCAGAAGGAGGGGACCTAAGTGATGGGGGGGAATGGAAACAGGTCCCTGCTCGGGGTGCCAGGCAAACCCCCGCCCGGCCTCCCTCACCTTCCCAGTTGCCCTTACGCAACAGGTATGGGGCTCTGGAACTTGAGGACCAGRCAAATGAAGGTATAGATGAAGGTCCATCCGGGGGGTTGCCTAKGGTGAGGCGGCCAGCCCCACGCATCATGACTGCCTCTGCTAAGAAAAAAAGGAGGGTAATTGTCRTRGGCGAYTCCCTTCTGAGGGGAACRGAGGGCCCGATATGCCGACCGGACCCATCCCACAGGGAAGTCTGCTGCCTCCCTGGGGCCCAGGTTAGAGACATTACTAGGAAACTCCCTGATCTGGTACGGCCCTCTGACTACTACCCGCTATTGGTTATACAGGCTGGCAGTGACGAGGTTGCAGAGAGAAGCCCAGAAGCRRTCAAAAGGGACTTCAGGGCACTGGGGCGATTGGTYGAAGGATCAGGAGCACAGGYAGTGTTTTCCTCAATCCCTTCAGTGGCCGGGAAGAATACTGACAGGGACAGGAAAACACGCCTGATCAACACGTGGCTCAGGGGCTGGTGCCATCGGTGGAATCTTGGCTTTTTTGACCACGGGGAGGTTTACACGGCACCGGGCCTGCTGGCAACAGATGGAGGTCAGCTGTCTCATGGGGGGAAAAGGATTCTCGCTCATGAGCTGGCAGGGCTCATCGAGAGGGCTTTAAACTAGGTTCRCAGGGGGAAGGGGATAAAACCAGGCTCACTAGAGACGAGCGTAAGGGTGGCATGCCAATGTTGGGGGCAAAATCGATAGCCCAGCTCAAGTGCATCTACACCAATGCACGCAGCATGGGCGGCAAACAGGAGGAGCTGGAAGCCATTGTGCAGCGGGATAGCTATGACTTAGTCGCCATCACAGAAACATGGTGGGACGACTCTCACGACTGGAGTGCTGCAATGGATGGCTATAAGCTCTTCAGAAGGGACAGGCGAGGAAGGAGAG
>JAYKAV010003187.1:383406-420817 GCA_035582835.1 Phoebastria nigripes | reverse complement strand
AATAGGAGGAGTGGTCCAGGAAGTAGCGATCGCTGCTTGGGTATCGCTCAGTGGGTGGTGAGCAATTGCATTGTGCATCACTCATTTTGTATATTCTATCATTATTATTATTATAATAATTATTTTCCCTCCCTTTTCTGTTTTATTAAACTGTCTTTATCTCAATCCACGAATTTTACTTTTTTTTCCGATTCTCTCCCCCATCCCACTGAGGGGAGGGGGGAGTGAGCAAGMGGCTGTGTGGTGTTTGACTGCCTGCCGGGTTAAACCACAACACTAGTGTAAGCACTACTTAACAACAACTAAAACATCAGTGTGTTATCAACATTCTTCTCATACTAAATCCAAAACACGGCACTATACCACATACTAGGAAGAAAATTAACTCTATCCCAGCTGAAACCAGGACACTTTCCAATCCCCAGACGATACGCACTGGTTTATAACTACAAACTTTGGACTTAATTTCCTTCCAAACCTCAGCTTTGTTATTGCCAATATTCACTAGTATCAGTCAATACGTATTTAAATTTATACAAACAAAATTTTCTTCTAGACTGCTTCAAGGCCCCACTCAACTGACTATGCAATCATTTCCTTTAGGAGGATTTACTAAGTGCCTAAAATTTAGATGTAAATTAAACACTTCAATTACATAGATTGCATAGACTGTACCCTGCTCAGAATGACTAGTGATGGCTGTGGTAGCCCTGATTTCTCTCAAGCTCAATAGTGCTTTGCATGCAATTGTGTGATTGAACTACTACTGGTAAAAAAAGGAGAGGTCACGTCCTGTTAGTTGTATCTCAGAATTCAAATTTCTGTGTGAAAATTCCATATTTTCAGTACAATTTTGGTACGCAGTTGTAAATTAAACAGTGGGTCAGGGTTTTTCATTTAAATGAAAATGCTCCTTTATGAAAATAATATCACCTGTGTACAAATGTAGATACCTTTAAAYGCATTTTCTGTACTCGGGATCTTCATCTCATCATTTAAAATTGTGTTCCTGAGTGGATGAGCTTGTTTATATCTTTCAAAGACAGTGGTATTTGGCATTAAAACTTCCTTATGTGTGTAAATATCCACTGCTAGTGGTCTAAAATTGATTGATGTTCTCAACAAAACCTCTCTAGTCTTTCTAGATTGTTTGGCCAACGTAATAAGTCTCCAGGTTACCAAACGTGTGCTGTAACTTTCCAGGGATGGCAACAGATGATGCATGCCATCTCTTTTATACTTGAAGCACATATACTTTATGTGCAATTCAGGTTTTTTTTTCTTTTATTACTTCCTTAACACAGCATCTTTGTGGAAACCTTGACAATTATATAGCAAGATTTTACAGTTTAATTTACCTTCTTATGCAGTGATGACCAATCTAAGTGCTAAGCTGTGACTTATGACAAGATAAAAATACATTTACTACTATCAAAGTGTTTAGAGATATAGTCAAATAATTAGAAAAAATCTTTCTAAACTATATATATTCCTACACTTAGTGCTTGATTACTTTTTAATCTGTAGATGCACTCTTTAGCACATCTTCATTTGGCATTAGTATATTTAAATTCTGTTTTTCTTTATAGGGCATGCCTGCAATTTATTTAGAAATAGATCATAAATTTGAACAAATTAGATTCTAAGTTTATTAATGTGAACTCTATAATTTTAATAAACACATTCCAAAGGTTCTAATATTAAATGGAGCATGAAAAAACCCTACAAAATAAAAATGGATGTTTATGAAATTTGCCACTACTTGTCTGTTACTAGAATCTGTTACTGTGAAATGTCAATTGTTTGAATGCTTATTAAACAACCCTGGAATTAGCAAAATGGTTATCTTGACATAATTGAAAGGACATATGCAAAGGCTAGTTCATCCTGCTGAAAGACTGGAGAAGAGAATTCATTTCCAGCCCAATGCATGTTGCACTGTCATGCAGTTTAGTTTAGGACGAGAGGAGACAGAAACACAGCTATACAAAATTCCTGTTTAGAGTGAATTGGCCAATACAAATATCAGAGAATATAGTTGAAATGCATTCATTTGGAATTTGCTTCTAGGAAGGTTACACTGCCCTTTTAAAAGCAAAATTGAATATTTCCCTATCTAACAATGAAGGGAACAAAGCTAAGCTGCATTGCCAGACTTAAAAAAAATAATAGAAAAATATGTCAAAATTTTGGCTTTATGTTTGCTGGGTATGTGTACATATTCAATAAAATTTGCCACCATCTGGAAGATCCCTGAACAGTAATCCATGTGACAGTTAAGCTCGTGTGTGGAATTTAAGTGATACATAAATCCTTCAAAATCCTGAATGCATTTCATCCACGTTAGCTCAATTCAGTGGCAGTGTTGCTATTTTCCATAGATCATCATTACTACATCATAGAGATTCGTTGGTTAGAACCCAACACAGATTTGGAGAGGGGGTGTTGTTTGTCTGAAGAGGTAATATAAACTTTATATTTGTTTATCATAAGGTGCTGGTGTCAAGCAATTTTTATTAAATACGTTAATACTGAATCGTCTGCTGTCTTACAAGCTAAGATCAACTCACACTAATGTACGCAGAATGGGGAATAAACATGATGAGTTAGAGATCTGTGTGCAGTTGCAGGGCTATGATCTTGTTGGGATCATGGAGACACGGTGGGATGGTTCCCATGACTGGAGGGCTGCAATGGAGGGATGAAGACTCTTTAGGAAGGACAGGTTGGGAAGACAAGGCGGGGGGGGGTTGCTTTTTATGTGAGAGAGCAGCTGGAGTGCATGGAGCTCTGGCTGGGGATGGATGAGGAGCCAACTAAGAGCTTATAAGTTAGGATTAAAAAGAAGACAATTAAAGGTGACATTATAGTGGGTGTCTGCTATAGGCCACCTCACCAGGAAGAACAAGTGGATCAGGCCCCCTTCAGACAGATAGGAGCAGCCTCACATTCGCAGGCCCTGGTCCTCATGGGGGACTTCCAGCACCCTGATATCTGCCAGAGGGACAACAGGACATAAGTGATACAGGAGGTTCCTGGAGTGTATTCATGACTTCCTTCTCCAAGTGATAGAGAAGTCAACGAGGAAAGGTGCTCTGCTGAATCTCATGCTCACCAAGAAGTATCACCAACAAGAGGTGATCCTTCCCATTTATTCAACACTGGTGAGGCCACACCTGGAGTACTGTATCCAGTTCTGGGCTCATCAGTACAAGAGAGTCATGGACATACTGCAGAGTCCACCAAAGGGCCACAAAGATGATTAAAGGAATAGATCACCTCTCATGTGAGGAAAGGCTGAGAGAGCTGGGACTGTTCAGCATAGAGAAGAGAAGGCTCAGGGGGGGATCTTATCAATGTGTATAAATACCTGAAGGGAGGGTGAAAAGAGGATGGAGCCAGGCTCTTTTCAGTGGTGCCTAGTGACAGGGACCAGAGGCAATGGGCACAAACTGAAACACAGGAAGTTCTGTTCCTGAATAACAGGAAACACTTTTTCACTATGAGGGTGACTGAAGCCTCCCACAGGTTGCCCAGAGAGGTTGAGGAGTCTCCATCCTTGAGATATTCACAAGGTGTCTGGACATGGTCCTGGGCAACCGGCTTTAGGTGGCCCTGCTTGAGCCGGGGGGTGGTTGGACCATATGACATCCAGAGGTCCCTTCCAACCTCAGCCAATCTGTGATTCTATGATTTTCAATATCACTTGAAAATTTCCTTTAGTGTGCTTTACTCATTTTCTTTTGGATTTTTTTTTTTTTTCTTTTACAATATACATGTCTTGGTGTATTAATTTTTTTTTAACTGAAAGTAACAGCCACAGATGTTTGTTGGGTTTTGTGTTTTGGTTTTTTTTTCCTTCTATTGGCTTTTTCCCATGCATTAAGGATCCGTGTTTGAAAATGTTTTACATGTGTGTTAAATATTCTACACAATACAGAGATAGTTTTTGAAAATGTTAAGTTCAGTGTTCATAACACATAGTAACTCAGTTTGGGGTTTTGAAAATAAGAATGTTTTTTTTTTTTTCCTTGGATTATGCAACACTGAGGATGTAGGTGAAGGAAAACAAGGAGAGAGGGGACTTCTATTTACATAATAACACAACTGATTCCTTTTACTTCAGGCTAAGTTTACCCTTCAGAGTTTTCTTAACGTATTTGCATCAGGTCAGGGAATGCAAATGCATTCCAGTCACACATGCACAGCGTGTGATGACTGACCATCATAGTTTTGGTAGGCACAGGCAAATCATGAATATTCCTCATTTGTCAATATTTTTTTATTTTCAGAAGAACAAATGGAATAAGCTATGAAAGCAAAAATACAAATAGAATGTTCAGTAGTGGATTTTTTATTTTTTAAATTTTTTAAAAAATACATTWCAGTAAGATAGATTTAAAAAACTTCCAAGAGTACATCTTACTTAATTATCCACAAAGGAAACTATTGAGTAGGAAAACAGGTGAATGAAAGACCAATTACAGATGAAAAAGGCAGTGAATCCAAATGAAATTATTAATACTTTGTATTCTTATTGACTTCTTGTATGTGCAATTCGAAGTTCTTACTCAAAAGGGGTCAGCTTTATCTAATTTTTGAAGATGTTACTGTTATTCTTTCTGTATGCAACATAAAGGGCTGAGGTGACCTCCACAAGCAGGAGATATCCACAAGGAAAAAAGATTTGTCAGTGGCTACTTTATATGGATCGTGCTCAGGACTGATCACTGACTGGAGATGTAAAATTTATCTCTACGCTTTATAGTCAGTGCAGACGAATAGACGCCTTCAAGGGGGGCAATTCATGTGACTGACAAAAGAGGACTAAGCTGAGTAACTCTGACTTACGCACATCTAACCGTAGGTGTGCACAGTTAGGGTAGATGAATTTCAGCTCAAGTGTCCAGGACTGTCAACACTGAGTATGCTTAAAAAAATAAAATAAAAAAAAAAAAAAGTCCTGTGTACTAAAAAAATCTCACACTGTTGAAAAAAAAACATGCTGAAAAACTGTGTGATTTGATTCTTGAGTGACACGAGCCTTGTGCTTTCTCTTCTGAGTTTTAGAGTTTTTGATCTATGGATAGAAAAGGCTATTGAGAGGGACTAGTTTGGCAGTTATATGACATCTAAACGAAGTTAAGCATTTAAGCATCAACGTTTTAAAAAAGTGCCAAGGATAAATGTGTCAGTACTCTGCATGACATTTCCCTAAAAAAAGAAAGGATAATTTTAGTAAAACTACCAAAGAAACCCTGCATAACTCAGCAGAAAGAGTGGTCAGTATGCAAAAAAACCCCTTCAGTTACACACTGCAGAACACGAGCCAGAAGAGATGACGCTTAATCTTTAAAATGGTGCTGTACATACAATCTGAGGTTAGAATTCAATAAGCACAAGATCAACAATTTGACTTTGATGATCACCATTCGTCAAAGAAAGTTCCATCTACAGTCCTATTAACTCCCTAATGCTTCAGAGGTGAACAAATAAATATATTTATGCTATTCATGTGATTCCTCTAATGTAGCAAATTTTCCCCCAATTTCATGACAGATGGAACTAGTATCAGCCACTTCTTTTTGTCCAGCCTAGAGATTCTAACTCAACTTATAGTAACACTCCTAATAGCAGATGCTTAATGACAGGGCATACCAACTCTCTTAAAATTCCTTGCTTAAGGTTATATTGCATAATTTATTCTGTCAGTTAGTGTAGTGTAAATTGGACTAAATGGTGTGATGGGAAGGTTAAAATGAGTGTCCAGTGAGAGATGCAGACATGAGGTCGAAACTAGCAATTGGGATATTCGCTGACCTAAATTTTGCCTTTGTTTTTTTTTAAATTCTTAGGCTTGCACAAACATATACTCCATGTCAATTTCAGTACATAAATGAGAGGTTTATGTTAAAAAAATACTCAACTTCTCAACTTTTTTTTGTTTTAATTCCATCTTCTTCCCCTACATACACCTTCCCTACTTCATGTACCTGACTGATGCTTCTGCTTAACAAACAACTTTCAGGGAAGTGTTTGAAGACTTGGGAATTAAGCTTAATTTGAAATTCCTTTAATCCCTCTAAACTTTATATCATTGGGAGGAAACAAGCACAAGGCCCATGTTTCCATTGAGTTGTTTCTTAGATTTTAAATTCCCCCAGAAGAATAATGTACTGCATATGTTGTTTACATATGAACCACCATCCCCTCAAAAACCAAAAGCAAAACCAAAAACATTTTCAGTAAAAGACTGTAAAATATTCCATCGGAACTGGCCCACCACTTGGAATCCAGTAAGTGTGCTGTTAATTTCATGACTGGCAAGTATCTACATGGTGCAGTGGGGTACCATAATACAGGACACAGCTCTGAAAGAGCTGACTAAATTGCTGGAATCAGTGCAGCTGAACAAGCACCCTGTGCCTCAAGATAAAATATCCCGCTTCTCATCAAGGTCAATTAAGCCTGTGTTGATTGCTGTGCTAACACATTTATTCTTCTGTTGTTACCCAGACTAGCCTATTTAGATCCACTTAAGGTATCCCTTTGTAACAGGGCATTGGGCAAGCAGACATAGGCTTGATGCACTTTACACTCATTGAGACAAAGAGCACTTTACTTGGTGGAGAACAACTTCCTTCTCCACGAGCCTGATATACACAGCTAATTGAAGCTGATGTTAAAACTCCTATTGACTTAAAAGGAATGTGAACCAGACTTCGCAGTTTTCCAGCAGTGGGTATGAAGCTGCAGAAGGAGGATAAAATCAGGGCACAAGCAGTGCAATGGTGGAGAACGAAAATAGGCAAATACTGAATATTTTCTTTTTATTTTCTCCACAAAAGAAAGATGGCCCTAACATAGCCATTAGACTAGCAAATAGGAAACTCCAGCTTCCTCCAGCACTCATTGTTTTCACTAGGCATTTTAATTACTCCATTTAGCACTGCAGCATTTCTTTTTCTCAACGCTGACTAATAACATGCTGAGATAGTTACACTCGTTGCAAGTGGAGTTTTATTGAAGAATGAAAAGGTGAATTCCTGGGGATTTTGCTCTTAAATCTGTAGAGGACACATTTTGGATACAATGTTTAAAGAGGAAAAGAAAATTAAAAGGAAAGGTTAGTGAGGGAGATTAAGGGTGAAGGAGAGAAACAAGGGGAAGAGCTAATGAAGAAAATTAAATGGATTGAGAATTACTTTGCAGAACAACTAGTAGCAGATAATAAATCGTGGTGCTGTAAGCACACAAAAGCTGAAAAATAAAAATAGCAAGGTAGTAGAAATGTCACAGCACACTTTTGGTAAACGTAAAATGTAATCTGCAATATGTTGAATGCTGCAAAGATTCCACTGTTTTCAAGTAAATTGCCCAACTGTACCTTTCTTTCTCTTATCTTTATTCTATCACGGTAAACATGGTTCAGTGACATTAGTGCATCTATACAGTTTTGGCTGCAGCTCCTGCAAATTTGGGCCCTCAGCAGATAAACTTCTGTCTAACCTATCAGATGCTGACTGGTTCCTTACACTTGCTAAATATATATGAATCTGTCCCTAGTAATATAGGAGTTGTATTAACGTTGTAATAACACACACTATATGTTGCTAATGTATAAGGGTGCCTTTATTACAGACTTAAACCATCTACACATGATTTATTCTCCTTTTTTAATATTAATGCCTTAGAAAGGGAAAATGGCCCAGGCACCTTAAAAAAATATTTGGATTTTACTGCAAATATACATAATTTTTAAGAGTATATTAATATTTTAATATTTGCACTAGTCAGTTCTGAATAGTTTTTAAGTTTATTCATCTGTATTTGATTCTCTGATGGGATTTTTAAGACTAATAGTTCAAACATGAAGAACAACTTTTTAAAAGAGCTCATTTAAAAAAATGGAGAAAATATGGTATGGCTTTATTTCTTAGCAAAATCTTTTTTTTTTTTTTTCCCTGATAATGAATGCATGTATGTGTAAGTATTCTTGTGTGCCGTTGCACCTGAGAGATTGGTGGGTGTAGTAACATTTGATTCACTCTTAATGTTCACACTAACTCAGTAGGCATGCTAACAGTTCTGCATATATACAGAATATTGTTAATCAGCAGTCTGCTCATGGAATATTCTTCTGGAATGTCTACTTTTAAACTCTCTCTGTCTTTGTGTATACATACACATATCTTATATGTACTATATGTACATATATACATACATATATGTGCTATGTGTTCTGTATGTATGTTAACTGAAGCATTCCCTTTGTCTTGAAGTACATAGATTTAACTAGACTATCCACAGGCAAGTAAAATCTGATTATGTCCATATTCAATATCACTATAACATCCTAAGCGGTTTCAGTATTACTTATAGATCATTTCTTTTGCTGATAGGGTGTGGAGAAAAAATAAGCCAATCAGACAATCAATTTATCCTTCTTTGAAAATAATCTCAGCAATGAAGGAAGGGATGATGTCTTATTTTGAGGGGAAGAATTCTATCTTAACCAGCAACAGCTGAGCAATGAGCATTATGATATCTGTAAGTAACAATAACTTTTTGTTTCAGGATATTTCTTTTTTGTTCATTTGTTCTCCCCTTTCAGTCACCTTTCTTCCAGATGCACTGATAACTGCTACAAACTGTGCAGCTGCAGATGGCGAAAGGAGTGGATCTGAATCATGTGTGTTCAACATATTGTTCACAACAAGCAGTTTCTTTAGGAGCCACGGGAATGACTTTTCCCAGTTTGTAACTAAGGATTGTGCTGCTCAAATCCATATATTCTGTGGGATTGAGTCCATAAATTTTAAGTAACAAAATTGACAGCACTTTCTTGTTACAGGAGTTATGAATATATTCAAACCCACTTAATGTCATCTTAAGATTTGTCTCAGAACTTTTTTGACATTATCTGAGATTTTCCCATGTAAACTGACATTTCCCTCTGATAAATGAAATCTCCAAAGATGAAGAGGGAGATTTTTATTTTTTAGAGTTTTCTTGACACAAAGATATTAAATCCTTGTTCCATCCTGCCCATGATAATGTGTTGCACAAACAATGCAACATGAATGAAAGCATAAAACAATGTAATGTAGTTAATTAAAATTTGTATTGTAAAGTTAATTGAAAATTGGAAAACCTGACAACACTGTGTGTAATAACTGATGCTCACAGATGTTTGAAGCAGAAAATGTGGTGATATTATTAGAGAATCTTGCACCTTATTTACAAATAAATTTTAATTTGGTTTTTATTTCTGTTTGCAAAATTTGTGTTGAAAAATTTGGTTGGATCCTGCCAGTTGTATGAGCAAAGAGATATATCTCAGAACTGCAAATTCATTTATGCTGTAAGCACCTGAAATAAGCACACACGAAATATGCAAGTGGAAAATTTTTGGTTCTATGAACCTAAATTAGTGACCAAATCTTTTTAAAGCCAAACTGAAGACACATCTTTTCAGAAGCTGACACTAAAAGGGCAATGGATTAAAGTGAATCAATGTTATAGATTCCAGTTAGTTAGCGTCAGATGGTTTGCTGAACAGAGAGCAAACAACTTTCAAGCTAACAATTTTCTACAGACCTTAACTGAATGAAATTGTAATAAAAAATAAAATAAACTCTCCAATTTCAGTACCTTGCACTGATAGTAAGACATATTCTGCTATCACTTCTGGCTGCATTTTTAACTCCATTTTGAAAAAAGGAATGTTTGGAGAAGACTTTTTGTCTCCTAGATCACAAATCTAGATTTTTATTTGCTTTGAGCAAATGATTTTTTTTTGCAGTAAAACAATAGAAAGCTAAAATATTTGTTAGAATACAGTAGCCACCAAAGTCCTAGGAATTTGGATGAAGTTTTAGAGAAGCATGTTTTTGTTCTTTATTAGAACAGACACAAGACTTGGAGAAAATGAACTCTGTTTTATTATTATCATCTGAATAATAACAGTTTGCTTTTCTGCAGCTTTTTGCATTGGTGCTTGGTAAACGCAAAGATCTGTTTAATAAAGTAGGATTCTGTTAATTATGGATTGATTTTAAGACTAACTGTGCTCTGAAGAATTCGGGTCCATCCAAGAAAGAAGGTTGATGTGTAATGTTAAAGATTTGGATCCATCTTTACTGCTTTCAAAAATGATATAATCTTTTTTATTAAAGGAAGTTTTCAAAATTTCATGTAAGTTAATTTATTCATAAGGTCATATAGTTATAAAAATGGTAATAGATCTGATTCCTGGAGCACAGTTTTGAGCTCTTAGCAGTAATACTACTCTTATGGCCAAAAAAAAAAGAAGAAGAAGAAAAAACCCCTCAGTCTCATTTACTTTTTTCCAAAATACATTGTTCACTAGCACTTCCTTTTTGTGAAAGCATTTTTCAATAAAGTTATAGGAAAAAAACAAAAGTATATATCCTCACAACATCTTATTTTTTTCAGGTTTTTATAATCTTATAAACAAACATACTTTTACAATTTTCCATACAAGTACTATACTACACTTTATGGGACTTGAGCAGCAATGGCCCAGGTAATTAAATAAATAAATGCATAAATACATAATAATCCTTAGAAATAAGGTTAACTTGGAAAACTTCACATTTTTTATGATATCTGCTTGGGTTTGGGTTTTTGTTTTTTTATCTCAACTTTGCTTCACTTGTGTTACTTCTTTGTGTAAGAATAAGTTAATTTTAGGGTGTAACTCTAGTTGAAACTCAGCATACCAGAATATCTTCTAATGTTGGTCAGCAGCACTTAATAATAAGTGATTATCAGAAAAAATATACCATCCCAAAAAACTGATTTCCACCTTGCCAGTTGTACATTGAAGAAAAAATGGAAAGGCAGTTCCTCACTTTCATTTGCAGACATATATGAGCAGACTATTACAGCCACATTCAGCTTCCAGCAGAGACGTTGCTAGGTGACTAGGAGAGGCTACAGATGAACTACAGCAACTACATAAATAATGCTTTTCAGAACAGAAACATTTTTCATTACTTTATTTCATTCACTTAATGTTAGTAGAAATGCTGCTTTTGGACATCTTAATGTGATTTGAGTCATCTGCCCATGGATTAATATTGCTATAGATGGTCACAACCATCTATAACACATTCATGTATTATGTATTCCGTCTGAAAAATGCACTATGCTCTTGATAGTCAAGTGTGAACAACATCTTCTCATCCCAGGCTGCTCCATAAAGGACAGAGCTATGACTGAGTATAACAAGACGGAAGTGAATAAACAGTGTAGTATAGAGCACATACTTTTAATTCCACAATTTCTTAGCTCATAATATTTTTAGAGAGGGTTTGATTTGTGCTTATTCTAGACATATTAGTAAGAAAGCTACTGCATTATTAATAGGATTTGAAGTTCTGTACATTGCATTTTCACTACACTACTATTTATAGTTATGGACTTGATATTTATGGTACAACATATCTAACATTATTTATAAAAGTATTATTTTCTGATTTTTCTTGGCTTAGTGTACTAATATGTTTAAGTATTTTTGCCACCATGAGTAGTTTAGTAAGTGAATAATAGTTATTTTTATTTTGTAAAGCTGGATTACTGTCTCACCTGGTAAAAAAGGTTAATTTAAATGTTGATCCATCAGATATTTCATGTATTCATGTATTCATTACAAATAAGTGATCTGGTGGGTTTTCAGGCAGCATGTATCAGAGCCCTGGGGGCACTAACAGACTTCAGTGACCCTGACCATCCTAATCTGGGACCCGCACCCACACAAACGAGCCCAGGGGCTCATTTAAGCTCAGGCCTGGGCACCTAGTCTTGCCCTGAACTAGGCTGTAGGAGTGCCTGTGCACAGCCCTGCCTCTGGACCTGCCTCCCGGATGTATCTTGGTCCTATGTTTCAGGTAGCTTATCTCCTAGATGGGTCCCTTGGACCCATGTTGCACCTTGTCTCAGGTTTGGTCTCCTGGGTGGACTTTGCACCCATGTTGCAGCCTTGTCTCCACTCCTGTCTCTTGCCCTGTCTCCTTTTGCTCCTGACCACCTGGAAGGATCCTAGCCTTGGCTCATTTCTAGCCGTGCTTGGGCTGTCAGTAATCCCTGTTACCAGCCCTGGGCTCTGCCTACTGTGCTCAGATGCAGCAGGACTATGGTCCATCACTGAGGGCACTGCCTGTGCTGGGGTCACCCTTGGCTCTGGGTTTGCTTGCTGTTAAGGAGCAGCCCTGCTCCTGCAGCTCCCTGATGGTATGCTACTGTAGCCTGGCAAACATGGGTTTTCATTATTTTTAAGAGCCCACAGGCCTGGCAGTTCAGGACCTCTGGACTTGTCTGAAATTGTGGTAAGTTATGTGGAATATGAGAGCATCTGCTTCATTAAGTTCTCTGGTTAAGGTCTACTCAGCATAAATGAAATAACAAGTGAAAAGGAAAGTGATAAATCAAACACGCAGATATACAAACCTAACAAGCAGGTGATGACGGAGACAATAATGAAGACCTGAACTCTTCAGCCATTGATGGATAGGCCATTAACAAAACTACTCAGGCATGGCCTAGCCTTGAAGAAGGTCAGCTTGAACTTTGTAAATGATAAGAAGCATGAATCAAGATTAGCATGAGTATTATGAGGTGCTTGAGGAAGGGCCTTTGGGCTGGTGAAAAACTTATTACAGGCTGTTTAGGGGAATGCCCAAAAGGGGGAAAAGGGTGAGTCAGGGAGGAACAACTGTAGGAAAATGGAAAGGAGGATGAATAAAAAGGACCTGTTGTGCACGAAGAAAGCCAGTCAGTACATTTGCCTAACTGATCCCTATGCCTGATCATTGCAAACTATCCTATCTTCTTACTAAATGTTTTGCTTTTTTTTTTTTACTTTTTATGTGTAACCTCTCTCTCTTTCTGTGTGTGAATGCTTCAAGGTCTAAGTGCCGGCAATGGGAGAAAAAGCTGTGGGTCACAGCATCTATGGGTCTTGGCGCCAACAACTAGAGGGAATGTGCCCCATCGGGCCTGTAGGTCTATGTGTCAGCAGCTCGCAAGATGAGCATGCAAGAGAGGTATGTGTGCAGGAGGGACAATGGGCTGTAGGGTTTGTAAGTTTAAGTGACGACAACTAGAGAGGGCCAGGCATGTGCGTGTGTATGTATTGAAAGGCTTAAGTACCAGCAACTGGAGAAGGGACTGCGGGTCACAGGGCTCTCGGGTCTAGGTGCCAGCAAGCAGAGTGATGGACATGCAATAGAGGTTTGGAGGGTGAGCAAATGGGTAAGAACCATAAGCCTCAGGGCTCATAGGTCCAGGTGCCAGCAATTAGAGGAACTCAGGGTGTGTGCTGCCATGTCTAAGTGCCAACAACTGGAGAAAAAGCCATGGGTCACAGGGTTGTAGGTCTCTGTGTCAGCAACTGGAGGAACCCACATGGGAGAAAGGTGTGGATGCCAGCAATTTGAGAAGGGACTGCAGTTCACAAGGCCCTTAGCTCTGTGTCAGCAACAGGAAAGGTCAGGATGTGTATGTGAAATGACAGCAACTGGAAAGATCTAGGTCTGTTTATTTTTCCCCAGTGAACTTTATCCTGTGTGCAAGCTTGTGCAATTCACTAGTGAATTTCAAACTGGACTAGCTGGCAAGGAGGAGGAGACCTGCATACTGGGTAAGTGGGCCCATGGTCTGGACATGGATTTTAGATGGGCTGACGGCCCATGCTGACATTCAAAGGATCTCTGTGAGTATGAGTGTGCTTGTGAATCTAGATAGTGTGGGGAAGTGTGTTTGCACTGGTGAACTTCAATCCTAATCAGCCAGAGATGAGGAACAGGACTTGGCCATTTGTACTTATGCTTTGTGAGTTCTGGTAGTACTATATGTGGGTGCTGCTAAATGCAGTGCCCTGTTTGCAGCAGTCTGTGCAGCTGTTGGTATCAGTGTCCTGTGTGCATATGCTTCTCTGGGGTACATGCTCAGCCTTGATACTGGATGAACTTGCAAATGGGAAAGTAGCAGCCTCATCTAACAGCCTGGGATGGAGACCTCTGCATCTCAGGGTGCACCAGGCTGGGTTCCAGCCGCCAGGAAGAAGTCCCTGAGCCCCCGAGTATGATGGTTTCAGTGGCTTTCCTAACATCCTTAACACTTGTCCTAGATGGAAATTATTTTAGCTTGTCTTTTTGCAGTCACAGAGACTGTCTGGTAGTCAGGTAACTACTCCCTAAATTTATTTTAGCTTTAATTTAACTTTGTGTAATCATGTGCTGTAATTCCCACTGTTAGTAGATAGTAATTACAGGTAGCTATTCTGTGTGACATAACTGTCTACTATTGCAGAATAAAATATCATAKCCTTGTTTGATTGTAGAAAGCTTAGGTAGAGGGATTTTGTGTAGGAACACTAGAAGAATAGAAGCAATTCAGAATGAGAATGGAGACACACTTTATGGTAAAAGTATACCTTTCCTACCTTCCAGAAACATGGTGTTTAAAGACAACTCCTGTGACTTCCTGAGTTCCCTCCTAACCTAGAGATCTGCGTGCAGACCACGGCTTGCAATCTCACTGAGTTCACAGAGACACGGTGGGATAGCTCACATATTGTTGGAGTGCTGCTGTGGATGGCGCACAGGCTCTTCAGGAAGAACAGGTCAGGGGAGGAGGGGAGTTGCCCTTTATGTGAACATAGTAGACGGAGTACATGGAGCTTTGCCAAGTTCAGACAAGCAGCCCAATGTTTGCAGGCCCTAGTCCTCATGGGGTATTTCAACCATTCTGCTGGAAGGCCACTACAGCAGGGCCCAAGCAATCCAGGGGGTTTCTAAAGTTCACTGATGAAAACTTCCTAACAGAGGTGATCAAGGAATTGATTGTGGGAAGATACTCTGCTGGACCTTATACTTAGAAACAAAGAAGCTACTGGATAGAGTTATGGAGCTACTGGAGAGAGTCCAGCGAAGGGCCACTAAGAAGATTAAGGGACTGAAGCATCTCACATATGAAGAAATGCTAAGAGAACTGGGACCGTTCAGCCTGGAGAAGAGAAAGCTAGGGGGGAAGGTGTCAATGTCTATAGGCAGGGGAGTGGAGAAGATAGAGCCAGATTCTCATCAGTTAATGGAGAAGAGGCAATGGGCACAAACCAAAATACTTAAAATTCCATTTAAACATAAAACTTTTTTTTTTCCTTTTTTCCTCCCGCCTCTCTGCCTTTCTGTCTCTCTTTCTCTCCTGTGAGGGTGATTAGTTTGCACAGAGAGGTTGTAGAATCTCCCTTTTTGGAGATATACAAAGCTGTCTGAACAATATTCTGGACAACCTGCTCTATCTGACCACACTGTGAGCAGGGGGGCTGAATTAGACAGTCTCCACAGGTCTCCTTTCTTCTCATACATTCTGCGATCACTCCAGTAGAGCACCCCCAGCCTGAGTCTGTTTGAAGACATTGCTGTCTTCTTCACAAAGTACTTTGACTGAACATCCTTGCAAAGCAACAAAACCAATATATCCGCTACAGTAGTGACTAATAACAGAAAGGAGTTATATAAAAATGAGAAAGAAATGAAGAAGGGTCCCCAAAAGGATAAAATCTATCAGGTGCTGTAGAGGCTGTTTTAAAAAGTCACAGCAGAGACTCAAAGTAAATGTAGACCATCTTTTAAAAGAATTTTGAAAGAGAAAAAGAAGTGTTTAAATTCTAGGGTAAGGAGGTTATTGGAGGTTGGCTGTTAAAGTGTACCACCTTGTCCAAGTGTGGAAAAAAAAGAAAATGATGATTTGAATACAAACAGCTTAGAATAGAATTTGAGGCAGGCTTGCAAAAGAGACAAAAAATTACATCCTTCTCCAAATATATATGGAGGAGAAAGTTTGCTTAAAAGGCTAATGGCTTCAGATATGGTCAAGGAATAAAATGAAGTTTCAGAGAAAATATATATTCCTCATAGGAGCTTCTCCATTCCAGATCCCTTTTTTTAACAAGAGAGGGGTGAGAGTTTCTCTGGAGGATATGTTATATGCCTTGGTTTAATGTGATACAGCAAGGTAAGCGTAAGAAATTTCTTGGAACCCAGTGTTATATACCCAAGAATTCTAGTGAGATTCAGCTTTGAAATAGATGAAGTATCAATGGAAGAGCCTAGCCTCTTCATTAAATCCATTTCACTCCAGGAGGAACAGAAAAAGGCAAGTATCGTGTTGTGTTCTGTTCTGTTCTGTTTTGTTTTGTTTAAAAAAAGAGGTTATGGCAGATTCCAGGAAATCATTGGTAAATAAGGTTGACACCTATGTTAAACAAATTGGAATAAACTATAAGAAGACTAGAATTAGTGAATAAAGAGGGAAATACAATGTCTCACCACAGATTTTCAGGAATCTAAGCAAACATAAGATAAAGTTTGTTACATCTATAAATAGCTGGCTAGTAGACATGAAACAAATGCTTTAAATGGTTTGGATAATCTGCTTTACAAGTATCTGTGTTGGGATCTGTATGATACAGAAAAAGGCAGGAATTGTGATGTGATGAAGTTGCAGATGACACTAAGTTATTCTGAGTACTAAATAGAAGGGCCTACTCTGAAGTGTTAGAAGGACCCCATGAAACCGAACAATTAGTCAATAAAATATCAGACTAATTTTGAAGTAGATAAACATGAATTGATGATTTATGTCCATTATAAATAACAATCTTAACCTCATGTATAAAACAATGGGGTTAGAGCTGGCTGTTGAGTTTAAGAATAAGACATTTTGATTTATACTAGAAAGTTTTAATACAACTCTTACTGATATTCAGTAGCATCCAAGAAATGAAAACAAAATTTTTGTAATGTTTTAGGACTGGAGAAAAAGAATTATTCCCTTCAATGAATAGCATATGGTCACAGGATAATTCAGATTGCACGGGACCTCAGGAGGTCTTTAGTCAACCCTCCTGCTCAAAGTAGAGACATCTATGAGATTAGACCGGATTATTCAGTGTTTTAACCAGATAGGTCTTGAAAACCTCTAAGGACAGAGAATGCACAGCATCTCTGGGCAACCTGCTCCAGTGCTTGACTGTCTTCATAGTGAAAAATTTTGTCCTTAAATTGAATCTGAACTTCTTTGCTTTCAAATCCATGTAGCGCCGCATTACTGTGAGCAATTCAAATCCTTCAACAAAAAAGTATGTGACAGAAGCAGAAAAGGTGAAGAGGATGATTAGGGCTACAGCATAATTTCCATATATGAGGAACAACTGGACTAAGATCAGAATTTCAGTGTTGAAAAGAGGCAGGTGAAGTCTATCGAATTGTGAGTGGCATGGAAAGGATGAACATGCAGTGATGGTTCTTTGCATTTCCAAAGTAAGAGCTAGCTGAAGCTGAACCTAGCAGGTGTGGGTTCAAAACTTCACCAAAATAACATTGTGCATTATGCAAAGTCTTTAGCATGCTTCTTCAAGCATGAAGAAGCTTGTCCACCTAAATGCCTTCATCTGAGGTCCATGGTACAATGAGCAGACGTGTTTCATCATGGCAAAAGGCGTATGCCAAGTGTGATGGTTAATGGGCAGAGAGGACTGTGGATGGAAGAAGTGAAATTGACTGAAAGAACAGCTTCAAAATACCTTTAGGTATAAAAAGTTTATTACAACTTGGGGACCAGCCATATGAGCTCTTAGCCACTAAGACCAACACAAGAGCAAGGTGAGGAAGGGGACAAATATGTCTGAACAACAAACACCATGTGCCCTTTGGCAGGAAAAGCAGGCAAGGCAAAGGAGGCATCAAAAGCTGTGTCTACAGCAATAAACAGGCTTACGCACTGAGTGTTGATGTGGAGAGTGTGATAGGTTTTTACTGTGCATAGAGCTGTACAGTCCGCATGCTGACTATGCATAACACATCACCTTCCAGAATGCTGTAGTCATGGTCAGATACTAGAGACCTCGTAATGGTATACTTTTATATAGAATTTTAAGGAAGTATCCTTAGGTTTGTGTGCATAACAATTATTAAAAGGTACAAAAAGGTTGCATAATTAGTTGCATAGTTTAAATGTCATGCATTAGCAGTCAGACTTCTTTTGAAATTATTTTTTGCCTTAGGATTATAGGTTTATCTTCTCCTGTAATCATTTGGATGACATAGCAGCCTTTCAGTTCAACTTAATATTAGGGTTTAAATGAGGAACAGTTTTCAGACATCTTGATTGGCTTTTCACCTGCAACAGATATATTTGTGATGGTGGGTAAGTCTTTTAAAATCGCTGTGTAATATATTTAAAAAAAAAAATAAAAATAAAAATGTGAGAGACAGTTACCTAAGCTGTGAAAAGATACCATCAGGATATGTTGTCACTGCTTTGAGAAACAGTAATCAGTAGAGCAAGGTTTATGGGATAGCTTAAATAACTGATCTTTAAGGAGTTTGCTTCAAGCACACAGACTCCAACTTATAGGTGCTTGAATTTCCATCATTCTCTCTACTTTTTCCAGCTGCTCTTTCAGTGAATGACAGAAATTATCTCCAGGGCAGAGGATTCTCAAGGAAGACAACAATAAAGAAAGAACATTTTCTAGCATGATGGTAAAACTGTTTTTTTCTTAAGAAAAATAAGTTGTAAAAATAAGTTTGACCTTTCCAAATTTCACGTTTTAGGGGAAAAAAAAAAAAAAAATTGCCTTTTTAAATTATATGCTTGTGCACTGAATTGCTCCATATTTCTGAGCCTCAAGTTCTCTTTCTTTTTCACTTCCCTACAGGGATGTTTAGACTAATACTGTAGTCCTCAATGCCTCACTTTACTGTTGGGGGAGGAAGAAATAAAAGACTTTCTATGGCAGTACTTTCTAAACACTTCTGTGGCTTCTGTGAAACTCACTTTAAAAAAATAAGCTACACAGATCCTTTTTTCTATAACCTTAATTTAGAACTATTCACGGAAATGACTGACAGCTAATAGCTTTAATGTTTCCATAATTTTCTGGTACAGTAAATGTCAATTCAGCCAATCACGGCAGCTTTTTACTAACTTTTTTTAGTCCTTTCCCTGACGTTTCCCCTGGCCCAAACACACACACAYGTGCACACACACACACACATGCACGCACACACACACGCAGACGTGCACACACACCAGGCTGGGACATTAGTAGGTGAACTCCTATGTTAGCTGTAGGATCTGACTGCAACTTTTTTAATTAATTCACTTATATGCTTTTCTATCCCAACTTTTTTGTTCATTTCCTACAGTTAAAAATTCAAACTGACTAATTTTAAATCTTTGCATGAAAATACATCCTGTGAGAGTTTCATTCAGGAAACTTAAATGATAGTATGCAATTTAGCCAATTACAAGGGACACAAATCATAAATCTTGTGCAAATACAGAATGTATTCGCTTTCAGTAGGTTTCACTAAGTAGCAGTTTAAGAAAGAAATTTTCATAACCAGCAACCATAAGAAAGCATGGCTTAGGTACCCTGCTGCTGGAAATGGTGCAAAAATTGATTTATTATGAATTGATTATTTAGTTTTAATCAGTATTTTCCTTTCACATTGTATTTTAGGATTGATACAGTAGATTCATATCCAGATTACTGAAGAATATTTTCATTAACACTGTCTATTTTTCATTAGTTTACTTAATTCCATTGCATGCCAATCCCTGGTTTTAATCCTTCACTTTCTTTACCCTGACAAATATTCTCCTTTCATTACAATTAACTCTGATTATCTGTTGTGTGCTCTGGGGGAAAGTAAAACATCTTTTAAACATGTATTGAAAGTTAGATTAAGACTGATTTCTGAAATCTGTTATCAACTTCTTCAGTTGATATATACCATCTAGATACCTTCTTCAGATATATTGCTTAGAATTGAAAAGGCACATTTTTCCAATAACTAGGGAAGTATTATCACCATTATCTTCTGAGAAGCTGATGTACTGTGACAGATGATGCTTTTTAAAATATCGGATAAATATATGGTCAAGATTCCTTGTAAGACTTATAGTAAAAAAAATATACCTTGCAGGACAGTGTACTTAAAATATTATATCACCACACTTTGATATTTTTATGATGGTAGCAACAAGAAAAACTTTTCCCCTTCTGTGTTTCTTGAATCCTGGTTTGCAGTGTCAGCAAAAAGAAAGAAACAGTGTACCACTGGGATTTATCTTTAAGTTAACACAGGAAAAGATGAGAATGTAGGGAAAGAGAATCATAGGGAATAAAAGGCAAACAAGAATGTTCGTGTTTATGGATTACTGTGATAGGTGCTTTAAAAATACACAAAATTGGTAGAAAGTTGTCTTAGATTATTTATTTCCAGAAGGAAAACACTTCCTATACCCTATTTACATGAAAGGGCTTTTGTTTTTCCTTTTAGTTTATGTTCACAACACTTGTTTACCTTGCAATTCTGTAGTAAATGCTAGATTTCCTCACTACAGCATGTACTCTGACTAGATGCCTGTTCTTGCAGTTAAGATGCCTGTTCTTAACAGTTAAATTACCTTATCTACTTATCTACCTTATCTACTTAACTAGTCCTATGGTAGTTAATAGTGCTAGAGAAGAGAAATTAATGTTTTATACATCACTGATTTTCTTAGTTTTATAACTAATTTTTTGCTGAAATTAAGTTATCCATTAGCAGAAGCTGAATTTCTCTTTGCTTTGGAGACAGAACTCTGTCCCTAAAGCAAAGAGAAGGTTCAGAGTTAATAAGTCTTTTATGTGTTTTATATATAAAACCGACTCATGTCCAAATGTTAGCTGAAGTAACACATTTCCCAGCAGTTGGGTTTTAAGCTCATTAATGACTAAAGAATTCTAGCTAGAAAAGCCCCCTGTTCCCTAAGAATTGCTCCCCACAATGAGGATGATATTAAGCAGGTGTTCAAGAACTCTTCGCTGTGCATTACCCCAACACTGAAGAAGCATATTCATGTTAAACTACAAACAGCAGAGATAATAGCACGCTCCAGCCTCCATTAGTAAAGGCCTACCTCACTGATTTAAATGAGTTACACAGGAGAAATATTACRGCTTCACCTACTTTTTTTCCTCTTGGCCAGCTGCAAAATGATAGTCACTAGCTTAGTATGCTTCTAAATAGGCTGGGTCTAAGCTGGGTCCACGCATGTTTTCTAACTGAGATATTTAGTGTGGTTTTTAAAATGTATTTTTAGGACTGCTCAGTTAAAATCATTTGGGGAAGAAAAACTATTATTTTCATCGGTAAAGACAGAGCATGATACCTTTTCAGAAAAACAAGTTGTTTTGTTCTGCTTGGGTTTTTTTTTCCAATTTTGTGGAGCTTACAAGATTGAAGCTTGATGAAATGTTTTGCTTTGTTTTGTCCTTTTTGGTTAAAGGTGACCTTAATAAAAATGTGGTTTTGATCATATAATTTGATCTAAATTCACAGAATATTGCTGGTTAGGGAGAAAAAATAAAGGGCTGTATTTTCACAAAAGTACTTATGGTAACATACATTTTTTTTCTCTAATTGCTCATTGCTTAAAGTGACAAAAAAAGGGTTATTTTATTTTTTAATTTAAAAAAAAAAAAGAAAAAAAAGAACTGTTATCCTTTCTCTCCGTTTGCCTTCTAATTTGCAAAATAATCTATACACACAATTCTTGCTGAGACAGTTTTGAGAGGCTCGCTTTGCAATAGCTGGTGTATATTACATTCTAAAAAGTAGTAAGTTAAGAAGCTTAAAGAAGCATAGATGCAGTTGCCTGCTTGCATATTCATACATGTGTAAACATTTCACACACAGAGAATATAGTGGCTAGAAAAAGAGAAATTGCTGTGAAATTCTTGTGTTATTCAGTGTAGTTACATCCCAAGGTTCCTTCATTCTTACTGTACAAGTCCTAGTCTGGAAATACATATTTTTCTCTTTCAGGTATACTTAAAGCTCAATGAAGGAATAGGCCAGAAATATCACACTCGAACCATGTCAAAGGATATAACAATTTTTGCACACCTTCTTTTGAATTTTAGTCCAATCACATGCCCTTATTGTCCACCAAGATTATGTTTTCCGATTACTTATATTTGCTGCTTCTTTCATTTTAGCTAATGTATCCACTTGATCGTTCACCAATATTGTGAAAATTACTGCAATGTTTTACGGTAATTTTAGGTTCTGACAGATATAGTGTGTTGGAATAATTTAAAAATGGTTGCCAGGCTTGCTTGTAAAAGCCTTTTTTTTCTACTATCTTCCTCAAACACACTTTTGTCTCTTTACTTGGAATGAAAGAAATAGATGTAGGAAAAAATTGTGTATGCATGTTAGAAATGTCAGGTTCCATCACACCATACAGGTTTTTTTCATGTTTAACGATARTATTTTTAAAAATATAATAGTGTTAGAGTTAAAGAATTATTTTGTTTATAATCTGTACTTTCACAATTGCATTAATAGTATACATGCTTCAAAAGATTGGGGTAAATCCTTTGGTACTGTTAAACCACGGTGATGATAAGTTATGTCAGCTATATTAGAAATCTTGAATCCCAGAATCATGTGAAAATGAAGGGTCACTTATTCCAACTTTTCTCACACTACACCAAATTATGTAACCTGCTGTCTCAGGTTTCTCTTGAGGAAGAAAAAACTGTAGGATTCCAATGGTAACAATTTTTTTTTTTTTCTTTCTTTCTGTCCTGAAAAGCCTTTTTTCTTTGAGAACTTGGAATATGTATTGTCATCAATGGAGCAAGACAAAGAAATCCAAGTGTGCATTGACTCAGAATACAGAATCTGTGTAGATTTCAAAACAACTGTCTTGTTCTTGGCACATAATTTGCCTAATCTCCTTTCTTCTATAGAATGCTTTTGTAGGTCTTCCTGCCTACGATGATGAGGCATTAAATCCATGCAAAAATCTCTGTAGAGCTGACATTACTTTTATTTATTGTATGTGTGCAAATATGTATAGACTCACATATATATGCAATTGAAGAAATTATTTTATTATTTCAACTTACTATGCATTTTCAACATATCACGTGTATACTAATTAGAGAAGAGACAAAAGTTCAGAGAGGTCTCACATTAATCTATTAGTCTTATGCAGTTTCTAATGAACATAAAAACTGTTAATATAATATTAATTCTGTGAGAAAAATATTTACTAAGGACAAAAAAAGAGATTATTGTGATAAACAGATGCAGTTAGCTAAAACAGAAAAGAAATATACTCAAGAGAGTGTAAGTAGGAGTAACTAAAACAGATATATAAAGTCCGTTTGTAAATAATTCTTTTAACTAAAAAAACAACAAAGATTTTATTTATTGCTCTTACTACTGTCTAGATGCAGGGCCTATGCGCTCTGGAGAAGCATGATAAGTGTATATACATTTCTGAAAGATCTTCTTAAAAAAAGAAAAACACAAAAAAAACCAAAAAACCCCACCCTTCAAAAGTGGCATAAAACAAGACATAACTGACAATTTTCCACAATCTCATTCCAAACGTGTTTTGCTCTGTACTTCATTGAAGCATTCTGTGAGTTACTATCCTGTTGCAGGATCAAAATAAGGGTTTATCACTCCTTTTTAGATGTGTAATATGCAAACCTTTGGATGGTCTATAGCAATCTTAACCTTGAATGATCCATGACTCCATTTAATCTCAGACACACTGATCCTTGGCTAATTCTCAAATAGACAGATACATAGATAGAAAGAGAGATCACCAGTTATAAAACTCACAATCTGTTCTTGAAAAAACAAAAAAAAGAAAATCTGGTCTTATTCCAGTACACTAAAGAAACATCTCAGCTGGAACAACCAGAAAGACTTTCTAAATAATTAATACATAATCCTTTTCTATCCAGTAGCTGGCAGTGGTACACAGAAAAAGAGTTACTATGAAAGAAATTTACATATAAGCCAGATACCATTCTTAGTCCTGACAGTAGATCAGCTAGGTCAGAAATGACCTACTTGTTATTTGCTGCATGTGTCAGTATGTAGGTACCATTACTGTCAGCTGAAGAAGAACAACTTATGAGATCTTTTGTGCTTATATACATATGTGTTTACAAAACTCAGACACATATTTGCACACATAAACACACAAACCAGATGATAATGAGAAGTCAAGCCGATATTTGACTGACCACTTAACCTTAGTCACCGAATGAGGAGAAAAGAGAATTCAATCAAACTGGAGGGGAAAAACTAGTGAACTAAGTGAAAAACACGAGGTAAAATAATTTTTTTAACCTTATCACCAAGCTATCACCCAAACTAGTTTTGACAAGCAATGTCAAGACATCTACCTTCTTTTGCCCAGACAGGTTGTGGAGCTCCCTCTTTGGCAATTTTCAAAAGCCATTTGGATATGTTCCTGAGCAACTGGCTCTGGGTGGCCCTACTTGAGTAGGGGATTTCGACAAGATGACCTCCAGAGGTCTCTTCCCACCTCAATCATTCTGTGATTCTGTGATACCTCCAAATAGTACGAAGAAGAAGTGGGCAAATGTTGATTCAGAGCTGATATCAACTTTTGTAGAGAATGCTTTGTAAAAATTACTCTTCATTAAGAGATTATACAGCCTTATGCCTGTTGCTGTCCAATGGATCCACAACAGCAAGAAAGGAGTAAAATGACAATACAAACATGCATTTCTTCCCATTGCATCCTGTGAAGATAATATATAATATTCTTATAAATTCTAAACATGGCCTAGAAGATTATTTCTGGACTCTAATTTTTCTTTGTTGGAGTCTCTGGAGTTTGGTAATGAGAACTTGTAAATACATAGAAGCACACCAACACACATGCAGACATTGAAACTGTCTGTAGAATGAATTCTATTTCAACAATTGCCTTCAAATGTGCAGGTAAATAATAAGTCATATCCAAACCTTTCTATATTCTTGACCATTGAGTCCTACAAAGCAAAAAGCATATTTGATTCTTCTTCCCTCTGCTATTGCAGGAAAAGAAAGCTTTCAGTAACATATATCATAAGAATAAATATGAGGAAAATCATACTTTTATGTATTTATATAAAACATTTCAGAGTACTATTTCTGAGAAGAATGCATAAAATATAGACAAGCTTGCATAATGAAGATGAAATTTTGACAAGGAGACAACTTGTCTCCTGTGTTCTCCTCTGGAATTACAATAATATAATCAACAAAACAGTATTGAATTTCAAAATATATTTTATAATCCATCATACTATTTGTAGTAAAAGATTGTGTTTGAGATAAAATGCAGTTTAAGAAAACATCCGTTTCGTTACATTTCTCAGAAAGTGGACTTTCCCTTTAATATATATTTCAATCTGAAGAGCGACATACTGGCAAAATGAAAACAAATGACAGTGCTATCTCCAAAGAGACAATGTATTATTTCAAAATGTATGAAAAGGCCCTTCCTCTGCCCTTATGACAGTTAAATGCTCAAAGTGAGACAGGCAAAAAACGTAGTTAACTCATTCAAGGAGACATGAAAACTGACCCTCCTTTTTTTCTTCAGTGTAGAGAGAAAGAGAGATAGAGGATGATGGGGAGTGAGGAAGTAATTTTGTGTGTGTGTGTGTGCGTGTGCGCTTGTGTTTTATTGAAGTCTCTCTGTGGTGTATGCAAAATGAAATCAGCAGGTCTGAATCAGAAAAGACAGTTTTGATTTACATGATGTCCAAATGCCAATTAAAAGAAAAAAAGATTTACTTTTAACACCACTTACCTCATAAGAGGATGGGAATATAGTTAAAATTAAAATAAGACTAAAAGATAAAATAATCATTAGATGATGGTCACACCAATGTTGAAGTCAGTGAATAGATGCCTTGTCCAATATGATTTCTTATTTCAGGATTGAAACCTTATTTGAAGGTATACATTTGCACTAGAATTAAGCAGAAACTTTGTTTCATTTTCAGTTTGGGATCATGTAATCTTTTTCTGTGTTGTTCATTTTTTCAATGTTTAAATCTCTCTCTTTTGAGTTGTTCTGAATAATCATGAATTAACATTTGAATATGTTTTGAGATCTTTGATTGGAAAGTGCTATGAAAACATCAACACATACTCTCACACAAAATGTGGAAAGTAGAACTGATTTAATAGCTTGAATATAAGATGCAGATTGTCCTGCTTCTGACAGTGATATGGTATCAGATGTTTCAGGGGAAGTGAAAATCCCACAGAAGACATTTCTGTTTTAGAATCATAGAATAACAGAATGTCCTGGTTTCAGCTGGGATACAGTTAGTTTTCTTCCTAGTAGCTGGTATAGTGCTGTGTTTTGGATTTAGTATGACAATAATGTTGATAACACACTGATGGTTTAGTTGTTGCTAAGTAATGTTTACACTAGTCAAGGACTTTTCAGCTTCCCATGCTCTGCCAGGTGCACAAGAAGCTGGGAGGGAGCATAGCCAGGACAGTTGACCCAACTGGCCAATGGGGTATTCCATACCATGTGACGTCATGCTCAGCATTAAAAGCTGGGGGAAGAAGAAGGAAGGGGGGAAAGTTCGGAGTGATGGAGTTTGTCTTCCCAAGTAACCGTTATGTGTGTTGGAGCCCTGCTTTCCTGGAGATGGCTGAACACCTGCCTGCTGATGGGAAGTAGTGAATGAWTTCCTTGTTTTGCTTTGCTTGCATGCGCGGCTTTTGCTTTCCCTATTAAACTGTCTTTATCTCAACCCATGAGTTTTCTCACTTTTACCCTTCTGATTCTCTCCCCCATGCCACTGGTGGGGAGTGAGCGAGCGGCTGTGTGGTGCTTAGCTGCTGGCTGGGGTTAAACCACAACACAGAATCATAGAATCATAGAATCATTTAGGTTGGAAAAGACCCTTAAGATCATCGAGTCCAGCCATAAACTTAACACTGCCAAGTCCACCACTAAACCATGTTCCTAAGCGCCATGTCTGCACGTCTTTTAAATACCTTCAGGGATGGTGACTCAACCACATCCCTGGGCAGCCTGTTCCAATGCTTGATAACTCTTTCGGTGAAGAAATTTTTTCTAATCTCCAACATAAATCTCCCCTGGCACAACTTGAGGCCATTTCCTCTTGTCCTATTGCTTGTTACTTGGGAGAAGAGACCGACACCCACCTGGCTACAACCTCTTTTCAAGTAGTTGTAGAGAGCAATAAGGTCTTCCCTCAGCCTCCTTTTCTCCACGCTAAACAACCCCAGTTCCTTCAGCCACTCCTTGTAAGTCTTGGTCTCTAGACTCTTCACCAGCTTCGTTGGTCTTATTTGGACACGCTCCAGCACCTCAACGTCTTTCCTGTAGTGAGGGGCCCGAAGCTGAACACAGTACTTGAGGTGCGGCCTCATGAGTGCCGAGTACAGGGGGACAATCACTTCCCTAGTTCTGCTGGCCACACTATTTCTGATACAAGCCAGGATGCTATTTGGTTCCATCCAGAGTCAAAAAGGTACAAGACTGCTTTAACAATTGAAGCATAAACCCTGTTACAGAAGTTTTGTCTAATTACATCATAAAAAGACATTCTTGTTAATTATTTGAACATTCATATTTGTTAATGCTAGCATTTACAATACCTCCTCTAGATTCCACTTCTTCAGAAGTAAATGGCAAAGTTTTTCTTGATTTTATTAGTAGAAATAATATATTCAAGCATTTCCTTTGCACTACAAATACAAATATAAGTCATTCACTGAAACTATTGTTTTAATAATGTATTATAAATGTATAGGTTACCTCAGGTCCTAGAGGTATGTTATGTATGTATGGAATAAAGCCCTTGTTTCAAAGTTATAGAATGTCAGCCTCATTGTCTTTGGATGTGTTTGTTAGAGGTCTGATAAAAATGAATCACTAAGATGAAGTCAGTCATTCCTTACTCATATTCATCTTAAAATAGTAGTCCTGTGATTTTCTAATACACATGGTTCTGGAATTACACCATATTCTGTAGARCGGTTTATATATTCTTCACGCACTGAATATCCAACAACCTAAGTAGTCTATTAATCTGTTAAAGTAAATCCCTACAGTCTTATAAAAGAAATGTACTAATAGTTGCTGGACAAAAGATGAAAACACAGGTCTTAATACCACAAACACTATAAATGATATAAAGTTTAATGATCAGTATAGTGAAGAGGAAAATAAGCATCCAAGAATGGGCAAAAAGTATTGAAAGCTAAGAAATTATGAAACTCTACTCTCCATCTGCTAATTCAATAACATGTATTAGGGTAACAATAATTACTCCAAGTTGGTAGCAGAATATTTTAACCATCTCCTGCTGCTTTGTAGTCCTAACTGGCCTAGAGTTTTTCACAGTTTCTGATGAGCTTAGTTTAAGTTGAATGAAAGGAGACATCTGGCACTGTGCAAAAACCTTTTGTATATTTTTTGAAGGTTCATGAAATGTAACTTTGCATCTGCTGGGGTTGGACTAAACAACAGAACAAGTGATGATATTCAAAAATGAGAAGTGGAAGCTAAGGCATGGAGAAGTGTATCTGTTCACTTGTGTAACTCAAAAAGCATGAAAATAATGGGAAGGAAGAGAGAAATGGGGAGAAAATAAAAGTGAGGAAGAGTAGTTTTGTAAACTTTCATGTTCAGTTGTAAAATGAATGTCTTATAACAAATATTCTACCTTCATCCCAGCTCCATATTAGAGCAAGACCTATAAATGGACCATACTGCTCTGTGCCTTGGTTTCTAGGAAAGAAAGAAGGAAAGACAGAAATCTGCTTTCATAAACAAAATAAAATCTTGGAGTGCAACCAAACCAGTCCAGATGATGACGATATTGTATGTACAAGTAAGTAAATGTAGAAGAAATTATAATGTATCTCTTTTGGATAGATGGAACAATTTGTAGGCAGATAAATTACTCTCTACAAAGAATCAACACTACAGAATTAGTCTGTGTTCTTTGAATGATTGTAATAAAATCTTCATCGTTTCCCCCAGTGTGAATGGATTATTAGAAACACTATGCATGAAACAGAGTAACCTTTGATGTCCATTTCCCATAAAGAGTTGTGGTGGTCTTCTTTCCTTTTAAAAAACTAATCTCACAAGACACCTATATGTTGCAGCTGTACAAGTCTGTATTTACGTAGTTGCTTTGTTAGATAAAACATCAATAAGTCAAATCCATTAACATACATATAATTTCAACTGATTAGACAAATTATACAGGGCCCCCGTATTCAGCAAAACCCATGGAATTCCTTTGACAGTGGTATTGTATTTTTAAAACTGCTTTCAATATTCCTGTGTGCACATAGCCTCAATAAAACAAAAGTACAACATTAGAAAACTTTCTTAGTTTATGTTATTTTGTAATATATAGATTATAACAATTAACTTCCGTGTTATACAGAATGCATTTAAACTAGTTTCAAGAGCTAAGCACTTCATAGGTTGTTTGGACATTATTTCAATTTAAATCACAACATGAAGGACTGCAAATAGTCATCTTTTTCTGTGCAGACTGAAAGCGTGAGGTGATTGTTTAGAGTGTGTGGAATGTATGTGACAAATAATATGTGGATGTGAATCTTTTCAAGAGCTGAGTGACAAGCATGAGAAATGGTTCTCGGTAGTGATAACTGCACTCCTAGCCCAGATGACAAGTCTGTGGGTATTTCCCTGGAGGGCAGTTTGAAATTGAGAATCACAGTAGTGACTAGAGCTAAGCTAAAAGAGAACTACTATTACCTATTTTATGAAAATCATACTTTCTCTGTAATCTGGAAATAGATACTTAAACTTTAGATTGATTGCATTTATTTTTTACAAAGATCAAGCGACAATACTGGCATTTCAAAAAAGAAGTTATTCTGCAATGACACTTGTGTCTTATTTTTTAATTTGTTATTATACTCCTGTTTATGAAAAGATTTACATTGTGCTGTTACAGTCTCCTGTGGCATAGATGCACTAAAATTGTGATAATTCATTAAAAAGTCACTGATTATTTTAAGGGTAATATCTTTATATCTATACATACATAATTTTTCTGCAGCAAATTCTCATTTCATGATGAAACAGAGAGCCCTATATTTACTTATTCAATGCATTAATCAGTCTTGCAAACCATCCTTTCAAGTTAGTGAAGACTTCTTTACAAGTCATCAATATTACCATGCTAAAATATTTAAATATTGCAATTACGAATATTCCAAAGTATGCGTTTTGTTCTCAAAAACATTATTATGTGCAAACATAGATGCACAACAGAAATCCCATAGTTTCTGCATGATAAGGATTACTGTGGAATTTCCATATATACTGACACAAGTTTGATGAGCAGGTGTTCCTTTTTTCTTTCCCTCCTCCTTGTCCATGTTCCCTTACATCCACCTGTACCATAAAGGTGTTATTGTTGTGTGTGTAATTCTCTTCCTTTCATCTTTCCTTTTGCCTACCATTAACACAGGATCACAAAATCACAGAGTAACTTAAGTTGGAAGGGACAAGCTCCAAAATGGACCCACTGCAGGATACAATGAGAGTGGAAGGAGTGAAAATGAGCCTGCGAAACCGAGGGTGAGAGTGCAGGGGAAGGTGTTTTAATTTATTATCTTTTTTTCTCACTACCCAAATCTATCTTAATCGACAATAAATTAATTTTCCTGAATTTGTTTTGCCCATGATGGTAATTGGTAAGTGATCTCCCCATCTTTATCTGGACCTATAAGTGTTTTTGTCATATTTTCTCTCCCTGTCCTGTTGAGGAAGGAGAGTGAGTGAGAGGCTGGGTGGGCATCTCACTGCTGGCCAAGGTCAACCCACCACAAATCCACTGCTCAAAGCTGGGCCAGTTCTATCAAGTTATTGATGRCCCTGCCCAGCCAAGGTTTGCATATCACCAGGGATGGAAATTCCACACCTCTCTCAGAAACCCTTTCCAATATTCGACCATCCTTGTGGTAACTCTTTTTTCCTGTATCAGGTGAGAATTTCCTGTATTGTAACTATTGTCTATTGCTTTCTACCCTGTCATTGTGCACCTCTAAGAAGATTCTGGGTCCACCTCTCTAAGCTCTGCTGTTAGGTATTGGCATTAATATCTCCTTTTTCTTTTCTCTTTTTAGGTTTGAACAAAACCAAATCCACTTAGCCTTTCCTTGTACTTTATGTTTTCCAGTGCCCTGAACATTTGGTGGCTCCTTGCTGGGTGCACTCCAGTACGTTAATGTCTTTTTTTCTTGTGCAAGGAAGTTCAAAATTAGATGTGACACTCCAGATGTAGCCTCACAAGTGGTAAGTAGAGGTAAAAAATCATTTCCGTCAACTCACAGGCTGCCATCTCACTAATGCAGCTCAAGATGTGACAACCATCTTTGCTACAAGGATGCATTGCTGGCTTATGTTTCAGCTCATCTAACAGGGCCCCAATGTCCCCTTCTRCAAAGCTGCTTTATAGGCAGTCAGTCTCTAGCCTGTACTGGTGTATGGGATTATTCCTGCCCATATGTGTGACTTTTTGTTTGCCGTTGCTGAACTTCATGAGATTTCTGTCAGTCCTTTTTCCAGCCTGTTGTAGTCCTCTGAATAGCAGCCCTACCCTCCAGCATACTGACTGCTCCCCTGTATTTGGTATTGTCTGCAAAATTGCTCAGAGTGCATTCCATGCCATCATTCAAGTTTTTAGTAAAGTCATTAGTCAGTGGTGGCTCAAGTATTGATCCTTGAGGGGCAGCACTAGTTACGAGCTAGACTTCTGTTTATTACACATCGTAGTAATGATCACCACACTTTGAGCATGATGGTCTAGCCAGTTTTCTCTTCATCTTATTTGCCATTTATCCAGTCCATGCTTCATCGTTTTTCCTATGAGGATAATATGGGATATTGCGTAAATTCCTTGCTGAAGTCAAGATATGAGACATATATATTACATCATTTCTCTTTCACATTATATTTTGCATCATCCTGTTATGCAGTATTTTTCCTATTTCTTCTTGTCTTATAAGCTTTTTGTTCCCTATATATCCTTTATTAGATCTTTTTCTCTATTCCTCCTAGTTTTCAGTCCTCTTTTGTAATGTTGTTCTCCTCCTTGTTTCTTCCACAAGTTCAGTGCTTGGCAAGTCCATATTTTCAGTCCTTTGTTCTGCCTTTTGAGTAATAAAAGGGCCAGAACAGGTTCAAACTCACAGCTAAATCAAAATAATAGTACTTTACTTATAGAAAATGCAGGAACATGTGTTCACATTTCTCAAGGCACCCTGCACCTTTGTGTAGAAGACAGTAATTTCTGATGTAAACTTGTAATCACTTCTAAAGATCAAACAGGCTTCCCAGTTGGTCTATTGAGTGCAACCTGTCATTTCAAGTCTATTGGCAATAGCGGGACACTACATTTTTGAGCCAAGGCAATCTGTACCAAATTAAAATTGCAAAAAAACATTGCAAAGATTGAGATGCACAATCAAAGGCCAAGRACTGCACCAAGTGGATTCATCAATCTCAAAGCCTTTAGGAGGTTTGGAATGTTTTTGTTTATCTGTTTCTAGCTAGCGATGATAAATAAAATGAAAATTGGCTTCTGACATTAGTGTGGTTTATTGACTAAGTGCTAAAGGAAAAATAAAGTTATAAACATCTGAAAAAGAGTCCTTTATTATAAAATTAATGCAACATATTTGCCTACAGTCCCTAAAAAACTTGTTATGTGAGATACATGGAAATCTGGGAAGGGCAAGTTGTGCTCTTGGTTTTGGAGGAGAGTTTCAAATTGATTTTGCTTCTAAATTTGTTGAATAGTAAACATAGGGTATGGTCTAAGAATTTTCCTGCATTTTTAGCTTRCATGTGTTTGATTTCTGTCGTGGTTTAACCCTGGCCAGCAATTCAGCACCACACAGCTGCTTACTCACTCCCCTGCAGTGGGATGGTGGAGAGAATTGGAAGGGTAAAAGTGAGAAAACTCGTGGGTTGAGATAAAGACAGTTTAATAGGGAAAGCAAAAGCCGCGCATGCAAGCAAAGCAAAACAAGGAATTCATTCACTACTTCCCATCGGCAGGCAGGTGTTCAGCCATCTCCAGGAAAGCAGGGCTCCTTCACACGTAACGGTTACTTGGGAAGACAAACGCTGTAACTCCAAACGTCTCCCCCTTCCTTCTTCTTCCCTGAGGTTTATATGCTGAGCTTGGCGTCATATGGTATGGGATATCCCTTTGGTCAGTTGGGGTCAGCTGTCCCAGCTGTGTCCCCTCCCAGCTCCTTGTGCACCCCCAGCCTCCTCGCTGGTGGGGCGGTGTGAGAAGCAGAAAAGGCCTTGACTCTGTGTAAGCACTGCTCAGCAGTAACGAAAACATCTCTGTGTTATCAACACTGTTTCCAGCACAAATCCAAAACATAGCCCCATACTAGCTACTATGAAGAAAACTAACTCTACCCCAGCAAAAACCAGCACAATTTCTCAGCTATACTTTGTCTAATTTCCCCTGCTTAGTTGAAAACAGTATACTCATTTAGTTTGCAAATAGAAAAGATACATTTTTACATGTGTATCTAATTCCTTACAGTAAATTCATTACCTGTGGCTGAGAGGATAATTCTGTGCATAAGGAGATTTTGAACTAAACTGTAACAACATCACTTAAAGGAATGAGTAAATATGACTAGAAAAAATGTATACTTGTAGAGTGCAATGCCATAGAATCAGGTTTAATGTTACTTTGCTCCAATTTTCAGGCGAAATAGGCTGTCACAATACAAAGTCTCTTCAGTATGTTATGACCTGCACTGGATTCAAGGGGTCATAGTGGTTTTGTGATTCCCTTGGCTAAATTAAGGTGAAACGACACCAGAAGATTGATTAAACGCTTTATTTATGGTAGAAGTAACCTGAACTCGGAAAACATAATGATAGGCGGCGTGGGTTCTATTGAGACATTTATGAGAAGGAAAAGAAAGAAAGGAAAAGGAGGAATCAAGGAGGGGGGGAGAGAGAGAGAGGGAGGGACGGGGCGGGGAGAGAGAGAGGTCACCACCCTTGGATTCCGCAATGATGATGCATGCAGCCATCCTCCGGTGGTGGGCACACGCCGACTCCTTGGAGTTGTGTCCTTTTATAGTCTAGTTCCCACCTCTAGGTCTTGCCAGCCACGTCCCTCGAGGACTTACGTAACTCCTGATCCTCTGCGCAGGCGCCATTGTGGGGGTGGTCGCGAAGGGTCTTTCGGGCGGTTGTGAGCCCCCTCCTCAAAATAAACTCTGTATGTGTGAACTAAAATGTTTATGTTTTCATACAAACAGTTTGGCCACCTATAGCGCATTGTTATGCCGGGCCAATAAGAACGTGGAACTGTGCACCCTCCGGCACGCCCCCCGCGCCCCGTGCCAGCCGACCTCCTGTCTGTGGGCCATCCTTGCCATGCAGAGCCTGCTTCACTACAATGTTTGAGACGTTAACTCTTTCAGTCTCTTACACAGTAGCAGTCAGTTCACTCTGGAAATGTGCTAGAGGTGGAAGAGCAAGATAATTGCAAGAGTAACAGCAAGCAAGACGAAGAAGATAGTTGTCACTGAGATTAAGGATTTCTTGTTTTTTGTTTATTATCAATATTGTTGCTATAGTTACAGACAGACATTGATAACAAGTTATACATTTATATTAGATTTTTCAAACAGAGAAAAAATTGTATTATATTACTCCTGCTTTCTCTGTTGTATTTGTGACATCACCAAATCAAGGCAAAGAAACAAAAACCATATGGTTTCTTATATTTGCAGGATGTAGTGATTTTGTCAAGCAAAAGTAATGAAAGAATTCTAATGAAATAAGTATCAACCCAGAAATTATTTCTGAATTTATATTCTTGCTAAAATAAAAAATACTTTTCTTGAAAAAACAAATTTTAAAATCAGTTACTTTTCTAATTACAGAGCCAAAGCTAATAATTAGACAGCTATTGCTTGCAAAAGAGAATTTTATATCTGCACTATGTAAATTATGGGAATATCAGACTACAATTTTAATACCAGGATCTAAACTCCATCCAATCCTATGTCTAAACTTTTGGATAAAAACTATATAATATACATGTCTTTATATATAGTATGTATATATGTATGCAAATTCTATATTTATACTTCTTTTCAGGTACAGGGATTTTTTTAKTTAATATTTCAAATATAAAATAAAAAATAAGTTTCTGGTTCCTTGGGGAACCTGGAAATGTGGAAAAGGGTAGATTTCCACAAATCAAAGATCTGTTTTCCACTATGAGACAGAGGTACAAATCTAATTAGCAGATTTTCTGTGATTTCATCAAGGAAACTTGAGTCACAGATTCAATTACAGAAACATTTAAAGTGACATATTTTCATTAAAATATCTACAATTGAAAATGCACCTCAAATCGCACTTTAGAGATGCCCCATAAAGATCATCAACCATGACAATGTTATGAAAATTTTCAAGGCCTATAAACAAACTAATGAAAACTGTCTGAAATGTACGTATTTATCGATTCATTTGCACCAATTAGGGAAAAAAAAAAAAAAAATCTTCTGTAATACTTCATTCTCTTGTCTGTAGTGGAAAGGAAAACTGGTTGACTAGTATAGCATCTAGCTCTCCAGAAGACTTGAGATTGTGTATCAGCCACAGGTTAAATGTATCAAAAACTTTTATTAAGGACTTAAGATTCTAAATACTTACGTATATCTTACCTTACCTTACCTTAGTATATATATATGAATCTGAAATTCATGACCACAAATGTCTCTTCATCTCATATGTTCCTCTCTAACTAAAGAAGTTTTACACAATTAAGTTCCATAGATATGTATGGCAGATGCAATAACACTTAGTCCTTGACCGTCTAAGGAAACTTGCCACATATCAAATGCTTAACCTTTTTTGGTTTCAGAGACTGAAAGTTCCTCTATCTGTCTGCTCAGCCCACTAGAGCAGACTGACACCCAGGCTATGAGACCATGGTTCAAATTTCTCCTCTGCCTGACACAGTTTGGATCCAGGTATGGGTGAGGGAAACGCTTTCCTTGAAGCTGTCACTTTAAAGAGAATTATTAAATATTTTTTTGGTCAGAATAACAAAATAAGGATAAGAAATCCCCTGAGGCATTTGAGACTTTGGCTCAAATCTACAACTTTTACTGTCCTATGGAAAGAAGGAGGGATTTCCGCTCCTCTTTTTCAGCTTTTAACCTAAGAGTCTGACCTATGAATCCTGAATGCACATAAGAAATCTACTGAAACTCAGTTAGGTACCTAAACCCTGGAAGGAAAGGCTTTAAGACACAAAATTTCTTCAGTGTTTCTTACTGATGTATTATTTTGTATGCAGAGTAATGTGAATTCCTTTCTGAAGTGCCCAGCTCTCCTTCTGCAGAGCATAGGTATATTTATTTACAAAAGTACCAAGATTACAGACATTTACAAGACTACCGAGAAACAGATGAAAATGCTGGGGAAAAATTAAAAAAAATTCTTAGCCAACATACCTTAAATTCAGATGCATAAGATCTCTCTTCCTCTTCATATCCAGCTCACAAGACAATAGGTTCATGGTCAGTGTCAGTCTTTTTATACCACATAAAACCTCATGAGGCCTAGGTTTGGGCAAGCAGTCTTTTTTTTATGGCTCAGCTCCACCTTGAGAGTTCTTTGGGGCTTAGAAAGCTGTCAACAAGATGTTAACCAACTGTATATTAAAAGATTCCTTTCTGCATCAGTGGGCATTAGTCACATTTCATTTTCATCTTTTTCAAACACTGAACTGTGCATTACATTCAAAACATAAAACTTGACATTCATATAGATTTATATTAATGAGATTAATACAAGATGTTTGTTACTGGCTTTAATTTCAGCCATCACATCTGAGCCAGCAGCCATCACGCTAACCAATGATTTTGCAATGAACTGAAATCAACCCTGTCAACAAAAAAAMCATGAGAGAACACTTTAGAAAAAAAGATCCCCTCATCAGAGAAAGCAAATACTTCTGTTCTTCAGCAAGTTTATCCTAAATTTTAAAGACTTTACTTTTAAAAAAAAAAAACTATCTGAAAAAAAAATAGGTAAAGTGTTTAGATGTCTTCAAACTAAACAGAATTCCCTGAACATTCTCAGTTACACACAGTGTCTTTTATAGTTTAACCTTCTGCCAACAGGCAGAAGGAGCGGACCTAAGAGATGGGGGGGAATGGAAGCAGGTCCCTGCTCAGGGCACCAGACGAATCCCCTCCCAGCCTCCCTCACCTTCCCAGTTGCCCTTACACAACAGATATGGGGCTCTGGAACTTGAGGGCCAGGCAAACGAGGATGTAGACAAAGGTCCATCCAGGGGGTTGCCTAGGGTGAGTCAGTCAGCCTCACGCATTATGACTGCCTCTGTTAAGAAAAAAAGGATGGTAATTGTCATAGGCGATTCCCTTCTGAG
>JAYKAV010003187.1:335271-380906 GCA_035582835.1 Phoebastria nigripes | reverse complement strand
GAAGGAGGACCCAGGGAACTACAGGCCTGTCAGCCTGACCTCGGTACTGGGGAAGATTATGGAACAGGTCATCCTGCTCGCAAGCCATGTGCGGGACAACCAGGGGATCAGGCCCAGCCAGCATGGGTTCATGAAAGGCAGGTCCTGCTTGACCAACCTGATCTCCTTCTATGACCAGGTGACCCACCCAGTGGATGAGGGAAAGGCTGTGGATGTGGTCTACCTGGACTTCAGTCTCCCAAAAAAGCCTTTGACACTGTCTCCCACAGCATTCTCCTAGAGAAGCTGGCGGCTCATGGCCTAGACAGGTGTACTCTGCGCTGGGTAAAAAACTGGCTGGTCAGCCAAGCCCAGAGAGTTGTGGTGAATGGAGCGAAGTCCAGTTGGTGGCTGGTCACAAGCGGTGCTCCCCAGGGCTCCATTTTGGGGCCAGTCTTGTTTAATATCTTTATCAATGATCTGGATGAGGGGATTGAGTGCTCCCTCAGTAAGTTTGCAGACAACACCAAGTTGGGTGGGAGCGTCGATCTGCTTGAGGGTAGAAAGGCTCTGCAGAGGGACCTGGACAGGCTGGATCAATGGGCCGAGGCAAACTGTATGAGGTTCAACAAGGCCAAATGCCGGGTCCTGCCCTTGGGTCACAACAACCCCATGCAACGCTACAGGCTTGGGGAAGAGTGGCTGGAAAGCTGCCCGACAGAAAAGGACCTGGGCGTGTTGGTCGACAGCCGGCTGAACATRAGCCGGCAGTGTGCCCAGGTGGCCAAGAAGACCAACAGCATCCTGGCTTGTATCAGAAATAGTGTAGCCAGCAGCAGTAGGGAAGTGATCGTCCCCCTGTACCTGGCACTGGTGAGGCCCCACCTCGAATAGTGTGTTCAGCTTCAGGCCCCTCACTACAAGAAGGACATGGAGGTGCTGGAGCGTGTCCAGAGAAGGGCAATGAAGCTGGTGAAGGGTCTGGAGAACAAGTCTTATGGGGGGTGGCTGAGGGAACTGGGGTTGTTTAGTCTGGAGAAGAGGAGGCTGAGGGGAGACCTTATAGTGCTCTGCAACTACCTGAAAGGAGGTTGGAGTGAGGTCGGTGTCGGTCTCTTCTCCCAGGCAACTAGCGATAGGACGAGAGGAAATGGCCTCAAGTTGCGCCAAGGGAGGTTTAGATTGGAGATTAGGAAAAATTTCTTTACTGAAAGAGTGGTCAAGCATTGGAACAGGCTGCCCAGGGAAGTGGTTGAGTCACCATCCCTGGAAGTATTTAAAAGATGTGTAGATGAGGCACTTAGGGACATGGTTTTGTGGGCATGGAGGTGTTGGGTTGACGGTTGGATTTGATGATCTTAGAAGTCCTTTCCAACCTTAATGGTTCTATGATTCTATGATTTACTTTGGATAAATCAGAATATTCTAAAAATGTCTTCTTGCCAGTTATTTCTACAGAAGTAATTCTCTATGGATTAAGACATATTTTTATGCTGAAGTACATCTTATGCACCCAATGACTGCTAAAAATGGTTTTATTTGCATAATTCTGGAGTTGGGAATACAGTTTCTTCAATCACTCTCCAACAGCCTATTCAGCCTTTCCTTTGAATAGAAATGACTCTACACCCTGTTATACCAGCTTTTGTTGAAAAAGTTTAATGTAAATAACACTGCTAAACTAAATTCCCCCAATTTTGAAGCATTTGGGCCTGATATTCCTAATTCTGTGCTCACTGGCAAGTTATGAGGGTTTAGAACAATACTCCAGTAGTGCTCAGTATCATCACACTGCAAAGTAGCCAGATGGCCTGTCCTTTTTCCTACCTTCTGTTGCTTCCTTTCAACTACAGCAAGAGACCTGCTTATCTAGAAGGGAGAGCCTACCAGACACTAACAATTGCTTGGACTGGCTGCTATTCTCCGTCTGACTGCCATGGAAAACTGAACACCATTTTCTTAAAAAATGTAGCAGAAGTGGTACAAAGTAACCTTTGCCAAAGCTAACATTCAGTTTTGTATCAGCAACTTATTTACATGTTTTTGTTCAGTTTTTAATTCGTATATAATTGAGAGGTTTCTGACTTGTGTCTCAGCCAGTGCTTACAGAAAAGGTCACATTGCACGTACCTTGATGTTTTTTGAAAGTTCTTTTTTTGTTGATTCTGTGATTGCAGTTCTGATAACAATTAGAACAACGTGAACAACATAGTAGGTTTTTTTGAGAACTAAACTAAAACTTTATGTTTTCTTTCAAAACTAGGTATGTGATACCAATTTTTAACAAACCAAAAAGCTTTCTGAATAAAAGATCTATAGCTGTAGTGAAGAATAAGTGACATCACTTTACATTTCTAACAATTTCACTTAACACACAGCATTGTTCTGCTGAAGGTTCTGCAGCTTCCATATGTGTCAAAGGCTGGACTGAAAACAGTGGGAATAAATTGTAAGTGGGCGGGTTTGAGCAAGAAGTTAGGTACTAAAAGAGGAGTTGAATCTGAGCCTAAATGGCTAAAAGTGAATTATCCAGTTCTGGAAACCAAACTTTGCCAGTGCTGACTTAGATTTCTACAAGTAATGAAGACTATATTAGGAAGATAGAATGACAAGTTTGAGACTTATAACATGCAGCTTATTGTTTGCTGAGATATCTACACTAGCCAAAATGCAAAGAGATAAAAAAGACTTACATGTTTAAAAATCCAAGATCCAGAAAATAATCCATTTCATGTGATTTCTAAACCTGCTTACCACTGCAGATGCTATCTCGTTCAGCTTGAGAATGATAGGATTCCTACAGTTCTTAGAAATGTCTTTCGGTCAAAGTAGGTGTTAGTCTTCCATGTAAAATCAGGGTGCTTGCTGGTAAGGGTGATGTCCACCTTTTTAATGACAGCTTAGAAGTAAGATCAGCCATGACAAAGTGGGTGTACTTTTCCTGTATTTTTAGAAAACTACTAGAGAAAAATCCAGCAAAATTTCAAAGAACAAAATGCTCTTTTGCCTATTTCCAGCCCCTATTTGTCATCCTAGCTGAGCAAACATTCAGAACTGGATTGCAGTTAGTTTACAACTTACATATTATTCTGCTGGATCTATTTCTGACAGTCCAGTGGTTTAGCTTTCAAAAGAATTGTGAGGACAAGTTTTATGCAAAGCAGTCTAAAGACTGAGACTTAGAGTATTTTTGCAAAATCAAAATCATCTTAGGGTGAGAAAGACTTAAACCCTTCACTTCCTGAACAAGTGCTTTGATTACCATCTTGTTACTGTCTTACTATCTTGGCCAGTAGCCTGAGTGTGTGAAGCATGTTCTAAGTTTGGCTAGATATTTGGACTTTTCCAGCAAGCTATGTGAAGGGAAGACTATTTTATGCCTTTTAACAGGAGGTGGCTGCTGTTCTAATCTGCGCTATAGAGACATGGGTGTGGTGGGGATTTACTACAGAATAATTTTATATGCCAGAAAAGTTTTAATTTGAGACCTGATGCATGAAGGGGTTAATCACCTCAGCAGGCTAGAGGAGACTCCTACGTGGTGTTCTTGAACTTCCACATCCATGGAGCATTTTAAAACTCTATGTGCTTTGCTGGATTACACTCTCATTTTTGGAATGCCTACCAATTTAGCCATGCATTCTTCATTGTTTTGCACAGTGTTGCAACTGTAATTCTGCTTAAATTTAATTTACTTCAGTATTGTATAAAACAAACAGGAACCAAAACCAGAAGGTGCAGTTTTAAACCTGTTCTCCATTCAAGACTGATCTGAAGAAGTTGTTCCCCAGGGTGGCTTAGATAACCTAGTTCAGCACTGACACCTTTAACTTCCTTTTAAGTAGATACAATCTGGTCTCTGCTCTCAGCTTGGTGAAAAAGAATGAAAAAGAGTGAAATCTGCAGTTTCACTGCACTTCTCTCTTCCTCCTCTATGTACTTAGCACTATCACAGAACCTGCTTATATCACACACACTAGTAATGGCGGGATTGTTTATTGTATAGAGCTAACCATTAATCAGTTTATGTCCCTAGATTGCCTAGAATTCTCCAAATTGTTGAAGATACTTGAGGCATAGAATTTATCTTCTGGTTTGAATTTTCACAGCTATGAACTCAGAGCAGTTTTTCAACTCAGTGACATGCATTTTTAAAAAGTTCTAAATAAGTAATGCACATTTTAAAAAGATGGTGTGGGGGAGCCAAAATAAAAAAGAAAACTCACGCAGTCTGACAACCTCAGGAAATGCAGAGCAAATGACAAAGCCCCACATCTGTTTCACACTGCAGTGCAGAGCTATTTCAGGGGCAGATCGCCAGTCTTCCAGTAAGAACTATTTGTAAACAAAGTTCAGAGAAAAAATAGAAAACCTCCGAACTTCTGGTTATTTCTTCAGGTGATTTTTTGTAATATTTGCATTATTTTGAATCTTTGAATATATAATGACTATGTATGATTTTTAGCTATTATGTGTTGCTCATGTATGGCTTTCTGAGGTATTTCACTTTTTTACCTGACTGTATTATACAATATATTTTAGGGCAGTAGCCTGGTTTTAAACTCTTGTGCTCCTGAATATCTAATTTCAATGTGGAGAAATACCAACAGAGAAAGAATTTGAGTTCTCCTGCCTCTAAGATATTTTAATTTTTTGTTCAAAACACAATAGCTTGATAAACAGAATGCTCTTTACAGAAGAATTGTGCCACAGATGTGAACTGTGTTGAGAGAAAATTTGAATTCTGTGTCCTGGGTGAATAGGCTAGCCACAACATGTTAGTTAAATAAGCTGGATTGTTCCTTTTTTTCCATGTGATTTTGTATAGGGTCTGCTTTTCAAGATGTGATCTAACTAATGATGACCAGATCAAGCTTCAGGGCCACACAGGTGAAGAGATACTTTGTCTGTCAATCTCACTGTAACTGTAGATACGAGCAGAAACTGAACTGCTTTGTGTAGGTATGAATAAAATACCTCTGAACATGCCCATAAATAAATATTTTGATCCCCAAAGAACTCCAGTGCTGAAAACATAAGAGTTAATAGATTTTAGCTGCCTTCAAAACTAAACTGAAATTCCTAGAATAACAATTTTGATTGTAGACACTGAAAGTGAGAGTTGGTCAGTTCTTGAATGTCCTAATACTTTTGTTGAACTAAGTTGTAGGGACTGATATTTTTTAACAGCTCAGGCCAGCTTCTTTTCCCTCATCCTATTATAATTCAAGCATAACTGTAATGCTATTTCCACTACTCTAAGCATGATACAACTTTATCCCCAGATAAGCAATTGCTTATCTTATTTGCATAGTAGTTTAATAGAAACATATTCCTAAATCAGATAGCTGTCCATTTTCACAACATAAAAACACTTGGGGCTCATAATTGTGCTAATTAAATCATTCTCACAAAATGTTTATATGATTTAGAAAATCAAGTTCTGCTTAGTTTTGTTTTTCTTAAGTCAGAGAAGTAATTGTTAAGTACGAGAGACATCTTAAAGAAAGGTTGCTCCTATTTTACGCATTGTGTTTCCTGTATCTTGATAAACCTTCACTAAGGCAGGTAGCTCTGATGTGTTCAAACAGGTCAGATACTGTAATCTCAGGAAAAAAAAAACAAGGAAACATTTTTTCTGGAGGGGCGGAAGGTAGCTCTTTCAGTGAGGAAGGGTTTTAAAACTGGACTTCTATTTATATTCTACGAGCTCTGTAGGAATATCTATATACTCAATATTGATTACTCTGTGGTTGGATGGTGAAGAATTTGCCCTATCATGTGTCCTTGGGACAGTAATGCAGAAATCCATTTGCCCTATGCTTAACCTTTCACACAGCTGTTGATTTTAGTTATTGCATGTATGGGGCTTGGGAAACAAGTATATCCCCATGGGAATAATGGAAATTAAAGAAAAACAGGTACTGCAACAAGCTTACAAAAGCAATGTCACCTGACATATATTGTATAAAGTTCAAAGTTACATCTCTGTTAAAACTCCTAACTTTTCTAATATGCTTCAGCTTTCACTAGCATGTTCAAATGGTGTTATCTATTTGGCTTTTCAAAATAACTGCATTGGCTGGGTTCCCGTCATACCATGAGAGATGCATACTTATGTATCAGTGTGTTGGTCCTGCAGCAACTTGCTATGTTTGGTTTAATTCTTGGATTTGGAGCTAGACAAGGCTTCCAACACTCAGAGCTGCAGCAGCAGCACTAAGATAAGCCTCACCATGGGGGAAAGGGTGCACCCCCAAGAGGCTGGCAAAGGAACCAGCCATATACGGGATGCTGACAAACAAGAGACTGCCGGGAAGTATTTGACAGCATGAGAGAATAGCAAATAAATAAGTGCCAAGGCTCAAATTAATCTAAATAAATATTCAGCCTTTGATATCTATTCAGTTTTCATCATTTTCTGGGAGAAAAATGGTTTTGATACCTGGATCTAACACACACCTTTGACTACAGTTGAGCTTATATATTTACAAATTTTGAGGTTTTTAAAAACCTCAACCTTATAATAATCCTATAATGCAAAACCATTTATGTTTACTAGCACTATCTGATGTTGCCAGCACAATATTAGGAGTAGTTGAGTAGGTTAATAATTGCTACAGAGTGTGAAGAAGGTGTGCAATATATTTATATGTATATATGTATGTATATGTATGTATATATATTTATGCAGGTTTTACCATGTGTCTATCTATATATAATGCAAGTGAAACAAAATGGGAGTTTTCTGTTTTAAAATGTACCTTTCAATATAAACAAAATATTTAAAAGGTGTTTTGATCCTCTTTTGGAAAGGGGATTGTACATAGAATCTCTTGGGAATCTTTCAAGATTTATTTATGTTGTTCTATGATCTTTTAGACAAACATTGGACGAAAGAAAACAAAAACTGAGGAAGACTAACTGGATGAAAAAAGGGGAGTAAAACCACACTTCAGGCTATCATCTTTTGACCTTCCAATAGCAACTTAACTTCAGTCTACAAAACACTTCCTGTGTGGCTCGTTTACAGCTTTAATCATTCACTGGTAATTCTTCCACATGCTACTCTTACTATCATCAGCCAATGTCATTGTGAGAAATAAATGTTAACTTTTTCCCTGCCATTGTAAGATCTGCATCATTGTCATGCACCCCAGAGCAGCTGTGACTTTCTCTTATCTGTTCAACGGCCTTTTGAGTCTATATCCTTTGTCCAGTTTATGGGAGCAAAATACCCTCAGATCTGTTTCTGTATCAGAATAGCATGTAGCTATATAACAGACTTTAATGCATTTCTGTCAGTTCATAGTCAGAGAGAAATTTTATTAGTAGTAAAGAGGCTTGATCCCCAAAAGTGAGCTTTATGCATTATGAGACCCTCCAATGTTCTCACAGACACAGAAAAATAACATAATGTTCATGAAGAGGAGGTGGAAATGGAATCTGTTTCTGTACTTTTTCTCAGTGGCTGAACAATTTTTCAAGCACAACAGATGGTAGATGTAGCAAAAATCTGGAGTCAGAGGAGGGGATTAATTTCACCTAACATTGCATGCTGTACTATGTTATTACCTACATCGGAGCTGACTACTATAAACTTCTTTTTAATTAATTGCAGAAAAATTACACTTTTGAAGTAACATTTATCTGACCTATTTAAATTTCCGCTTTAAGATGAGATCCTGATGAGATCCATCTGCAGGTCCTGAGGGAACTGGCGGATGAAGTTGCTAAGCCACTGTCCATTGCATTTGAGAAGTCATGGCAATCGGGTGAAGTCCCCACTGGAAAAGGGGAAACAAAGCCCCCATTTTTAAAAAGGGGAAAAAGGAAGACCCGGGGGACTACAGGCCAGTCAGTCTCACCTCTGKGCCTGGCAAGATCATGGAACAGATCCTCCTGGAAGCTATGCTAAGGCACATGGAGGACAGGCAGGTGATTTGAGACAGTCAGCATGGCTTCACCAAYGGCAAGTCCTGCCTGACCAACCTAGTGGCCTTCTAGGATGGAGTGAGTACATCAGTGGACATGGGAAGGGCTACATATGTCATCTATCTGGACCTCTGTAAGGCCTTTGACAYRGTCCCCCACAACATCCTTCCCTCTAAACTGGAGAGACATGGATTTGATGGATGGACTGTCCGGTGGATGAGGAATTGGTTGGATGGTCGCATCCAGAGGGTAGTGGTCAATGGCTCAATGTCCAGATGAAGATCGGTGGCAAGTGGTGTCCCACAGAGGTCCGTATTGGGACCAATACTGTTTACTATTTTCATCAATGACATAGACAGTGGGATTGAGTGCACCCTCAGCAAGTTTGCAGACGACACCAAGCTGAGTGGTGTGGTTGACACRCYTGAGGGAGGGGATGCCATCCAGAGGGACCTGGACAAGCTCAGGAAGTCAGCCCGTGTGAACCTCATGAGGTTCAACAAGGCCAAGTGCAAGGTCCTGCACCTGGGTCGGGGCAATCCCCGGGATCAATACAGGCTGGGCAATGAAGGGATTGAGAGCAGCCCTGCCAAGAAGGACTTGGGGGTCCTGGTGGATGAAAAGCTGGACATGAGCCGACAATGTGCACTTGCAGCCTTGAAGGCCAACCGTATCCTGGGCTGCATGCAAAGAAGCGTGGCCAGCAGGTCGAGGGAGGTGATTCTGCCCCTCTACTCCTCTCTGGTGAGACCCCACCTGCAGTACTGCGTCCAGCTCTGGAGCCCTCAGCACAAGAAAGTCATGGACCTGTTGGAGCAGGTCCAGAGGAAGGCCACAAAAATGATCAGGGGGATGGAACACCTGTCTGATGAAGAAAGGCTGAGAGAGTTGGGGTTGTTCAGCGTGGAGAAGAGAAGGCTTCAGGAAGACCTTATTGCAGCCTTTCAGGACTTAAAGGGAGCTTTCTTATAGAAAGATGGKGACAAACTTTTTATCAGGGCCTGTTGCGACAGGACAAGGGGTAATGGTTTTAAACTAAAAGAGGGTAGATTCAGACTAGATATAAGGAAGAAATTTTTKAYGCTGAGKGTGGTGAAACCCTGGCACAGGTTTCCTAGAGAGGTGGTAGATGCCCCATCCCTGGAAACATTCAAGGTCAGGTTGGACGAGGCTCTGAGCAACCTGATCTAGTTGAAGATGTCCCTGCCTGTGGCAGGGACCTTTGAAGGTCCCTTCCACCCCCAACTATTCTATGATTCTATGATTCTATGAAAAAGTGCATACTGAAATGTCATTTTTCTCTCTATTGATTCTAAAGGTGACCAGTCCTGATGTATACCTCTGCTTGGCAAATGTTTATTTTACCTAGTTGAGCCCTACTCTGAGTAACTAGGAATCATGTTTTTATTTGGAAGAGTATAAATCACACCCTGCTTAGTTTACCAGTTGTGAAGTATCTTCCTTCACCTCATGATAGAACATGAAAGAGAAGTTTTTTTCCATTTCAGCTCCTAAAAATCACAACATATATCGTTCTCAGTCTTCATAACACGGAAAGTGTTTTTGCTGCCATGGAGGTGGACAAGCAAATGCTTAAGCTTCAATCCTTCCACAAAGTCCTATTAACAATGTCAGAAGGTTTTCTTCACCTCCCATCTTCTATATTCAATAAAGAGAATGCAGAAATGGCTGATATATTAGTACATTATTCTACTAATAATTCCACTTTTTTCAGCTTTGAAACTATGGAAGTGAAAATATATCTATGGACCTCTCCTGTTAATAAATATTGCAACTTACAGAAAACTTCCTACTAAGTTCTTAAATCTTTCTAATTAATACTGGATTTAAAATTTTCATTTCTCTATACATGTGATGATATTAAAATGTCCCTGATTATGTTATAGAAAGCTTTCATGGGAGAAGCAACAATTTTAGTGGAACATCCTTGGGAATGATTTTATGATACTTGTTTTGGATATTTTGTTAGCAATTTCAAGTACAAGAACTGAGCAGCTCTGAACGTATTCAGTATCTACAGATTTTAGTTGTTATAAGAATCAGTTCTCTGCAGTTCTTCAGACTGGTGAAGAATGAGCATTAAAATCTATCAATCTTAACTGGGTCCATTTTAAATCCTTTTTTAACTTATATAGATGATTAGATAAAAGATGTCATTCTCTTACACCAGCACTGTTCTAATTTGATTGACATTGATTGGAGTAAAACCAGGCAAGTGCAGAGCCCAATGTGGTAGACGGAGAGTTATTGCTGGAACTTTTGTTTGAAGTAAAGCAGGAAACCCGCCTAGTTGCAATGAACAAGGGCTAGGCATCCTCTTGACAGCAACTAGTAGGCAGTGTGAATATTTTGCCTTGCCATTGGAAGTCACCACCTTTAACATTCATCCAGGAAGACAATTGGAAGACTTTATTCTGTTAACATTAAGTATAATTAATTCAAGGATGTTAATCTGCTGGGGACATACTTAATCACTTCTGAATCATAAATTATTCAAAATAATCTCACTTTTAGATAGGGATTGTATACTTAAAAGGTAATTTAAGCCACGCTTTTTTATGAATTTCTGAATGCCTGGTGAGATGGGATATTAGAGTCCCCTGATTCCCTTYACCTGAAATGTTGAAAGAGAACTCTTGTCTCCTTTTTCAAGTCTTCATACAAACATCTAAGCTGAAAGTAGTGAGATGTTTATTTTGCTACAAAGTTCATAGGAGAAACCTTCCTCTCACAGGAGAAACCTTCATCTGTATGGTTTTAGAAGGACTGAATTTGTCAATTAAACACTAGCACATAGTGGAATGTGACACAGAAATAAATAGTTAAGAAAATAAATCCTGAAATCAGCCCCAAAAAGTTAAAAAGTTAAATACTTACTATTATTAACTCTGCCTTTGAGAGCTTCTACATTTATCTATGCTGTGTAAAATTCCCTTTAAAATGCATAACTAAATGTATACAAATACAAAATATTGACCCATTTTCAACTGGAAAACATTTCCAATTTAGCCTAGGGGCAGATAAGTCTGACTTTCAAATTCAAAAAAAMCCATGTGATTACAGCTTTATTATTTTTTTCTTCTTTAGAGTTTTAGGTAGAAGCAAGGAAAAACATGCAGTCATTGTTAGACATGTTTAGGATGATCATATCACAGTAGCAGTAGATGAGTGAAACATTACAATAACAGAAGGAAGCAGTAGGGCAAGAAAGAAAATTCAAACCAGGATGTATTTATCCTTTTCTAAGTCTATGAAAACAAAATAATCATGCTAAATGGTGTTGTAGTTGAGGCTTACAGATGTATGTTTAAATTCAGAAGGAACAGAAGGGTACTTCAAACAGCCTGAAATATTCTCTATAACTGTATCTTTACTTATGAATTCACTAGTTATTAGATTATTTTAGTAAATGGAAAAAGGTATCTCTGTCCAAGGGTTTTTTTTTGTTGTTTTTTTTTTTTTACTTTTTTCTTTTATTTTCTTTCTAAATTTAAGATAGAAATTGAAACCAATATATTTTATAAGCAAGTTTTCTTCCCTATACTGTTCCACAGTTCTTTCCTATGTGAATATTAATAATTAATGAAAAAAGAGAGGAAAGCATCTGTATGACTTCTGGTATATCTTGAAAAAAAACTGTTTCATAATAATCATGTTCTTTTATGCTCTTGAAAGCAGAACTCTTCTCAGAATCCATATTCCTTGTGTATATCTCTATATGTAAATTTGGTCAACATTTTTGACTGATTTATTTTTTCTTTGCTTTTAAAGGATATTTGTCAAAAGCAATTTTGTTTCCATAAAATATGTCTACCTGAACCAAGTCAAGAAAAGAAAAAGCTCTGRAAACCTTTAGACTTTCCATAACTCATTTGCTGAGTAAACATTATAGATCTATTTAACTGTAGCCAAATGAATTTTAAAGTATATACCTACTGCAGTCTTGGGGAAGTTCACACAYATGCACACATACAGATACACACACACACATCTCTATCTATATATTTATTACACATGAAATGAAGAAAAAAGTGACAAAACAGATATTCATTGTGCCTGAAAGAAAAGTCTGTGTGACTGACAKAACAGGATATATATTCTGCTGTTCAGTTTAGTTTGATAAAAATCTGAGTTTGTAGAATAGAGGTTTTGCTATTTGAGTCTCTAGCATATCTTAAAACACATTTCTATTGCTAACATTCTCTGTTCTGTATATCATGATTGAATTCTGAAGTTCATAAAAGAAGCATAAAGACCCAGTTTTGATCTCAATCTAGATTTTCACATTGGTCTACTTCTATTTTATTTAGAGTCATTTAAGTCTCACATAGATCCTCTGCTTTCCTAAGTCATTTGACTGTGACAAACACTCTATAAATATTTTGCCGCAGAAATAATATTTTAATATTGTTTTTAATAATGTAAAAAATCTCTGTGAGGAAAAACAAATAGTGGAGAGGAATCCAGTGGCATCATTATTTATCAATGAAAATTCATAAAATAATCATATAAGAACAAGAATGGAGCATACACTCCAAGAATTATCAGCATGAGAGTTCTGTTTACCATCAGAAATGTTGGTTTAGAAACTGACTTGTTTCTATRGTATAATGTCTTTCCATAGCTGCACTCAAACACTTGAGAAAGTGTGCTCAAAATGTGTACTGTTTTTGGCTGGGATAGAGTTAGTTTTCTTCATAGTAGCTCCTATGGTGTTATGTTTTGGATTTGTGACAAAACCAGTGTTAACACACCAATGTTTTCGTTATTGCTGAGCAGTGCTTACACAGAGTCAAGGCCTTTTCTGCTTCTCATGCTGCCCTGCCAGCGAGTAGACTGGGGGTGCACAAGAAGTTGGGAGAGGACACAGCTGGGACAGCTGACCCCAACTGACCACAGGGATATCCCACATCATATGATGTCATGCTCAGCAATAAAAGCTGAGAACAAACAAGGAAGGGGAGACATGTGGAATAATGGCATTTGTCTTCCCAAGTAACCATTACATGTGATGAAGCCCTGCTTTCCTGGAAACAGTTAAACATCTGGCTGTCGATGGGAAGTAGTGAAGGAATTTCTGATTTTGTTTGCTTGCACACACAGCTTTTGCTTTACCTGTTAAATTGTCTTTTTCTCAACTCATGAGTTATCACACTTTTACCCTTCCATTTCTCTTCCCCATCCCACTGTGGGGGAGTGAGTGAGTGGCTGTGTGGGGCTGAGCTGCCTACTGAGGTTAAACCACAACAAAAAGAAACAGCCTTTAAAGATTAAAATGGTATGTGAGATCATTTGGAAGACACAACTTACAGAAAACAGAGAAATTTGATGGATTATCATATTCTCTAAATCAGGAAACAATAACCAGTCAGCAGCATGAGTTTAATTTGCATATCAGAAAGAGGATAATCAGTTCTGGACTTTTGTTTCACCTTAACTCAGGCTTATGTTCCAATGGTGGATGCAACAAAAGAGAAAAATGAATGCTCATTGATGTCATAGAATGGAAACAAGTCCTCAAAGATAGACATGGTTTGGAAAGTAAACTGAAGCATCTGGAATACTGAGGGCGACAAAAAGGAACATGGTAAGCACTCTGCTATATATGAGATGGATGAAGAAAAAGGAAAGTTGAAAGCAGCTATTACTTTAGTAGGACCTATTCATTGTCATGAGTAAAAGGCAATGATCTAATCACGTGTAATGCAAATGTGTGGTGTATGAKCTGGAGAAAGAAAAAACACACAAAAAACACTTTAGTGTGTAGAAGAGTGAAGAAGGGTTTTGTGTGTGTGTGAATTTGTAAGTGATTTGGAAGATTATATCAATTGCAGAATGATTTCAGCAATCATCAGAACAAAATTACCTGCTCGTGATTCATCTAGAAAGATCACTTCCTTGGGAACATAGAGAGATGAAACAGAATACCTAGTAACAGAAGTTAATTACAATAACTTGAAAGAGGTCAACAGGGAGATCTTAAGATTCTTCACTGATATATTGTAGACAGCTGTTTTGAAGGCAATATGGATAAGAAACTGCTAGGCCTTCTAAAAACTGTTTAGGAAAAGACAAGGCCTAAAGTCCTGGTCAATAGTTTAAGGTAACAGTAGGTAGTAGAAGATAATCTATCATACAGCTCTGAGAAAGAGGACAACACTAACATAAATGGAGTCAAAATGCCAATATATGTCATCTTGTCGAACACCTATATGGCAGGATAAAACAAATTAAGTTCTCGGTACCATTTTTTGGACATAGAAAATAAGGGCTGACATCATCATCTTCAAAAGGTGTGGACAAAACTTAGGCTGCCTGGCCATATGAAAAGACTTAACAGTTTTGTTACAAAAGGACAGAAGGGCAGAAGGAAGCAAAGGTGGAAGGAAAGGCAGAGAGAAGGAAGGGGCAGGGGGATAAGGGCAGACTGTGCAGTTATCATTAGGGGTAATAGACCAATGTGTAGAGTTTCCTAGAGGGCTTCATYACTTGAAATAATATAATTCATCAAGGATGTAAAAATCCTGCATATCAAGTTGCAAGATAGAGGAAAATGAAGAATTAGGATTGGGATTCAGTTGCCYAAATGCAGACACTATGGGAAATCCTGCCAGCTACTTCTTCAGAAAGGTACAGATTTCCAGTAATCTGGTGTCATCTCACATGCCACTAGACACCAGTGTTTATGCAACTGAATCCGCCATTAGATTATTGCATATAGCCATTCATTATGACACCTTTTTCATTAAGCTATAAGGAAGAAAGGAGAAAGGATTTTTTATTTGCCTTTTGAGAAACTTGCAAAATTAGTTAGGTAACAAAGCATTGCTGTTGATGGGAACTGGACTGAGCTTTTAAAGGCAGTACTACCTTTAATATTGCCTTCAGACAACAAAGAACTGACATCTGAGCCATTACTCTTTCATCTTGACCTCTAAGAAAAGTATGCCCTAAAATCTTTTACATAAAATTATCTCTCTCTAAGCCATTCTTATGACAGAAATAGACTTTAGAAGGACATACCAGCTACCTCCAAATTTCTGTTGCCATCAAATCACAATTCACAGCCACTGGGTGGAGCTAGATTTAACAGCTAAAAAATCCCCCTTTAACCAAGTCTGTCATACAAACATGACAGACTTGTGGTAAAGGTTGTTATTACTACTGATTTTGTTTTCTTTATTATATTGACAAATTTAAGTGACTCTGCTTTTTCTTCGCTATTATCTATGATTCTGACTACTCATGTAGACTCTAATCTAAATTTCTTACTATAAAAGCACAATGTTTGAGTACTTCAACTAAAGGAAGATTCTTTGGCTTGTAGGCAAGGTCACCTACTAAACGGAGTGGGTTAGCTTTTGGGTTTGCTTCCCTTTGTAGGACAATGTCTTTCAAAACAAAGGACCACTGGGTGCCACCATGAAATTTAATCATGATAAAGCCAAAAGATAAAGCATTTCTACTCCTTTAATATTTGCAATTGTCTGACAAATTTAATACATATTTTTCATCTTCACTCTCCAGACTTCAGTTTAAACCAATATATAATTTACTAGTTAAGATAATAATCAAACTATGTATTCCTTAAAATGTTAAGAAGACAGTGGAAACTACAGTCTTTGTCACATTGACAACCTGTTTCCAAGAGATGTAGAATATGTAGAGCAGTGGGTAAATACAGTACATTTTTCTTTACAAAGTATTTGAGAAAATGTTCCAGTTACAGAGTTAGACACCAGCTCCTTATGAGACTAGGCTGCAGTACAGATGCAGTACAATTGGTAGTCTCCCCACACACTTAAATTCTTCCTATTACACCACTCTGCCTTCCTAACATCTGCCTTGCCCATGCTGCCAGGTTAAGGCTAGTGGAACTCACTAAGTTTCAGTAGTCTTAACAGCAGCACAATGCTTAAACTTACTCTCCAACAACATGTATATACAAAAGAACTAGGTTAAAATAATTTGTCCCAGGGAAACAGTATAAGCCTTTATATGCTGACCTTAATTTATAGGTCAAAAGTTTCATTGTATAAATCAATGGAGGCCTTGTGTTTTCCATTGGTGGGTAGACCTAATGGTGCAGCTTCAGCTTTTTGCAGATTAAATTATTCCATACTGAGATCTGTTTGGCCACGTCTTAATGATACCAGTAGCCAATCTGGTCAGTTTAAAATTGTTTGGGAAGCTTTACACAACATGACAGCAATTCCAACTTATCTAACTTAAACATCAACATGTTAAAAGTTGGCCCTTTTCTAACACGTGTTCAAGGAAAATTACTTTTTAGTTCCAAAATGTAAAATGAAATATACTGTTGTAAATGTTAATGTACACCTGTTCTGAGAATTGTGTGTTTAATTCTATCTGTATCTCAAAAAATTAACAGAAATAGAAAAGAAATAGAAAAGAAACACAGAACACAGACAAAGATGATCAGTGCCTAAAAGATAATTCGCTTCCAATTCATCCTATGGCATACAATGAAAGGGATCCATGAATATGAGAATATGAATAGGGAATGCTTGTTATCTGTGGCTAGGTCAAAAGCAACAAAAAGTGGTAGTGTTCTCATAATGCATAGTTACAGTGGAGACCATTGCCCCACAATATAATGTATGACAGAATGATAACAGTAGTTTATAAAGCAACTATCATATCAAACCAAGGAGAAGACTACTGTGAATATAAGATAAAGATACCCCCTTGTCATGGTTTAACCCCAGCCAGCAACTAAGCACCACACAGCCACTCGCTCACTCCCCTCGCGGTGGGATGGGGGAGAGAATTGGAAGGGTAAAAGTGAGAAAACTCATGGGTTGAGATAAAGACAGTTTAATCTTTTAAGGTAAAGCAAAAGCCATGCACGCAAGCAAAGCAAAACAAGGAATTCATTAACTACTTCCCATTGGCAGGCAGGTGTTCAGCCACCTCCAGGAAAGCAGGGCTCCATCATGTGTAACGGTTACTTGGGAAGACAAACGCCATCACTCCAAACATCCCCCCTTCCTTCTTCTTCCCCCAGCTTTATATGCTGAGCATGATGTCACATGGTATGGAACACCCCATTGGCCAGCTGGGTCAGCTGTCCTGGCTATGCTCCCTCCCAGCTTCTTGTGCACCTGGCAGAGCATGGGAAGATGAAAAGTCCTTGGCTAGTAGACTACTTAGCAACAACTAAACCATCAGTGTGTTATCAACATTATTCTCACACTAAATCCAAAACACAGCACTATACCAACTACTAGGAAGAAAATTAACTATCCCAGCCGAAACCAGGACACCGCTAAAGTGTGTTATACAAAAAACCCCTTTTTATTACTTACCTTTAATCAATATATAATCAATTTCCCTACAGTTAGTCTGTTTTCTTCTCTTGAGCTCTGTTACTATTGTCTTTACATTTTTATACCTCTTCAGCTTTTTTATCATTGCCACTCTTTCTTCACCATCTTCAAATTCTTCCTCATTTCTGAAATCCTCACTGTTTTCAGCTTCTCTGCTCAAGCAAACTAACTCCAGTTCTATCCACAGGACCAAATTACAAGATTTGTTATGCCTTTTGCCACACTTTCTGGATTTATCCAGTTCCATGTTTTCTTAATCCCACAATAAACCAGTGTTACACGAGGCTTGTTTGTTTTCCTTGTATGGGCTAAAGACACGGTGTTCTACCAAAAGCCACTCTAAGTTTTTCAGTAGTCTTGGAATAGGGTTTGTTTACTACTGTTGCAAATGCCTGCAGTTGTGGCAGCTTTCTTCATGGTAAGAACTCAAGATCAGTATTAATTTTTTTAATGGTTTTCTTTGCCCATGTTAAATGTCCTTTGGCTGCATCTAGGGCAAGCATTTATATTTTTTCTTAACAGAACAACAGATCTCCTACCCAAAGCAAAGTTCAGCCAATTCTTCGTTAAGCAGCTAGACATTAATTCTTGGTTTTGATATCTAACAGTTATCACAGTAGACAGTTTTTTCTTTAGCTTTATTTTACACTACAAGATCTCATATGGCTGCAATTTTATAGTAAGTGTAATCACTGCCAACATTACTGTAGTATGCATTTTTTCATTCCCTGAAGTTTTTATAGTGATGAGTTTGCAGCTACTTCTTCAACAGTGTAACTGGATGGCACGTCAACCTAAACTAGTGTCTCATTTGCATCACCCATTTAGTTTAGCAGATAATTGCGATCTTTATGTAATCCAATTGAATGCTACTGGAATGCAGGGAGTATGCAAATGAAATCAGAAGGTAGAYGCCAGCAAAGCACGTTCTTCACTGGGGACAGAAAACATTATGATGCACGATATGTATGAGTTAACCAATATCGACTTTGAATTCTTGCTGGAGAATGTTTTGTGTTCATACTGTTTCTTGGACTTTCAGTTCAGAAATTTCCCTTAGTAACTGTTTTTCCAGCTCTTCTTTCAGCAYGCATAGAATCTATAACTTGCTCTAACTCTTGAAAATATCCCTTTTTAGGTGCACTGATTTGTTTATGTGTTGAATTAATATGTAAAATATTCCATTCTGATTATTTTTGCCATCACACTTTTCCCCCCATCATGACTTGATTCCTCCCAGGTCACAACTGTCTACATTTTTTTTTTTTTCTTCCTGTCCCCCGCAACCCCTGCATAGAGTACAAATATATATCTAAAATACGCAGTGTAACGTCTCCTTACATTTGCTGGTAATTCGTAATTCACTTTAATTCACTTTTGCATTCCTRCCTCTCATCTGCAAATGATTTTCCATTTCACAATTAATTTATAAGATTCAGGGAGCTCACACAACCACCAAAAATCACAACAGTTCTCTCTGAAATTCAGACCATCCCACAACTTTACAAGCGAGTAGGAAAAGCAGAAGTAATCAACTTCTGGCATATTTTCCTCCAACCTCCCCAGAGGACCTTCCACACCACATGAAATAAGGCAATCCCAAATTTAAGGTGGCCCCCAATTATGCGGTTCAACTACCTTGCGGAAAACTTTCAAGTAGAGTAAATAAATCCTTAGGGAAAACTCCATCTTTATTCCATTTGGTTTTGTGTTCATGTATCTACATGCAAATGAAAATGCAAAAAATGTGAAAAAAAAGGTAATTATTTTAATGGAAAAAACCCACAACTTTTTACCCAGCTCTGCTATGCATATTTATTTTACATTATTATTTTGTTAAATAATACTATTGGGAAGTGCAAAACCATGAACAGAAGTGAAACCAAAATTACTAATTGCATATGTTTCAGAAGCAGCTTTTCATTATCTGTCATAATTTTATAGYATATTAAAGATCTTTTTTTTCTGGATACTGTAGTCATTTTCATTAGTAGAGAGTATAAGCAGCTCATTAATTACCTTGAACTGCCAAGTTACTTTCTTCCTAAATTACGTCTGTTTCCTATTTTATGTGTAAGACTTTCCTTTTCAAGATAAAATGTAATCTTTTTTTTTTTTTTACTCTTTAAAAGATTTACTTAAGCAACATAATCAACTTTATAATTAAATGTTTTGACCTGAAAAAGCTTATCTGCTTTCCTAAAGAGAGTGGGTGTAGATCATCCAGTTATACAAGAAGTCTTTATCATCAAGTACAGGAATATGAATGCAGGATAGGTTATAAACACTGAAATAGTCTTTTAGCATAATTAACAATTTAAATGCTTTTATAGAGATTTGAAATAGTCATGGATAAGAAAATTTAATATTTCATTTTCACTTAGTTACAAAGCTAAGCTATCTCCCACCAGATAACAATGAGCACTACTAGCATTAGTACTTGATTTCTTTGAGCAGGCAAATAGAAAATAACAGCAGGGTAAGTGCCCTGGTTTCGGCTGGGATAGAGTTAATTTTCTTCCCAGTAGCTGGTATAGTGCTGTGTTTTGGATTTAGTRTGAGAATAGTGTTGATAACACACTGATGTTTTAGTTGTTGCTAAGTAGTGCTTACACTAGTCAAGGACTTTTCATCTTCCCATGCTCTGCCAGGTGCACAAGAAGCTGGGAGGGAGCATAGCCAGGACAGCTAGCCCAACTGGTCAACAGGGTATCCATACCATATGATGTCATGCTCAGTATATAAACTGGGGGGACTTGGCCAGGGGGCAGTGACCGTTGCTTGGGGACTGGCTGGGCATCGGTTGGCAGGTGGTGAACAATTACATCGTGCATCACTTGCTTTGTATATTCTTTTATTATTATTGTTGTTGTTWTTATTATTACTACTATTTTACTTTATTTTATTTCAATTATTAAACTGTTCTTACCTCAACCCACGAGTTTTCTCACTTTTGCCCTCCCAATTCTCTCCCCCATCCCACCGGAGGTGGGGGGACTGAGCGAGTGGCTGTGTGGTGTTTAGTTGCTGGCTAGGGTCAAACCACGACAGTAAGCGAAGGGCCATCAACAAAAGCATTTCTAGTTTTGAATTAACACTTTTACCTGTTCTAAATTTATATGTATTTTCTGCCTTTTGACCGAATGATAGTAATCCTGTAAGCTGAGTAAAATGAACAGTGTTCTCACAGCTGGACTTAGTAGAACTTTAACTTCAGACATCCTTCTACTCTTACAGCTGAATTATGAGTTATCAAGTTATATTTCAGAGATGAGTGGTTTGCAGCCTCATATCATTGGGTCTTTCTGGCCCACACTTCAGCATTTCACAATCAGGTCACTATACAAGATAGCAGTGCCTCTGGGTTGCTCTAATTTCTGTTTGTGGAAGTGAACTTTTCTGCTGCAGTTTTGTACCAGTGATTTTCAGACCATAAAATGTTACTGAAACCCCTTCTAGCATTACTCCTATATGAGGGATCTGTAATGAAGTGACTGTTTATGCCAAAGTAGCTTTCAGCTGTCAGACTTGGGAACAGTTCTGTTCTCTGCTGTTCTGTCTATAGGATAGGTGTGGGAGAAAATAAATCTGACTTACTTGTTTCCTTCAGAAGGATCTTTTGCATTTATAAAACTTATATGCAACTGTSCATGATATAGATATTCACAAATTTTAAAGTACTTTCTGTATTTTATGTTTCATGTTTTAAGTGTTATTTTGCGTAGCCATAGCATACTCAGTACTTCTTAATGAGTGTTCAAATGCCATTGTGAAATAACTCAGTGTGCCACAAATTGCATTCTTCAACAAGGAAGGAGCAGTCTGGAAAGCAGGCAGGTAGATAGGTAAAGCATTGTTTCCCAGATTCATAAAAATARTCTTTTGTATCTGAGTATTTTTCAACATTATAGGACAGTCTTGACTACAAGCTTAAAGCTCTGCAGTGGTCCTTTGACTAACTGACTGTATTCTTATGTACTTAGGAGGGTCAGCCATATTTTGAAGAAAAGGGGCGTATACTTAGCGTTTTCTACACAGAATTCAAAAGAAAAGAAAAACCAAAAGAAAAACATACTTTTCATGATCGTACATGAACTCACACCCTGAAATATTCAGCCATGGAATCTACAGATTGACAGACTTGAATTACCGGTGAAAAAAGACCTTAATTATCATATATACAGAAATTCACAGGGAGTGAAATCTAAAAWGTTTTTTACTTTATCAGGAAAAGTAATATTAAGAACAAGCTGACTGCTTTATAACTAAACTGAAATTCAACRTTTCAGTTTTTATGTGAGTGTCAAGATGGAAAAGGGGCATAAAGTGCCAAGGAAAGTGAAGTATTCTTTATTTCTGATTGTTTTCAAAAATTAGATCAGATACATTTCTAGAGAGATGCCTTAGGCAAATTCTAAAAGTTAACCCAATATTGTTTTATGGGTTTGAGATACCCAGGAGAACAGACGAGATGATCTAATCTCTCCTGGTCTTCAAATATAAAAAATTGTCAAAACTGTAACTGACTTTTGAACCCAAAATACAACTTGTGAGATAGCTGCTTATAGAAATGCGTTATCAGCTGATGGAAAGCCAGCATGTTCTGTGAAATTCACATGTCAATATTAACTGGACAGACATTGCACTTGCTATCATTAGATGTTCCAGATTAGTCTCAAATACAGTTTATTGTAAATAAGTTTCAACAATTCAGCCTGAGAACTTAAGGTTATTGATGTCTAGATGGAAGTTCTATACAGCATGCAACATACAAGCTATGAGGGACAGGTACCCTTTTGGACTGTCAACTCAGGGTCAGGAATGATATCCAAATGCATCTAAAATGTCTCCAGAAAACACTTGAAATAATTTTCTATGATTATAACAGAACTTGTCATCCTTTTATGTCATTATTAGTACCATAGGACCATCCAGAAGCATTAAAGTAAACAAGTATTCTATAAACATGAATATAAAAACCAGTTCTGCCTATGGAGCCTAAAATCTGATCTACAGCAAACTATCTTCTTATGAAATAACAGAGCTGCAGCCCACTGAGAACCTGAATGACTGAACTGAAATTTTCCTGGGCTCTTTTTTATGCAGTATCCTTTCCACTACTCAAACACCAGTGGTAAATTTCAGCAGTAAAAGAGAAAGGAATGATTTTAACAGATTTTGTACTATTTTCACATCTCTTTAGTACGAGTTCTGGCTATGGATTCTATTTCACTATGGGGAGGACCTTATTATTCTCTAGCCATAGTATCATATAGCTTAAACAGCCTAGTTTTAGTGATTCAGCACAAGAAAACACTTATACATCTAAGAAAGAGGGGGAAAAAAAAAAAAAAAAAAAGAATCTTTTAAAGAAAGAAGTTCAACTGAAATAGCCTTGCTGTTAATTTTAAGTACTGAAACAGATACATATTGTATATAATGATTTAATAGGTTTTCAGTGATGGGATAGTAAAAGCTATTTTGGCATAGCACAGTCATTTGGACTTAAAGTGCTTTTGACTTGAAGGTGGATTGAAAACTGAAATGCTGGGCTCAGAGGCTCGTGATCAGCATCACAAAATCCATCTGGATCCCAGACACTAACAATGTACTCCAGGGGCTGATGCTGGGCCCAGTACTTTTTAACATCTTCATTGATGACCCAGATGATGGGACAGAATGCACTCTCAGGAAGTTTGCAGATCATGCAAAACTGGGAGGATTGACACCACCAGATGGGTGTGCTGCCATCCAGAGTGACCTTGACAAGCTGGAGAAATGGGCTGACAGGAATCTCATGAAGTTCAACAAAGGAAAATGCCAAGTCCCACACCTGGGCAAGAATAATCCAAGGCACCAGGACAGGCTGTGAGGCCAACTGACTGGAAAGCAGCTTGACAGAAAATGGCCTGGGAGTCTTGCTGGACAAAAAGTTGGCCATGATGCACAAGGGAAAATGAAAAAAATTGGTTAAGATCAAGATGACAGCTTGACATCTAGTTAGTGGGATTATGCATTTTGACTCCCCATGTGCTGTGCTAAAAGTGCTCACATCTGATTGTAAACAACAATAATGTTGTAAAAAACAATAATGATGTTAACATTTATTATGGAAAAAGCCATTTGTGCAAAAGCTTAGGCAAAGAACAATATCCAAAGTCACCCTTTTTTAATAGAGATAAGATTCTAAAATATATATGAAGGCCAGAAATTCTTTCTAAATATGAGAAGTCTGTGAAATCCCAAGAATACAATCTAAACAGTTTTGGGTTAAATCAGATACAGAGTAGCAGAGTCTAGTTTATTATTAAGAAGCAAAAAAAAAAAAAAAAGAGATTTTAGATCTCTCCTGTGTGAAGGGGAAAATTCTTTGCAGGAATTTTCTTTTATACTCACTTTTCTTTAAAAGTACTAAATTGTAAAGTCTGTAAGTAGGCTGTGAACAACTTTAGTCACTGCAGTACATAGTTTATCAGCTAAGTTACAAACACATGAATTCTAGTAATGGTGGTTAGCACAGTGTGATAGTTTCTTGTGCTAGATGCCAAACCAATTCTATCAGTACTGCTCCTCAGAAATTTGACCTTGTAAAAGAAAATGTAACTTTATCTTTGTAATAGAAATAAGATGTCATATGGCTAAGCAAATGCAGTGTGTTCTGTAACCACTGAAATTAAAAGTCAAGCTATCAAGTGCAAACCTTCACAAAGCTTAATGTTAACTAAAAATCTTTTTTCCCATACCTCCAGAAGGGATTTATGTATTTTTTTTTGGACAAGAGAAATGTCTCAAAAGATATTTCCTACTTCACAAAGAAATGCACTTCCTATGCCTCATTGTGTTAAAAATTACATATAAGGATTTTTTTTCAGATTTTTTGAGAAGACAAACATATTACTTCAGAACGCATCTCCAAAAATGTTTCCTTTATTTCCAAATTAGTACTAATGAATGTGCCTTTTGAGTTGTACAACAATTTGATTAACTTTTGACATTTNTTTTTTTTTTTTTTTTTTTTTTATTCTGGGAGATGTTTAGGAATAATTCAGCTTTCCTAACTCTAGTCATAAAAAACATATATTTTGTCTAGGTTAGTTCTTGACATACCACCTGCAGTAGTGGAGGTAAATAGGCATCTCCAGAAGGAAGTAATCTGATTTTACAAAGGTTGTACAAGATGAATCTCATYCAGAGTGTTCAAGGTTGGAGCGAAAATTACAAAAAAAGAATACCAATAACAATTACAATAATATTACCAATCTAATCAATAGATTACCTAAGCTTTAATAGTCAGGACCATTTTCAATGAAAACATTAAAATACGTGTAAGTTAGCCATTTTTAACACTAAGTGTGTACATATATATATACACACACACACACATATATTGCAAAAGTGACTAAGACCACTCGTTAAGGACCAAAGAACCCTTGTGGAAACTATCACAGAATCACAGAATGGTTGAAGTTGGCAGGGACTTCTGGAGATCATTTAGTCCTACCCCCTTGCTTAAAGCAGGGTCAGCTAGAGCAGGTTGGTCAGGGCTGTGTACAGTCAGGTTTTGCGTTATCTCCTAGGATGGAGATTCCACAACCTCTCTGGGCAACCTGTGCCAGTGTTTGATGTCCCTCACAGTAAAAAAAAAGTTTTTTCTTATGTTTAAGTGGAGTTTCTTGTATTTCAATCTGTATTTCACTGGGCACCACTGAGAGGAGTCTGGCTCTATCTTCCTGAATCCCCCTCCCATCATGTATTTATACACATTGATAAAATGCACCTGAGCCTTCTCTTTTTGAGGTTAAAATGTCCCAGCTCTCTCAGCATCTCCTTACATGTTAGATATTCCAATCCTTTAATCATTTTACTGGCTCTAACTCTAATGCAAAATACAGACACAGTAAAAGGCAGTTACTGCTCAAAGCTTCCAGGAGCAATATCTACCAGAAAGATACATTAAACTAAAAAGATTGACAAATAACTGGATTAGATAAATAGAAAGCCATGGGACAAAAAGGAGAGTAGAGATGATGTCAGTGCAGCAAATTGAAGCAAGATATCATCTTACTCAGCCATTGTTTTCAGACATCTAATAAAATACAGTGTAAGGACAGTGAAGAAAGTCTTTCTCACTCATAAGAATCTGAATAGTAAGTAAAGTTGTAAGCTTTTAAACTGTGAAGACAGAAAACTGGAAATAATTTGGAAGCTGGAATATAATCTATTTTAGGGTTAGCTGAAAACTGTTAAACTTTTCCCACAGCTAGATGCTGGTCTATAAACAGGAAAAGTTTGAGCATTTAAACTTAATTCAGTGTAGAGATCTAGCAGTATGCTACTCCTTGCTCTGAATTAATGCCAGACATCATGTGAGGACATTTAAGATTTTCCATTTCTAATTTCATCTTATTACATCAGTTTATCCTTTACCTGCTTGTTTTCTGAAACTTTACAGTTAAAAGGTCCTGTGGATGAATTCTGTTAGAGATTCTTTAGTAAATCTAAGTTAATAGTAAAACAGTTAAAAGGGAATCTATTCCCCAAAATAGTTTGCTTACAGATTGTACTATTCTGGGGATTGTAAAATATGCTTTCATTGTGTCATATTCAGAAGTCTCAAGAGAAAATATGCTTTACTGTTTTACTAACACGCTATATAGTATATTCATTTAATTTTCTATTTACTGTAGTAATTGGAAATAGTTTTGAAATTTACCTTATAAGACAGCAAGTGGTCTTCCAGCCACTTTTAGAAGAAATCCAAATGTATTTTAAAGACATGACTATAGAACAACAGTAATCACATCATTTTATAGTAAAATATGTTTCCCAGAATAGTAAAATAAAAATAAGGATTTCATCTTCAAGAGTTTTTAAACTTTGGTTAATCTGACTAATAAATCGTTGGAGTGTTCCCATTGTCTTATGGCAGTCTTCCAAGGCTTCAGCTCCTCTCCTTCAGAGCAGAAGGAAGTATTGATTTTTTTCAGTCTTGGTTTATCAAGGATATATAATCAGGTGCTGTTTTATTGCTGTTTGTGCTCTCTTCTCTTACAACATCTGTATCTCTTGAACCTTAGAGAAAGCAAAGGGACATATACGGTTTACATTGACTAAATTGGGTAGCATGTTCAACACTCACTTCATTTAACTTTTTTTGTCTATAAATTAAGCATCTAGATTAAGCTAGTTGTCTAGATTCTGTACATCCATGATAGAAATGCTCTTCTATGGGACAGATGACAGGCTGAGTGACATCCAGTAAGGTTTTGCAGAGTCCATCCTTGCAGCTTGGATCAACATTTAGCTGGTTAATGTCAGGTTGAGAGAAACCTATTCACTATGCCTAAGTTGGTGACACTTTCTAAATAGAATCATCCTTTGCACCATTTTAAACATTGCATACATTTTTCCTACATTCCATTAATTCTTTATTTTCTCTATCAGCCGTTTTAAACTCATGCCATTTTATTTTGATGCTAAAGTTATACAACTCTCCTAAGTAATCTTTTTAGTGATCACTTTATTGGTTCCATTAATAAAGCTTCTTTTCAAAATAATTTATTGTATTTTTGCACTATGGTTTCTCAGCTAGGAATCACAGAATCATAAAATAATTTAGTTTGAAAGGGACTTCTGGAGGTTACCTGCTTCATGGATCTAGATACAGAGATATAGAGATACATATGAGTGCAATGGAGAATCTTTTCTCTGAAATCAAATCACATGAGGACCAAACAAAAATTCAAGAGGTATTTTGCTCTTGCTGCYCAGCTGGCACAAAAGGGGAAAACAGAAAGAATGTTATATTTTTGATTTGCTGATCTAGCCTGTCATAAAAGGTATTACTCATCTTCAGAGAGAGAGGCATGAGAATCTCATGTTCAAGTTCTCCAGTGTTCCCAAATGTGTAGTGAGTATATTGCATTGACCAGTATCATGATCTATGCCTTAAATGCCTCAAAATATTCATTTATTAATTTATTCTAACACAAACAGAATCATTTCTAAATCATAGCAGGAAAGTGTATTTATTTAAATGAACAGAGATTTTCCCTTTCAGTTTATAAAACCTATAAATATTATACATAAAACAAACTTTGCATGTTTTAGAAACAGACCTTGTCTGCATATCTAAAACACATTTTATTGTTAGTAGGAGCCTGACTAGGGAATTTAAACCTTAGAATTTATTATCTGTGCTTACATTTTTTTTCTAACAAGTTAGTTGGAAACAGTCAGAGTCAAACCAAATAATTTGAAATTGCATTCAGCCTATGTCTCTGCTTTTTGGCAGATACCCCACAGCTGTGAATGCAGCAATTGGCTGAAGGTGATTTAATGGTATATATTTCAGTAAGAATCCCAAAAGAGATCACAGTGTATGAAGCAATAAATGTCTTCTATAGCTCCAATAAACATGACATCTTGCTGAGTACACCAAAAACTGCCCTGAGATCTCTGCCATTGGAATTATCAGATGAAGCTCTAAAAAAGAAAACTATTTCTTGGCTCAGGAAATGTTTATTTTAAGAGATACCTGCTTATAAAGACAATAAAATCTGGTCATTTGAGCCTGAGAAAAGTTTTCAGCATCTGTAAGTCAAAAACTTCAGTCTGGCAAGAGTTTTAGCTACTGTCCAAGCTGGATTTTTGGATGTTAGAAGTTCTGAAAGTTCAGGTCTGTATTCTTGTTTGAAAAAAGGAAAATTTGTCTGACCTTTAAATTATGCAGTTCAGATAAATGATGTAGTTCAGACTAAAAAGATTAGACAATGTTAATGAGGATTCCATTTCTTAGTATTTGCACCTATAAAACAATTTTCTTCCTCTTCAATACTTGAGCTGTGAATCATTGCTTGAAATTGATTAATACGTTCACCACTCCATTATCTATTTGATTCTTCCCCAGAGTAAAAATTACTTTTATCATAATGTATGCACACCATTGCAGGATCATTTATATGCCTCAGGCAGAATGATTATATAATTTTAGCCAATTCAGATTATTATTCAACTGCCAATTGATACAATTGGGAATGCTATACATTTCATATGTGATCAAGTGGACCAAGAATAGAGCCAACTGTTCCCTTCATTGCACTGAAATCACCAAATGGATAATTCAAAACAAAAAAACCAAATAAATAAACAAACAAACAAACAAAAAATCTGTGCCAAACAGTTATATCTGTTGCTTCAAGAAACATGAGTTCACAGAACTCATTTTTGAAAAATTAAAATATACAGAGTTAAATGTTAGATTTGATAGAGATAAGCATTTTTTCCTTCCCTCTGCCATCTCCTTTTCTGGCAATGGATAATGGAACTTATCTGCAAGTACACCAACTGCCTAATAATATGTTAGGTGCAGAGTATTGAATAGTGGATGGATTCACTAGAGCAGTTTGCCAGAGCTGTGACTGTGACAAAATGATTAAGGAGAAGTCAGCAACACGTTCCTTTAGGAAGGAATGAAGCCTTTCCCTATGTGTGCAAGATAATAGATGAAGGTACATACGTATCTTAATATCATATAGGTTTCACACCAGTTCTGTGTTGCATAGCTTTTGTCAAGAGAGTGTAGAGATCTTGACATGGGGACTGCAGAAAATACATATGATACGAATGAGGTCTGGGTATTTAATAATGATTAAGAGAAAGTGCAGTGTTACTACTGCACGCAGAAGTATGATGAAGCAGAATGTAGCAAAATGGTAATCCTTTAAAGTTGTTCAGTGCTCAGAGAGACTGCACTTATAGTACAGAGATAGACTGAAAAAGTGCATGCTTTGAGATTGCTAGCACATCCAGTGAAAATGAACAAAAATCTGTCCATGGTCTAGGAACCTGGGGTTTCCTAGTTTTCAGGACTTGCAGTTTTGCCAAGCACGGCACAAGATGTTTGAGTTAAGAATCTGCTTTTGTAATTAAACATTTTAGTTATTTTAGTTGGTTTTCTCTTTATAGAACTTAAAATCATATATATACCTCTCCTTATCATCTGTCTTTGTAGTTGACTTGTTCCAGTTCTATGCTATGATTCTTAAGAGTATTTGTCCTTGTGTGCACTTTTTTTTTATGAAATAGCTTTGCAGTGAAGAGATGTTAATGTAATATATGTATGCTAGTAGGCTATAGATGTTAATCTAGCTAGTGATAGCAAGGGCAAATATGGCTTCATGACTGATTCAGTAGATGGTAATTATTCTAAGAACTCGTGGGAGCAATGGCATGAATTTACCATTTACTACACATATACCTTTTTGTGTATCCTGCTACACACACAGTTCTCCCTGCCACAATTTCCAGCTTGCTTTCTTCTTTCTAAACAAGTCATTAACATTTTAGAAGCTACAGGCACACRGAGAAGCTGTAGCTTTCTGCCTGATACCTTCCCTGGAAGCTGCTTATCAGAAAGCATTACATTTCCTATATTAAATACCTTGAATTTTACTCTAAATGGAGCTCTACTTACATCTCTAAAACTTCCAATTTCACCTCCTGACTTAAATATTTCACACTTCCAGTCAGCCACTCTAAGCCACTTTTGAATTCTGGCTAAGTCCTTCATAACTCTAACTAATCTTAATTTTGTGCTCCTGGTTTTCAAAGTGTTATACGTTCTCCTGTAGGTGAATAGAAGTTCCAGATGAGGTGCAGGGAGATGAATTCAGCCACTTTCTTACACTAGTGGATACCCCACATGCTAAACTCACCTAATCCTTCTCCCTATGCTGTAGGTGCCTGACTCCTGACTTCTTTCTTATTTTCAATTTCTCTTCTGCCTCTTCCTCTTGTAACTACCCTTCCAATATTAATATTTCTTTACCATCTCCTTTCTTAATACTTTCATCTCTATCAGTTGGCACTCGTTTATTCCTTTTAAATAATGTTTGAGAGTCTGTTGAATATCCTGCAATGCTTAGTGGTACACAAGTTGGTTACAGCTAGGATTTAATCTGCACAGTTTCAGTACAAGCCCAATGTGAATTCGTGTTCTCAGTCCTTGAGGTCCTTGCGGTTGTGTCTTCTGTGCTATTTTTATTCGAGCTAGCAAGAATAAAACCAGCCCTCAATTTTGTCTCTAGTTCCAGCATTCAAAGTTTAGGACATAATATCAGAAAACTAGTTTCAAGATTAAATTTTAGCTTAATTCTGGCTGTGATTTTCCATTGCTTTGGGTCTTGTTTATACTTTCTTTAGATGCTGAGTAATGTAATGAATTTGCCAGCCTGTATTTCAGTAAATAACTTTTTGACACAGGCATCTTCAATAACAAGAGGCAGCACCAAGGAAGACTTTTCAATGTTCCTTTGTAAGAAATGGTCATAATACACCCTTTTCACATCAGATCACCAGATGCAAATAGATTTGTACACTCTGTTGCTGTCCTTGGTAAGCTAAAGTTCTCAAGGTCATTGCATTATTAAGATAAGTGTCAATGAAGTCATAATAATTTGATAAATTATATTCTGTTTTAAGCAATTATGCAAAAAATTATTCTACAAGGAACAAATATATTACTCATTCCAGCTCTAGAAAGGCTTAAGGAAATTATTATGTCTCACTTTGTTCAATTCATGACACATCTTTGACACATCACATTCTTTCACATCACCTTCTCTCAACTGATATTAACTGATATTTACCAGTTTTACCAAAATCATGAGAAGTTAGTTTTAACCCAGCCAATTCAAAACTGAAGCCTTAGTATGCCTAAGAAAAATTAGGCTGAAGAAGGCACTTGAACATAGGACTGCATGAGTTGCCATCAAACTTAATATTTATTCTTACAAAACCATAAAGGTGCCAAATGGACAGTTATAGGTAGAAAATTACCTTTTTCCTTGTGCTTGGAAAAGATTGTGGCACAGAAGGAGAGAGGAAAAAAACCAACCAACCAAMCAAACAAAAAAACCCAAACCCACAGCAAGACTTGAGTTTTCTGTCATTAGAATTTAAGGTATAAACTTTATTTCAAATTATTTTTATGAATAAAAGAAAGTATGATAAAGTGTGTATAAGCTCTTTCTGGAATAAAACTAAATGGAAGTTTGATTAGTTGGGGAATAGGCATTTTTCTCTTAGTTATGTTAAGAAGTGCTATCAYTTTTTTGAATTGACTTAGTAATTGAGCAACATCTTCAGAGTATACATTATATAATATCTAATATTATCTTAAGTCAGTTAATGTACATCATATTGAGTTAACCAGCTGAATTAGTGCTGCGGATGTGTCTGTGAGGGATGAGTCTCATTGCTTGTACTTGACCTTCATAGAATCATAGAATCATAGAATCATTTAGGTTGGAAAAGACCCTTAAGATCATCGAGTCCAGCCGTAAACTTAACACTCCCAAGTCCACCACTAAACCATGTCCCTAAGCACCACATCTACATGGCTTTTAAATACCTCCAGGGATGGTGACTCAACCACTTCCCTGGGCAGCCTGTTCCAATGCTTGGCAACCCTTGCAGTGAAGACATTTTTCCTAATATCTAATCTAAACCTCCCCTGGCGCAACTTGAGGCCATTTCCTCTCATCCTATCACTTGTTACTTGGGAAAAGAGACCAACACCCACCTCACTACAACCTCCTTTCAGGKAGTTGTAGAGAGTGATAAGGTCTCCCCTGAGTCTCCTTTTCTCCAGGCTAAGCAACCGCAGTTTCCTCAGCCTCTCCTCATAAGACTTGTGCTCTAGACCCTTCACCAGCTTTGTTGCTCTTCTTTGAAAATGCTCCAGTACCTCAATGTCTGTCTTGTAGTGAGGGGCCCAAAACTGAACACAGTATTCGAGGTGSGGCCTCACCAGTGCCAAGTACAGGGGGACAATCACTTCCTTAGTCCTGCTGGCCACACTATTTCTGATACAAGCCAGGATGCTATTGGCCTTCTTGGCCACCTGGGCACACTGCTGGCTCATATTCAGCCTGCTGTCAACCAGCACCCCCAGGTCCTTTTCTGCCAGGCAGCTTTCCAGCCACTCTGCCCCMAGCCTGKAGCGTTGCATGGGGTTGTTGTGACCCAAGTGCAGGACCCGGCACTTGGCCTTGTTGAACCTCATACAGTTGGCCTCAGCCCATCGATCCAGCCTGTCCAGGTCCCTCTGCAGAGCCTTCCTACCCTCGAACAGATCAACACTCCAGCCCAACTTGGTGTCGTCTGCAAATTTACTGAGGATGCACTCAATCCCCTCATCCAGATCATTGATAAAGATATTRAACAAGACYGGCCCCAAAACTGAGCCCTGGGGAACACCACTCGTGACCRGCCACCAACTGGATTTAACTCCATTCACCACAACTCTCTGGGCCCAGCCATCCAGCCACATTTTACCCTGCAAAGAGTATGCCTGTCCAAGCCATGAGCAGCCAGTTTACCCAGGAGAATGCTGTGGGAAATGGTGTCAAGGGTTTTACTAAAGTCCAGGTAAACAACATCCACAGCCTTTCCCTCATCCACTAAGYGGGTCACCTTGTCCTAGAAGGAGATCAGGTTAGTCAAGCAGGACCTACCCTCTGGTGCAGGTGAGTAAAAATTTGCCCTTTAGACTGTACAGGCTAGTATCTGATGATATCTTCTCCAGTATGTTTATGAACATAAAAAGGGACTAGGTGTGGAGCAAAGGTTTCTACACAAAATCTAGGAATCTTAAATCAAGTTATCAGCTTCCTTAAGCATTGTTCTTTCTCCAAGAGTGGGAAAGAAGTTAAGAGCTGAGCAATGTTTCAATCTTTTCTTCATCTCAAAATAAAAGAATGCCTTAGATTCAAGAAAGAAATATTTTATGTCCTAATATCTGTATCAATTCATAAATAGGCCCTTCTAGCTCTGATGACAGGTGAACAACTAATCAGAGAAGTAAAGATCTGGAATATGCTGCTGTCTCTTGTGGTGATCATATGATTACACAATGTACAAAAGTAGGCTTGTAGTAAGGGATGGACTTTAAATATGTAGGACAGAAAAAATAATTAAAAAAAAAGTTATATGTTAGCATTTTTTTGTTAATATGCTTTCCCTTCTTCCACCCTAACAAACAAATTTTCTGACTTGGTGAAAATTTCAATTCTGACCCAATAGAATTTTGGTGGGCAAGAAGGTAGATGCTATATGTATGGTAATTTTGTTGTTGTACTGGGTCTGGCTAGAATGGAGTTAACTTTCTTCATAGCAGCCCATATGGTGCTGTGTTTTGGATTCGTGACTAAAGCAGTATTGATAACACATCAGTGTTTTGGCTATTGCTGAGCAGTACTTGCACAGTGTTGAGGCTTTCTCTTTTTCCCACTCTGAACCCTCAGAAAGTAGGCTGGGGATGACCAAGAAGCTGGGAGGGGACACAGCCTGGACAACTGAATCAAATTAACCGACGGGATATTCCCTGCTTAGCAACAAAACAGAAGGGAAGGGGGAGGGGACTGGTCTTACAGATAGCCACTCCTCGGAGCCTGGCTGGGCATCAGTCTGCTTGTGGGAAGTGGTGAGTGATTTCCTTTGCATCACTTGTTTTTTCCCCTCTTTCCTTCACTTAATAGACTATCTTTATTTTGACCCACAAGTTTTCTGTCTTTTTCTTTTCCTATTTTCCCCTTATCTCACTGGACGGGGGGATTGAGCGAGCACATGTATTGTGCTTAGCTGCTAGTCAGAGTCAGCCCACCATGGTTGTACAATAAGTGTCTTTAATTATAAATATAACATAATTAGAGACTGGTAAATGCTAAATGTTTTTCAGAATAGTATGTGTAAGGGTACAYGGAAGGAGAGAGTGTCCGCTCACTGAAGGTTATCTGATCAAGGACTTTGTTAAACAGAATGATAAGGAAAAGGGGGAGGCACTAACAAAACAGAGACACAGACCTGACAAACAAACAACAATGGAGACAAGGACAAGAAACCAACCTTGTCAGTCACACTAACTGATGGGCTATCAAGAAATTGCAGGCATCACTTCAAAGAGGGCCAACCTGGACTTTGCAACTGCTAAGGATGCAAACTTGGGGGTATTGGATATTTGGGGAGGTTGGTGGAACATTGGTGGAACTGCAGGCAGATGGAGGAATGTGCAGGGGAGGGAAACTGGGGAGGAAAAAAGAGGGGAATAGACAGAAAGGGGCATAAAAGGGGCCGGTCACGTGTAAAATGCAGCCAGTCGGTAAGCTTCTCTGGCTGAGCCCTGTGCCTGATCATCACAGTCTGTCCTATTTTCTTATATCTTCTTATTAAATCTTGTCTTAATGATCTCTCTGCATAATCTCACCCTCTATCCCATGCGTGTCAGCGCTGCAAGGACTCAGTGCCAGCTACTGGCAGGGAGATTAGGGTGAGTGAGGTGAGTGAGGGTCTCAGCGCTGGAGCCAGACCGCGGGTCACAGTGTGTGTGCTTGGGTGCTAGCTGCTGGGGGATAGTGCCTGTACCTCCCCCAAACTGGGCGTGCGTGTGGTCTGCATGTGGATTAGCTGGCAAACTCCAAGCTGGACCAGCTGCGGAGTAGGAAGCCCAGGTCCGGGCAGGGCTATCAGGCGGGYGGAGGGTCCGTGCTGGTGTTCGAGGGGACCCATGAGAGTGGCRTGCCTGTGGGATGAGTGTGTGAGTGCTGCATGTGTGCACTACACACTGCCGGCGAGCCAGAGACCTGTGGGGCGGGTAAGGGGGACCAGAATCTAGGCAGGGTACCAGGCAGGCAGAGGGGTCGTGCCGGTGCTCGGGGGATCCGCGAATGTGCATGTGCTTGTGAACCTGGAGAGCGTGGTGTGTGTGCTGCAGCAGTGACCTTCTGCCTCTGCCAGCCCGAGAGGAGGAGGGGACGTGGCTGTCTGTGCCTGTGTCTGGTGTGAGTCCTCAATGTGGGTGCTGCTGGGGGCAGCGCCTTGTCTGTGGCCGTCTGTGTCACTGTCCATGGCTATGTCCTGTGTGTATCTGTGTGTGTCTGTGCCTGTCTCTGGGACACACGCTTAACTTTGCTACTGGTTGATCCTGCTAATGGGAAAATGGCAGATGCATCCCTCAGCCCAAGCAGAGACCCTGGGTCCCTGGGGGCACCATGCTGGGCTCCAGCAGCTGGTAAAGAGGGAAAGAGGAATCTCCAGGCCTGGAGCAGCTGGAGGCAGCAGCCACTCATAATATCCCCTAACAATGAGCATTATAAATAACTATTATTTTGTTACAAAAAAAAAATTAACAGATTTGTTAAAGGACTAGGAATTGATAAAACAAGTTTGAATAAGTCAAGCTCACACAATTATATTGCCTTCTTGCTGGAATATTAAGAACAAACTAACAAAAATTACTAGGTATTGTCTGGTGTATGTAACTGGATCTGATTTTACTACTTAGAGGGTGATTTGATCTTTTCTGATGACAAAGTAACCAAGGTAATGCGTCTAGCTATCCTCATCAATTAGGTAGCAATAGTTCACAGATTTTTAATTATTTGTTTATCATTAATGGCAAAAGTGCTGTGGTTCATTTTACTGAAGCCACACAGTGATGGTTTTCTAACACACACACGTACCAATTTAGGGGCAATTTGACATATTTCCTTCTCTATACTTTGTATAACTGTTTTGTTGTTCCTGCTATTATTTAGTGCTCCTCACCCATTTTTATTCTGGAAATTCTCCATTATGGGACAGACACTTTACCAGGGTATTTGACTAATTCAGAAGCTGTTACTTAGGGTGGGGTGGAGAAGGGCAGTTTTTCACAAAAGAGAATAAAAAAATAAATAAATAAACCCCCACAAAACCCCCATAGAAATTGCTTTCCCTTTTTCATCCTTCCAAGCCTAAGGTAGGTCAATAACTTAGACTTGACCATGGTTTCATAATTCTACCTTCTTCCTCTACTGTTTCCCATTTTTAAGAGAGGCAGGAAAAAACAGTGATCGTCATCAGAAAGGACCACCTGTACAAACAAGGGTCTAAAAATACATCTGTTTGTTCTTGTACAAGCCTTTTACCTTTTTAATGAGATGGAACCTATCTTTTAGATAGTGTACTTCAGTCTGTAGTGTGGATTGATTATTTTAATTACCCAGACTATTAAGAATGCAGTTTGCTATTTTTTGCTAGAATTTGGCCTCCAGAGTAAATTTTACAGCAGACGTGTTATTATTAAATTAAATCTGTCATGACAGTAAGACAGAAGTATTGTTAATATATTTTATTGTATTTTTTACAAACTACATTAGAACTATAATACTTACATGATCTAGCAAAAAAAAAGAAGCAATAGAAATAGTGCCTCTTGTTTACACCGTTTGTTATGGRAGATGCAAGCAAAGCAAGATGATGGTGGATATTATAGTAATTCCAAACTTTGTCAACATTCCTTTTTTTATGTATAGTTAATACTTAACAACCACTTGACCTGGTTTACCTTTCTAGATTGGGATTAACCCTATGTGAAGTATACAGTGATGGAAAATATTATAAATAGCTATGGATATTTTTAGAATATTATTTTTTTCTGTCCTTGCTATCATGGTGAAGACTACTTCTATTTATAACTCCTCATTTTTCAAACATTCATCTGACTTTCTACAAATGTCTATTACTTATAGTATCAGTAGGAATATTAGAACTTTGGAATGAGGTGACCATCCATTTATGAGACAGATGACTAAATGATCCTCTGACACATTATACTTAATTTATTTTTAAGTCTTGTTTGACTTCCAGCAGAGCAAAGCTATATTCCTGTGACTAACTGTCAACAGAAGATATTCAACTTTGACTTAAAGCCTTCCAACTTCCTCCCACATCACTTGGTAAATAGCCCCACTTGTTACCTCATACTTACTCTTACAAAAGTGTACCATATTCCTGAATTTGTCCAAAATGTCTACTTACATTTGATAAGCTTTATTTGTCTGAGAACAAATAACAAATAATACAGAATGATAATAAAAATGTTATGAAGAAAAATAATTTATCAATTTCACTGAGAATTTGTCTACACTTAAACCATACTGCTTCTTAGACACAACCAATTATTTTTTTTAGTTAGGGGAGGAGACTTCTAAATAAAGTGCAAAACTGTTTCACTTGTTTGCTATAATGTCCTCCACAACACAAGAGGAAAACAAAGGAGTAATCTAGCCCACCTCTGCTCTGACGCAGAATTGAAAGTACTAAAACAGTCTAGAATATATGTTTCTGATACCTCCTTTCTTTGTACATACCCATTCCATTGTTTAGTTGTCTTATACCTGATTTTTTTTCCTAATGTCTATTTTTGTTTCTCATGACTACAAATTAAACTGTATCATCCTTATTCAACATGATGAACAATTTCTCAGTCTATTTTAAAATATTCTTAATGAACTGAGATTCTTTTTTTAGAATGTATAGAAATCTTTACAGTTCTGCTGAATTCCCTTATAAAATGTCTCTGTGAGTTACCAGTATATATTCTGAACATAATAATGAACACAATTTTTTTTTTTAAATACTATTTTCATGATCCCACCTGATGAGCTCACCAAGGTTATTAATTAGAAAGTGAAACCTACTTTTTGAGTAAAGGTTTTCATCCCCATAAACACTACTGTTATATTCATTTACTGTACACCATTTCTCTGTAATTTGCTTATGAGATTTCATGTGGATATATGCCTTACTAAGGTAAAAAAATAGTCTTCTTCAGCCCCTCTTCTGCTTCCTTGGTCAGTTATCTAGAGTAAAGAGGAAATTAGATTTGTTTGACATTATTTGATCTTGATAAATCTCTCAGCTGTTTCTTACAATCTTATTATCCTCTTGGTGTTTATAAATGGATTGTTTAATAATCTGTCCTAGTATCTTTTCAGGTACCAACAATGGCTGGAATTCCCAGCAGTAAATCCCCCACATACACTTTATCTTTCTAAAACACAGGTACTATATTTGCTGTTTTACCGTCTCTTGAGATTTCATTCTTCCTTCATGAATTTTCCATAATACTTGTCAATGGCTCAGAAATGGTTTTGGTTGCCTTCTTTAAATATAGCAAATTTCATCAGAACCTGCTATCTCAAATACCTTTATCTACATAACCTTTAATCTTTCTTCATTCAGGCCCCTGTTTTTACAGAAATTTTACTTGTTAAATGTTTCATCACAGTCAAATTCTTCTGTCAACAATGGCTAAAAAAAATTGACCTTTTCAGTCTCCCCTTTTTCATCTGCTACTTGTTTATTTTTCCCATTAAATAGTCATGATATCCTTTCCTGACAACAATTAAGAAATCCTTTTACTGTCGTACCTGGTACTCATTCACTAGCTTTAAGGTTGTTTTTTTTTTCCTTTGCATATCTGACTTTTTTCCCCTTTAAATTAATATTYTGCTTTTAATCTCATCCTGCTTTATACATTCTTGTTTCCATTTCTGATGGTATGGTTTCTTTTTAATGTCAGGTCACTGAAGACTTTTCATGCAGCCATGTAGGTATGTACTTGTCCATATATAGCTACCTTTCTTCTACATCCATTCTTGCTATTGTGCATGTTGAAAATTGCCAGCTGCCCTGAAACACCATTTTTTATTTTTTTATTTTTCATTAAAAATCCTTCCCTTGGGACAATATCAACCAGTTTCCAGAGTTTCCTGAAGTTTTTCTTTTTTGAAATCCATTGTCACATTTTTGCTGCTGTCACTCCTTTCTTACCTCACAATCACAGACTCTATCATTTCATTTTCACTTTTGCCCTAATTGCCTTCCACCTTCAGATTCTGAACCAGTTCTTCCCGTTACTCAGAATCAAATCTATTGTCAACCCCAAAATGCTAAAAATGCATGAGTCAGGCCCTCAAAACTTGTAAGATTGTCATGGAAAAGAACATTAGTTTTGTTACATTCACCTTCTGTCTTTTCAGCCCCTAGAGTGCTCTTGGGTTAATTTTTCATGCATTTGTCTGCAGTCATGAGGGCTAGCAACCTGCTTTTTTAGAAAGTGAAACTTGAGATTTTCGTCTACTCTTATTCTTAAACTGTAGGGCTTTAATACTGATCATCATGAGACTCTTCACAAAATGAGGATTTTCTATATTAGGCCCACTGACCACTTGTGAAAAAGTAGTGTTGTATGAGTATTTGCAATCTCCTGCTGCTGTGTTTGCAATATTTGGTTATTGAAAAACTCCCCTTCTTCAGCTGTTTTTCATTTCTTACACTGAAAAAAGTTGAATCTCCTCTTCCCCCACAAGTAGTTTTTACTAAATTCTGTGTCCTAAGGCTTTCAATAAACTCAGATGGTGAAGGCAGTAATAGTAGCATTAACCTTTAACATGGCATAAAACTCAATGTAATGAAAAAACCACACAGAATAGTGGTAGGGTCTAATTTACTGTTGTGTATAATTTCATAAAAATCTGTTTTGTGGTTTAATGAATAAAAATATCTCTATGTTATAGTATGATGGTATAGAAGTAATTGTCCCCTAATTGCTCTTAGAGGACTTTATATTTTAATTGTATGCTGTAGTTGTAATAGTTTGTGAAACAGTGAATTTGTCCTACTCTATAAAAATTATAGCCAACAATTTCTGTTGAGTTTGATATTCACTTTATGTAATGGATTTTAGCTTTATTTTAAATTAGTAATCAAGCTTTTGAAGGCTTACATTCAATAATGAATCTATCAATTGGAACAAAATTTTGTTGAAAATGGATTACTTTGTAAAGGTTACAAAAACATGACTGCGCTGCAATTTTTATGTGAACAGTTACTACAGTATCAGTTGCAATTAACACACTAAATGCCAAGCAGCTGGACATACAGGCTYTATCTTTACTTCCTTCCTTTCAAGTAAATATCTGTATTTCCATTATGTTTTGTGCTCAGTCAGGGGGTTAAAATGTAAGATACAACCTCATGTCATTCTTCAGTGTAAACCCGAACTGCTGCCTGTGGTTTGATTCATCATGTTTTACCGACCTGTTTTACTCTTCATTTGTCCTTTGTGTTGCATCAATATTATGTCACTTCAGCACTACACTACTGGTACTTCTTAGTACACCTTTTTTATTGGCAAAAGTTGCGAAGTTGGATAGGATTTGTATGCAGCCTGTGATTAAGATGCTTGCAGAATGGTGAGGACAACAGCCATCAAACTATTAACATTCTCCATAGGCCAAGATGGATTTTTTCAGCCCATGAAAGGCAGCTGACTGGAGACAGAGACCCCTTTCCGGCCCAGAACTTTACTGTCAGTATATACGTGATTAACAAAGTTTCACCAGTCTGGTGATGCAGTGCTAATTTAATAATTAAAATATATTTATACAGCCATTTACAAACAGCTTTTTGCAAGGTGCAGTGAAATGTAATTCCACAATCTAATTCCAATGACTGGGTTAATTGGTATTATATAACTCTGTATTACTGTATTCTCTAGATTATTGTGGTTTTCATGCACAAATTCAGAGAAATTTTCCATGTAAAAATGTAACAAAAAAAGAAAAAATAACAAGGAATCAAACAATTATCCTATCATTAAATCATAGAATACTATGAGGAGAATTTTGTTCCTCCAAAATTCAAAGTACAAAAGTGTCATTAAGTAATAGGTGCAGTGCAGTTGCAAGCAGTAGATATAAGAAATATGTATCTTTATAAGACTATCAAATGAAAGAATATCCCATAGATTTATCCTGCAGGGATAAAGATTTGTAAGAAGTGTGAGTACAACTCAAGTAGAAAATGTAGAAGTTAAAAATTTCTCTCTCACTCCCTCTCTTTTCTGCCTTCTCATTCAGAAAGAACTTTGAGTTACAGATTTCACTTACAATATGTAACTTAAAGGTATTTGCTTGCACACAGCAGTAAAGAACAGACTGTCCTGATTGACACTTCCTTGGGTTTTGCTTATCTCCTGGCAGCTCTTTCTACAAGTGCTGCTTCCCTGCTGAGTCCATCCTCTCCTAGTGAGAATCAAAGCCTCATCAAGCTGAGCTATGGGATGCCTCCTCTTTTGAAAAGCCAGGTCAGGCAAATAGACTCAGAGAAGAACCATGTGTTTTATATGACTACTTTGGGGTCTGAATGATACTTCTAGGTACTTCGTATACTATGGAGCACTAATAGTTCATTTGTCTATCAAAACAAACTCATAAAATTAATTAATTTATGTAAACTTAGTTTATTTTATTAGAGTTTGTTAAGATTAAAATAAGAAGGGTAAGTGTTTTTGAATTTTGCGTATTTTTCAGTCATGTCTGTTAAAGATGTTATTTAACATTGTTGCTTGATACCCTGTAAGAGTAACTGTGAAGATGATGACGAACCTTCACTTAATGAGGGAAAGTTCAGGATTTTTCTCCAGAAACCAAGATATCTTTTAAAAAAATGCTGAATTGGAACAATCATACTTTTTCACAGTATGGCTGTTATATGAAAATACAGAATCATTGCTTTCACTTATCCCATTGACACACTGGAAAGTATAACTCTCCACTAAATTCTGAATTGTTCTGAACAGTAGGTAAATACAGCTTTGAATTGTTTTAAAATGGGTTGTGTACCATAAGTTTCCTCCCAGATCCAGAAGGCATTTTCAGAGAAGTCTTAATACACGGTGACCGTGCACAAGGAGAATAAGTGCAAGATATGCCATCTTAAAGGTCTGTAACTCTTTAAGCAGCCTTGGAATGAAAATATATGAAAATCTAGTCATGCAACAGATCACCAGTAAGTTTTTTGCCAAGTGTTAAGGCCGTTTTAGCATAGATTTTAATGTGCCTAACTACCCAGTGTTGCACTGAATATAGACCTGAATTGCTTAAGAGTTTAACAGAAAATCTAAGACTTTCAGTGATGGTAAAACTTACATACACAAACAAGCAGGCATTAAAGTTTGCATGTATAGCTGGAAATTACTTCTGAAATTGGAACCCAGTATTGTTGAAGGTAGCCATGTTATGACTATGCAGCTGCAGACTTGTGCACAGCTTTAGACCTCCCATTCAACAACAACAACAAAATATTGTAAGGGATTCCATGATCCTGGGTTTGTGTCTTGGAAAATAACATTGTATGTCTAGTATTCCAGATATAGGTTCTATAATGGCAGAACAACGTACTTCACAGAAAAAACTGTCTACATGATTACAGCAAGTGGACCAATGAAGTGCAAATGGTTGTTGTGCCAGTCCTTACTGATTTCAGATCACAGATCTTCATGTGCGTTGATAGTACCTTTAGATTATCAATATAATATTAGTAACAACACTCACAAGCAAAGACAGCTTAAAACAGAGTATTCATAGGGACATTTGGATAAGTAACTTTTCTGGATTACTTATTTTGTATGCATATGTATGAACTGAAGACGTACTACAAAGTTTTAAAATTTGTCTAGTAGAAAAACATCTGGTGCAAATACTTGTGGCCATGTGTCCTTCAGTAATCTGAGGTTTTGAGAGCTGTCATTTAAAAAATACTGTAGATACAGACATATATTTAAACTCTTAGGAGCACCATTAGTGCTCTTGTAAAATGCAAGAGCTCTTGCTGATGCTCTTGCAAAAAAGCATCTTGCAAAACTAGAGCATGAAGGATGAAATAAATTCTTTCTATAGTGACTGATACAACTGAGAAACCTCTAGAAGTAAATAATAATGTGAAGGGAAGCTAGAGTGAGAGAACGTTGCAAAACAGATTAGTCTTAAAGAGATTGCACATGGTATACATTCTATCTGAAAGAAACCATTCAACAAACCCATATTACTGTAGAAGTACTGATACCAGCTAAATGTTGGGGATTTTCTTGGATACTTTTGGTCTAGAAGATATGACTTTCAGGTTTTTCTGAAATACAGAAAAAAAMCAACAAATACAGTCCAGCCATGAGTGCAGGGATTGTTTCTAATTATACCAGCATGAAGCAGTGTCATTATATCAACTTGAAGAAGTGTCAGTATCACACTGACACCACACAGGCTCTCCGAGTCAAAAAATGATAAGGGATAATTCTTTTCAAATGCAGCAAGATCAATGATCTGATACCATGGTCCGTGAACTTCCAGCAAACAATCCACCACAGGAGAAGAAACCAGAGGAATTCCTGAAAATTCATAATTTAGAGATGCCCTAATGTCCTGGCCAGAGCCACAAAATCTTAGGCACTCTCTCATGACAATGGAGAGTTATTGCTGCGTGGATTATGTACCATAAGACATAAACTAATATGKTTTTTTTGTTTTGTTTTTGTTTTGTTTTGTTTTGTTTTTTTACAGTTCCTGTTACCACTCACAATCCAAGTACTCTTCAACAACAGAAGATTATGTGACTTTAGAAATGTATGTGGAGTTAACAATAAACTTCCAGTTGAAACAAGTCATGCTTGTACCAGGCCCAGCTATGGTGTGAGGATAGAGTCTATTTTGTTCTAAGTAAAGCACTAAAGTTAGAATCCACAGTAACTGGATTCATTACATTCTTTCTGTGTGGCTGATCTACTGATAGCACCCTTCTGCTATGCAAGATGTCTCTGCTGACATCTGATCAGAGTGCCAGATATCTTCCTGAGCAGATTTAGTAGTCTGACATTTCTTTTTCTGACTCTTGGGCACAGTCATCTGAACCCCAGAACTGCAAATAGGACAGGAGTTAGAAATTAAAAAAATCTACAATCCCATAAAAGGTAAAAATAACTGCAGATAGTGSTGTTGTTGAAATACGATGCTTGCTGTGTGTGACAAGAAGTAAGAGGACTAAGTGTCATTTTCACCAGGTGTTTTTGATGAGATGATGTGGACGTGGTAAAAGGTGGTGCCACATTCTACTACTTCATGTCAGTCATACTGTCTGTCATAGATTTCTCTTCTCTAGTTCAAYGGATATTTAAATGTTACCTTTCTGTCTTACTCTAACAGTACCTGTCACTGAAGGAGACTAGCCACTCTTGAAAATACTGGCTGAAATCAACTTCTTCTGCAGCTTCATTCTTACAGTTCATAGGATCTGATGTTTCACTCAATTTATAGCAGCACACCAACAATAATAGCAGTTATTAATTTGAATTATGAAATTAATATGCCTGTACACATTAACTTTTATTTTCAGCCTTTCTTATAATTTTTAAGAATGTAGTTTTACTGTCTATAATGAGCAAAACTTCAGTGCATCTGGGCACATTAATATAACTTATTTATTACGATTTTCATACCATTTAACCTTTATTTTTTCCATGTGATTTTTGTGTTGTGGATAATGCCTAATAACTCTACAACTGTTGTGTAAAATGTGCATTACATTATAGGGTCCTAGCTACAGCATATAGATCTTTTCTTCACAAAAAATGAACTTGAAGAGTTGATCCATATTGGTATGTTTTTAAGTCGCAGGGGCAGTATGCCACCTTTGTACAGATAATGGTGCACCATTTACTTCTTCTTTGTTCTAAAATATGTGCATACTGATTTAAAAAATCCAAGTTATGGTGTCTGAGTTCTTGAAGGAAGTTCAGGTAGCATCATTATTTATTTTATGGAGCTCGTTGTGAGCTTAGACACAGTATTGAATGGGCAGTCATCTGGCTTCCTAGGACAAATGAAGTCTGAGTTCACTCACAGTTTCTATTGTATTTCTAATTAAAAGAACTGTGAGCTTTAATCTAGTCTTGAGGATGATCAACATCCACAGCCCTCCCTCACCAACCTCTTTTTCCCTTCCTCCAGCCAGTAGATTCCTTCCAGCCTCTGAATACTTCCTTCAGCAGCTGCTGTAACCTGTTTCCCTAGTTGATGCATCAGCAAGTGGTAGCCCCGAGCATATTTTCCCCCAGAGTTGTTTTTCCAGCTTTAGAGTAGTCTGAATATTTCTGTTCTTTAGGTAATTACTACAGCAATTGGCCAGATCATCATGGTGTGTGAATTATTTCCTTGCAAGACTGAGGCCTCTATCTTCCTCCTTCAAGAGAACTGAGATTTTATTAATACTGTAATGTATTGACATGCCTCAGCAGAAGGTGGTCACAAGGCTGCGGCATGCCCTACTCATTATTCCTTTTCCTGTTAGCTCATCTGGAAAATAGACTGTAGACATATATTTCAAACATATATTTCAAAGAAGGAAAGCAGACAATGGGTAGCAAGATTTGGCCTAAGATTTGTGGATGAAACAGCAAGATTTTGATGCAAAGGACCACCGCATAACATGAATGATGACTCCTAAAGGATATAAAATATTTGTCCGAAAATTAGTTTGCTGTGGTTTAACCYGGCAGGCAGTCAAACACCACACAGCTGCTCGCTCACTCCCCCTTCCCCTCAGTGGGATGGGGGAGAGAATCGGAAAAAAAAAGTAAAATTCGTGGATTGAGATAAAGACAGTTTAATAAAACAGAAAAGGAAGGGAAAA
>JAYKAV010003187.1:280596-335098 GCA_035582835.1 Phoebastria nigripes | reverse complement strand
GGCTATGCTCCCTCCCAGCTTCTTGTGCACCTGGCAGAGCATGGGAAGCTGAAAAGTCCTTGACTAGCAGACTACTTACCAACAACTAAAAACATCAGTGTGTTATCAACATTCTTTTCATACTAAATCCAAAACACAGCACTAGGAAGAAAATTAACTCTATCCCAGMCGAAACCAGGACAGCTGTCACCAAGAAGAATCCCAAAAAGGCAATGAGGACTCAATAGCTGGTGTCCTTTCCCTTCTGTGGCACAAAGACGTGCTGGCCAGACCATTAGACACATATGTCTTTATATGTGTGAGTATGTGGTTACAAGAGACTGAGTGCATGAAATTTATGAGGATAAGCACCAGTAGAAGCGAATTACTTATTTATAGTTTTGGTAAATAAATATCACCTTCCCCTTTCATAAGATCTCACATTAGATTTTGTTACATTAATTTCCCAGATTGGGACATTTAGGGATCTATAAGGAAAGTGTTCATATGAACTAGGTCTCTAAGCACCTATGACAGTCAGTTTGGGTCTGGCTCATTATAGACCTGGAGAAGTATTTAGCTCATTCTAAATTAGGAACTTATTATTTGAGTAACTCTCTAGACTTCATTCTTTATATTGACTAATACTGCATTGGCTTAATTCAGGTTCCCAAAAGTAAATGTTTAATATGATCTGAGATATCTTAAATTGTGAGAGAAATATGACAGATACGACATTGGAAGTTCTACACTGCTGTAGACTGACACCTGGAAACCAAAGGAATACTTAGACCATATCAAACAGTACAATACACCTATGTTTATGCAAGTGAGTCAAGTTGATCTCTTTTAACTATAAGAGAAACTTATATAGCTCCCTTCTAGATACCTACCTATAGCTACATGTTTAATTTTTTATGGCGGTTAATATGATCTCAGATCATTGATCCCAAAGTAAAGCAAGAGCACATCTTTCAATAATATGCACTTGAAAACAGTATTAAAAACCGAACACACAAACTGATAGGAAATTTTAATAAGGTACAGGTTTATTTTGGTTTTACATGCATTATCACACTATTGCAATGGGTCCTAACCAAATGAGAAGACAATCTATCATTATTACAGAAACAAAAAGATTAAAGATGAGCAAGACACATCTTTTCTGTTTATTTTAAAAGCTCTGAAAAGATAAATTAGTGCCTGTACTTTAAAATTTAGATATGGAGAGAAAAAAATCCTCTAGAATATACAGAATGACATAAAACTTTATGGTCTTGAAGCAAAAATTAAGCTTGATGGCTATAACTCAAAATCCTTAGATACAGAAGTGCAGCAAAACAGGGTTTTCCTTATGTGTCCATTTCTGCTTTACCATTTGAATGTAATCCCAGGAAACCATTTTTAATGGATAAACCCATCTTTTTGATACAACTCTGTGGTATATAATTTATTTCAATATGGCAAGTGATTTGATAGGAAGAAGTCGCCATAGGCTATATTACATCACTGTGGTTATTCAGAGGAAGGTTTCTTCTGCTCTGATAAAAAAGAGACCACAAGCATGAATATGGGACTTTTTGTCTGATATTTTCCTACCATACGTGGAAGTAGTTAGAATTTCAGAAAGTGAGATGAATATCTTGGCTGTCGATATCTGAGTAGCTGACCAGACACATAGGTGATTTGAAGGAATTTGTTAAAAACAGCAGCATAATTTGCACCCCTTTTTGAACACTTTCACCAACATGTAAAGTTGAAATTCTGAATGTGATTAATGAATTACAGTAAAGAGGTTATTCTGCAGATCAGGTACTATCTTGGGTCTTCCCAAGTACGGACTTCCAGATCTGACTGAGGAGAAGGAGAAAAAGCCAGTCAAGTAATATATTCATGGTTAGTATAGCTCTGAGAGAAGGAGCAGCAAAGCTGCGACCAAGCATGTAACAGGCATTTCAAGGATCAATTGTGATTTTGACTGGATGAAATTGAGAACAACTCCAATGCAGCATCAAACTGGTAAAATGGTTCCCAAAATCTGTATTATTATACAAATCTCCTTGTCTTTGGTGAAGATCAGTCTGTCTTGGAGAGACAAGACTTAACCCTGAGAAGGAACAGCAGTGCTGTAGTAATGTCTTAGTACTGGAGCTGATTCCAGGAGGAGACCACTTACAGGAATTAAATACAGACCTCCTCAGCAATGTAAGTACAATACACCTAAATAGATAAAGCAGACGTTTGTGGCCCAATTTTGATCCCAAACAGCAGGGTTCCTCCTCATTATTTAAATCTGGACAGGCTCCGTTATTATGATACTGCTGTTCTCATCTGTGCTATTCTCTGCCCTTCCTGTTCTTTCTCTTTCAGTACAAAGTGAAACAGCATTCAGCTGTAGTAACGGTTCCATTAGATTATAAGGCAAGAAGATCCTCCTGTGACCATCTTCTTTTACACCCTGAGTTAATTCCTGCTTAAATAGGAGCAAATTTTTTTTTTTTTTTTTTTTTTTTAAACAAATACTTTGCATAAACACAAAACATTACCTTGGTTCCAACAATTCCCACAGTGATTTCTCCTTGGAAATTCCCAAGTGATTGCAAATAGCTACAGTGATTTATCATTCTTSTTGTCTCATTTTCAAACTTGTTTCCAGTTGAATTTGTCTGCTTTCAAATTCCATCTATTAGATCCTGTTACTTTCTGAGCTTCTCTCCAGCTTCTATACCAATAAGGCAGCTGGCCTACAGCCAGACTAATAGTTTAGGCACAGCTTTCTGTTGTAGAATGACAGCCCTTCCTCTATGAAAGACCTAGATGTTCATTCCCACTCTGCGGTCCGAACAGTAATGGAGTCCGACAACACGTCATAATACAAAGCTTTATTGACACAGTAAGAAAGATGAGCAACAATGCACCCATAAGGTGACTCACCCAATCACTGATAGCAAACACAGGATCATAAGTGATGCCATGGCTCCAGTGGACTATCAGTGACACTTAGTGTGCAGGTCATCTGGCAGCAAACAGCCAATCACGCCAAAGCCTTTTGAATGCAGGTAAGAGTCGTGACACCCCTTGGCTCCCCAATAATAGTGGGAATGTTCTTATAGAATCATACTTTACATGAATAATGTGGGCAGCATCCTGCCTATGCTACCGATATTGGTCAAGGGGCAGGGTGTCAGGAAGCAGCGTGATCTGCTAGCAGTCTGAACTTAAAAGCATAATTATCATTTTCCCCAGACAATCCACTTTTTCAAGGTTACAGTACTCTAATAAGAAAGTATGGGATTCTTCTTCACATGCTGAAGCTTGATCTTGAAATGCTTCAAGTGGACTAAGATATTTCTTCACTGAAAATATTAAAAAGATAGCTTCTTGAATGACTTTCATAATAATGATGATAGTTGAATATTAATTTTTCACCTTCAAGAGATATTTTCAACTTTCTTTAAGAAACAGTAATCTAATTTATTATCTTCAGGGCTCTTTAGAAGGTTTTGKTTTGKTTTTTTTTTAATACAAACTCAAATTATTTACACATTCCAGTCCCATTCTGAACCATCATGAATGCAACTACTGAAGTTCAGAGGAGATTCAAAGACTGAGCAGCTGCAAACCCCTCCAAACACCATAGCCATCAAGACACAAAGAAACTGTTTTCTGTAGCACTCTTAGTCTAAAATGTAATTCAGGAAAAAAATAACAACCAAGCAAAAATAAAGGCATTTTCCTCTTTTCATGCCCCAAGATATCATACCTCATTTGAACTAAATTAAAATTCAAATTTATTTGAGGTTCTGCTGTGTCCATCCCAAAAATAATCGCTTTTGCTAATGCCATACCAAGTCTCAGGTGTGAATCTGAAGTTCTATCTCTACAAAGGAAAGAGAAGTGATCATTAGCCAAGGCTTATTTTTCATAAGACATACTAAAAAGCAGAAACATCTCTACAAAAGTGTAATATATATTTGATTGTATGCAAGTAAAGAACGATTCCAGTGGCAAAATTGCTCACAAACTTTCCCCACAAAATGAACAACCTTTGCGAAATACAATAGGAAAATTAAAGTCACAAGCATGTGTCTGTAATTTTCACTGCATGGGCAGCATAAAAGAAAAGGTTTGAAAGTGTAGTGCAAGTTGTGTCACCGTTAATCAGTAAGGTCTAAACAATATTTTACAGGTGCAAAGTTCTAAATGTGATCTCCTATGTCTTTTTGTACCCTGTGATGTCAACTATCATGCTTTCAGTAATAGGATCTACCTCAAAGCCTTTTTAGCACTATAGGATCTCTTTCTGCCCTACTGGGACTTCTCTCTGTTCTTGGATAGCCTTTGGATCACAGTAGGGATGAAAGATCTTGAAACGGAATGAATTAATGAACAAGCAAACTTTAAAGAATTCAGGCCTTTGTATCTTAATGTGACACAAACTACTTGTTCTAAAATTGCCCCGACAGAAAAATAACTTTTCTGTATTTCCTTATGCTACAAGCCAAGGATCTATGCAAACTCAAAGGCTTATGGTGATAAATTACTGCAATCAGTTCTCATAAGAAAACATATCTGTCTTCAGAACTTCATAATGCCTCATGAAATCTGCCGAGGCTTAACATTTCTATTCTGCAAAGTCCAAAGGGAGTTCGCTGTTATCAATAGCTGTTTCTCCCCTTTGCTTTTAATATTCCTGACTTAAAAGTACAGACTTGTTTGGTACTTGAACTGTACAGTTTGAAGCTGGCCTGTAAAGACGTCATTTGCTGTTGTCCAGAAGTCATTGTCAACGAAGTATCCAATACTCATGAAACCACGGTTCCTATAAAATGACTCTGTAATAGACGGCTTGAGGATTTGTAGCTCTCTTGTGACTCTTGTTTGAGATCATTTCCTAATAACCACTTATACATAATCAGATGGACTTTATGCAACCTCATCCAGTAAATGGGCCATGTGAATGCTTCTCTATTATTGCCTCCATAGCTCGCAGACTACACAACAGTTGATAGTAATTCTGTGCAAAACCAAATTACTGTTCTAACAATAGAAATCTCAGTGGCCTTGACATAAGTAATTTCAAAATACAGTGGAGCCTACATGCTTTAGGGAAAGAAAATTTGTTTGTTAGACTGGTTTCTCACTAAAATGGTCATTGCGCTCTTTGTTCTAGAAAAAAAAAAGAAAAAGAAAAAATAAAGAAAGGAAATTAGTTTGATAAAATGGTTAGGCTCTTAAATTTATGCTCCTCAAATAAATCCTTTACTATGTTCCTTTCACAGCTGCCCAGAAAGAATATTTTTAATTTGCATCTCAATATCAAGTGAAAAATGTTTTGTCACAGTGTTTATAGAGGGCAGACAAATATATCACACTGCTTTGAATTACTTTAGGGAATTAAAAACTATGTCTTGTACTTACGAGACTAATATGGATATGTGTAGTCCTAGTGTTAAGTTGTTTTGTTTAATTTTGCATAGTGCAAGGTATTTAGTAATGATTAAGTAGAATTTTTTCTGCAAATCTTGTGTCCATCCTACTTAATGGCTGAGATATCAAACAACAACAGCAGCACATAAACCAAACAATATGCAGAAATCAACACAGGTTTTGTAAAAAGACAAAATGAGCTGTCGCCCCATCACACAATTTATAATATTCATTGCTGTTAAACAGACAAGAGTTGAATACATGCTTTCTGATTCCGAATTGTCTGTAATTTTAGGGCTGCATTTGTTGTTTATGATTCTGTGCTCAGAAGCAATTGGCTAGTTATATTCACTTTTTTTGTCATTCTGTCTTCCCTCAGTTTGGCCTGAACTTTAATTTTTGCTATAATATGATTTTTATCTGTAGAGTTACCGAAGTTTAGAATATTAATTTGTTTTCATATGGTGACTGAAAAAGCATATATCATACCATATGTTTTCAATAACATGAGGCAGGCTCTTGACAGGAATTATTGTTCAATGTTAAACTCTATCCAACTTCAGTGAGACAAAGGAAGGCTTTTTGTCTGTTTACTCAGCTACCARATTACTGTAGTTACAATCCTAAATATTTCCTAAGCTTGTGAAGAACAGCATGGGACCAAAGCCAGCTAGCCAGTATTAAATTTGAGAAAGATTAGTCAGTGAGGTTTGTCCTATTACGTGATTGCTATCTGTTATATGTGATTTTAATTTTTTGTCAGTAGCCAGTTTATTAAATCTGTGTGTACATAATTATTTTTAAGAGATATATATTAATATTGACACACATTTAAATTTTGACAATGACATTACATGAATTTTCCCAGGTTGCACTCTATCACTGAAAAAAATCCAAAACACTTAGATGATTTATGATGTTTGGATTTCATAGATTAAATTTCAGCCAGTCTCTTGCTATTTACATTATGTAAAATTATATAAACTCACATAAATTTTATCATATAAGCTTGCCAGATATGTCAAGAAGCCATGCCATTTTCATAGAAAGGACCATACTTTACTGTCTATTAACCTCAAACTTAACAAAACACTAAAAATAAAGAACTGAAAAGAAACTAAACTCAGTATGTTATAGTAGTGCAGATAACACCTACACCAAAATATAATGCTCTGTCTACACTAAATACTGCATGGTTGTTTTGCTTCAATATTATTATGTTGTTTTGGAGAAGTAAGCTAAGCTGTACTTACCAGTGCTAGAGTTGTCACTTGCAGTGTTGCGATATAAGTAGTATAGCGCCATTTATGCACTTAGTTTTTGCTCCATATTTGTGTAATTGTGGGCCTTTCTGTTTTCTTCATTGACCTCTGATAACAGATTTTAGTTCAGTTTTGAAATACAGATAGCACTTTGATTCCAGTTGAATAAAACATATTTGTTCTGATACCTGTATCTCAAACTTACTTGCAATAAGGCATGCAGTCAGGTGTTTCGCTCAGTCAGAAGCCTCATGTTTGTGTGTCTGAGCAACTGATAAAACTTCTGTCACAGAGGGGGAGAGAGAGAGAGAAACAGGTTTCCTCTGTTAATTTCACTATCCCACCTAACATAATCTTTTGGGAAATCAAGTTTGCAGTCACGCTTCTCAGGATACGAGAGGGGTACATACTGACAATGCTACCTCTCTGATTAAGCAAATATAAATATGGGTTGAGTAGCGTGACATCATTACCTTTTGCTGTGAATGACGAAAGAAACAAATGGAACATTTTATATCCTATGATGTAAAATGGTGAAATTAGTACTTGTAAAGTAGATTTTAAGATTATGGTCAGTACATAACAGTTTGCCTCTGCCTCCTCTTCCTCCTCACACTTTTTCCTTGCTCCAGCATGGTCTCCTCCATGGGCTGCAGGGGGACAACCTGCCCTACCATGGTCTTCACCACGAGCTGCAGGGGAATCTCTGCTCCGGCACCTGGAGCACCTCCTCCCCCTCCTTCTTCTCTCACCTTGGTGTCTGCAAGGTTATTTCTCTCACATTTTTTTCCTCACTCCCCTCTCTGCTCTGCAGCGTTTTTCCCTTTCTAAAATATATTTTCCCCGAGATGCCAGCACCCTGGCTGCGGGGCTCAGCCGTGCCCTGTGGGGGGTCGGTTGGAGCCGGCTGGAACCGGCTGTGTCCGGCATGGGGCAGCCCCGGCCTCTCCTCACAGAGGCCGCCCCTGCAGCCCCCGCTGCCAGCGCCTGGGCACCTGCACCCAGCATAGTATGTTATATTACAGAAAATGTAATTAAAATATGCAACTTACAATTTTAAAATTTATGACTTACAAATTTAAAATTCTAGCAAATGAATTTTTAAATTAAGCTAAAGGAAATCTGTGTATTTGAATACTATTATGAACCAAAAAGTTTTTTGTTTTTTCTTTATTTCCTTTTTTTTCTGATTTGGTAGTATCTTCATCAAATTGCCTTGACTTATCTTATTGTGTTAATTTTAATTAATAAGTTATATTAAAATATTTTTTCAAAATATAACGAATACTAATGAAAATATTTTGAAACTCCAGAATAGTAAAAGGACAAAATATTAAAACAATAATATCACCAGTCGAAATACCAGCTATATATCTTTATGTTCTATTTCTGTGTGTGTGTTTATAATTATTTAAAGTCACCTTCTGAACAAGTAGGTGGTAAATATTATTGGTGAAAATAACTGGAGGACAATTACTCTAATTGGAAAACAAAAAGAGTGAAAAACAAACTCTCAGAGGCTGATAGCTGAAACATGCAGAGTTCAGGTAAAATTATGAGATCTGAAAATAGTTAAGTAGCTCACAGGACATTTCATTGCATGTTTTGATCTGGCCCACCTATGCTAAACATAGAGCTTACCCAACAGAGTCACCTTGCATGGAACTTACACTTCTTGGGGTTCTTTGGGACAAGCCAGACTCTTGGCACTATTTAGGCTATCCTCTCAACTTTTATAGTTGTTTACAACTGTAAGAAACMATAGCAAACCATTGAAGTTACTGAACACCATGTGGTTCCAGCTGCATGTTCTTTCTCCCAGGGGGATAAGCGCCTGAAGTAACAAGAGTTGCCATAACAGTTTAAGAAGGGTGTTAAGGTCCTTGAATGTGTCCAGAGGAGGGCAACAAAGCTGGTGAAAGGGCTGCAAGGCATGCCCTACAAGGAGTGGCTAAGGACTTTGGGCTTGTCTAGTTTGGAGAAAAGGAAGCTGAGGGGGGACCTCATTGCTCTCTACAGCTTCCTGAGGAGGGGAAGTGGAGAGGGAGGTGCTGGTCTCTTCTCCCTGGTATCCAGTGATAGGATGTGTGGGAATGGTTCAAAGCTGCTGAGGCTCAGACTTGACATTAGGAAGCATTTCTTTACCGAGAGGGTGGTCAAACACTGGAACAGGCTTCCTAGAGAGGTGGTCGATGCCCCCAGCCTGTCAGTGTTTGAGAAGCATTTGGACAATGCCCTTAATAACATGACTTAACTTTTGGTCAGCCCTGAATTGATCAGACAGTTGGACTAGATGATCGTTGTAGGTCCCTTCCAACTGAAATAGCCCATTCTATTCTATTCTAACATATCCTGGGTTCCCTATGAGGCTTTCCTCTGAGTAGTAAATTATAAGGCACCGAGGTTTGCAAGACTGGAGGGGTTTTTTTCCATTGTTGGCATGATGCAAAGCAGCCAGGAAGAGAAACCAGGACATGGTTGTCTCTATTTTGAAATGGAAGATCAGGCATTTATCATAATCTCGGAGCTGGGAAGATGCATCTTTTAGGATAATTTTGTCTGTCATCTTCCTTTCATTTGTTGAGTATTCATTGTTACGTCCAAAAGCTGATGATACGTTTGCTTGTTCTTCAGTTGCTTGGTTTTTTAAGCTTTTCACACATGCAAAATAGAATACAGTGATAAAGTCGTYGTGTATTTGAGAATAAATTGCGTATTTATGATAAGAAAAAACTATCTCTGGTACGGACTGATTCGAGGAAATAAATTATGGAAGTGTGAAATAAAAATTGCATACTGAAGTAGTTTTGACTCAGAATAAAGGGGATAATATAGACCCAACAGTCAAGATTGTGTGATAAAGGCACTCTCCATTACCGCTACTTAGACAAGTGTTCATACAAGCTACTTTAATAAGGGCCAACTAAGTAAAATAAAGTTTCTTCCTTTATTTCAGCAGACACTGGTTCACATCCTATACATGAAATAATTTATAACACTACATTATACTTAGACTATATTATTTCTTTTAGTCAATGCAGCTAATAAGAGATTTGAATGTGTTGATTGGATTTTTTTTTTTCCCCATAAACTAGTTCAGTATTTATATCACTACAGCTGGGATTTATATCTCAATTGTAAAAGCATCCCAGCAGACATGAGCCCTAATTACCTTAAAGCTTTACACAATATTTTGAAAGAAATCCTTGTTTACACTGAAATTATGCATTAACCACATAGAGAATGTATGTAGGTTGGTAATATTTTTTAACAGTAAGGATTACGTATTTCCTCTCCAGATTTTACAAGCCTGTCTATGGCCAACTAATTTGATTTAATACACCATACTCAGGGCCTACTTTGCATTTGAATAGTCTAGTTTGTTACAAAGGAGATGCAAAAGCAAAAGATCTTTTAACAGRTTCACCTGCATGTGTGGAAAATTATAAATAATTAATAACTGGTTCCATAATACAAAATTTCCAACTGAATTAAACAACATATTTAAAGGATATAAAAGAATATTTACTTTGATATTTCAGCGTTAGTCTGTGCACAGACAATGTCAACAGATTGTCAGGATAAAAGAACCATATTTCTTGTGGGTTAGTAGCAGGTTTTTTATCTGAAAGATTGTTTATGGGACTCCATCCAACACATAAGGAAATAACTTGCAAGGAAAAAACATGTCAGAAGTTATACACGGTATTTCTAATAAGTCAAGTGATTTATTTTGTGTGCGCATATACACACGTGTATATATATGTATATGCATGTATGCATATACGTATGCATGTAATTTTTTTTTAGATCATGCCATCTGGCAATATTAAAAGACAATTATTTCAAGGTAAAAACAAACTTATTTTGGGGAAAAAAATTGGAGACTTCTCTAACATTATAAATATTACTAATTTACTTCTTCATATGATTTTCTTCTCCAAAATAGGAGTGAACTAAACATCTTTAGAGGTAAAACAGCTGAAGCAAAGAGTTTGTTAAGTTTGATTTATTTATTTCTATTTTAAACAACACCTATACTCTGCTTGGAGCACATTAAAACTCTGATAAAATTTAAAATAAAGGTGATTTATCTTTCTAGATTTTTAAAGCTACACACTTACATGCCACTTGATAAATGCTAGCCAGAAGATGCTCAATATTTTTCTAAACTTAGCTGTCCTACTAGTGTTCATTTTTGAAGACTTTCAGTCCAGGATTTTATTTGTTCAGTTTATTTTCCCTTCTTATGTGCGATTCATTATTGATTCCTACACTTTATTTTTTTTGAAAGCATGCACACTGTAGTTATTTAATAAACTCAGCAAAAATAAATAGGGGAAAGTCATTAACAATTAACCTGGTCAAAGTTCAAGTAAAGTATATTCTTATAAACACAAATTGTCCATCTGCCGTCCTTTCTATTAATTCACACGTACAGATCATCAAAGGTAGTATCTGACTCTTCAGCACACACCTACTAATGTGTTCTCTCTTTTTAAACTTCCTTATGTTTACATTTATTATCTTTCCAAAACTTGATTTTAGTAATGAAGTTTTCCTCTGTCATAGGCTCTTGCTCGCCTAGTTATGCAGTATCTGAACTCCTCTGTCAAATATCTATTGAACAATAAACACCACTTTCACTACCATTCATTATCCCTAGATCTGTGAAGAAATATTAGCTGTGACAGAACCTTTCAGTCTGACAATTCAGTGGAAGAGGAGATTTAGGGTGACAACAGACAAGCGACATGTCTGAAAGACCATAGAATGTAATAGCAATTGCATGTGGGGAGRAAAAAAAAGAGATGTTGACACAAAGTAGAGTTGAGAAGCAAATTATTGGGGAAGAAAAGATTGACAGTATAGGCACAGCTTGAAATGAGTGTAAAGACTTTTCTAAGGTGGTGTTTTGGAAGAACAGCAATGGACAACCTGGAGAATTGAAAGTAAAAAAAGAATCATTACTACCTGAAGGGGTGACTAGCTGAATAGACAGAATTAGAAGGGGAGGACTGGCAAGAAATATTGAAATCAGATGACTTTCTAAGTTCAAACATAGGAAGACCTGAAGGATGCAGGGAGATGATGCTTTGTAGATGGTTGCCAAGCAAAGCATTCTCAATATTGATGAAAAAAGAATGGGAGAAGTRGTTGCACAATAGTATCATTGTGTCAGCTTGATACTAAAATAGTCTGAATAAAATGACTGCAACACAGACAATCCCTCCTAGATAACAATATTTTTGAAGCAATTAATGCTAGTTTGTTGGTGAAGATGTTAGCTACTGGGATATTCCTGCTAAAATATAAGGATCAAGCCTATTAATTAACTAATTAAATAAATTAAATTAATTAAAGTAATACCTATGTGTATGGTATATTAAGATAGTTTTATAACTCTTATTTGTCATGTTTTATTTTTATTCAGTACCTATTGATAGAGGAGAGTTTCTGCAGAGTATAAAATGAGAGATATTATTGGCTTTATTTCTGAGATGGTAATCCTGGTTCTAAACTTGGCATGGGAGAAAACATAAAGATGAGAAAAATTTTCTGAAAGGCATGAAGAATGGCAACATTATTATCAAAAAGTTTACTTTTTTTTTTCCAAGAGAAAAATATACAGATATTTTGTTTTCATTGTCTGAGATTTCATAATGTTCATGATGCAATTTTGCTTCAGTACTTCAGTTGTACTTGCTATGATGTTGAATAAATTGCAACTCCTAACTCCTAAATCCCATAAATCTGCTGATAATTCATGTAACCAGTAATGCACCATTTTCTTTAGAGAGAAACAAAGAGTGGCACCAGCTAAATGATTATTTGTTAACCTGTCAGAATAACAATGTGTTATCTGCTTTGGGCATACCAATAATGTGAACGTATTTCAAATAGTTAGATAAATGTATTTTAATTCACAAGGATTTACCACTTTTTTCGGGTCCATTTCTTATTCAGCTGTTGATTTATCAGGCATCTCAGAAATGCTTTCTGTGTGTGATTCCTTTGCAGTTATATTTTCTCATAACTATCTCTTTTTTCTCCTCAACTATTTAATGAAAGTACATATTGTACTGAACAGTCTTACTTATAGGCTTGTAATTTTCTCTTCAAATTTTCATTTTTGGGTCTCTGTCAAATCTTGCTTTTTTCTTTGAGATGGATACTTTGAAGTACCATTCACACTGACATTCTGCAGGTCGTACTTATGTTAAACAATACTATATTCCTCGAGCAGTCTCATTATACTGAATAGTTTGGTAGGGTATTATTTTTCTCAGCATAAGTAGGAAAAGCAGATTCTCGACTTAAATTGAAAATACTAGGCAATGCTGGAAAAGACTGAGTTTTTGCAATACTGAGTTCTACTTTCTCTTCTTCAATACTGAAGAACAGAAAGTTATCAACCTTTCTCATCATCTATGCATTCTTTAAAGATTTTAGAATTCTTTCATGTATTTTCACGTTAGTGAAGTAAATAATGTTCTTAATGCATGTGAAATAACTGACACCTGGAGATGCTAAGGAGGAAATATGTCTATATTCTTATATAGACATACAATATTTATCAGATATACTATATATTAGAAAAAATATATATATTATAAGGTATAATATTTATTATAATATAATATAATAGTATATATATGCTTATATAGGCATATGATATAAAATATTYAAGATATAATATATTAAACATTACAAATATATATTATATATTTACATAACATATAAATATTATGGCTGGACTGGAATATTACAGCTGACTGGAAAAAGGGAAACATTGCACCCATTTTAAAAAGGGTAAATAGGAGGACCCTGGGAACTACTGACCAGTCAGCCTCACCTCTGTGCCTGGGAAGATCATGGAACAGATTTTCCTGGACAATATGTCAAAATACAGGGAGGTAATTAGAGACAGCCAACATGGCTTCACCAAGGGCAAATCGTGCCTGACTAAACCAGTGGCCTTCTACGATGGAGTAACTGCATCAGTGGACAAGGGAAGAGCTACAGATGTCATCTACCTGGACTTCTGCAAGGCCTTTGATATGGTCCCCCACAACATTCTTCCCTCTACATTGGAGAGATATGGGTTTGATCGATGGACTGTTAGATGGATGACGAATTGGCTGGATCGCTGTGTCCAAAGAGTTACAGTCAATGGCTCACTGTCTAAATGGAAATCAGTAATGACTAGTGTCCCTCAAGGGTCCGTACTGGGATCAATACTTTTTAATATCTTCATTAACGACATAGATAGTGGGATTGAGTGCACCCTCAGCAAGTTTGCAGATGACACCAAGCTGAGTGGTACAGTTGATTCTCTAGAGGGAAAGGATGCCATCCAGAGGGACCTTAGCAGGCTTGAGGAGTGGGCCTGTGTGAACATCATGAAGTTCAACAAGGCCAAGTGCAAGGTCCTTGTCACGAATGAGTGGTTTTGAGGCTGCTTAAAGAATCACCGGCAAAGGTATCAGCAAAAAGTGATTTTAATAGAAATTTATAAAAGCTCGACTTAACAGAATTCGATGGCAAGGTCCACTCTATTACTTATTACATGGACTAAGCATACACAGGGAAAATTGTGTCAGAATTTGGATTGGAATGATTTTTATAGAGATTGAGGAAAAAGGGGTATGGGAGACCATCCCATTGAGTCTCGAGGTTCAGAGAAGACCTGACTGGATCCATTCTTAGTCTCAGACTTGGACAACGGTTTGTGTCTAATACAAAAGGGAATGAGGAGATCCTCCCATTGAGTCACGAGGTTCAGAGTATACCCCCTTGCTCTCTAAACTCCTTCTCAGAGAGGAGTCTAGGTGCAGCTGGATCTACCCCTAGTCTCAGACCTGGGCAACGGTTTATGCCTAAGGGATTATAGGTGTTTAGCAGCAACCTAAAGTTCATTCACAGTTTTAAGGTAAATCATAAGATTTTGACAGCACTTAATCATTGACTAATTTAGCAGTTACAAAGTGAGTTAATCAAGTTTATCACAATTACTAAAGCGACTTGATTACAGATTATGCTTATTACTGATTGTCTAAATCAATACACACAAACACACACACACATCACACATGAGGGCCCAAAGCTGAATAGATCTATAAAGGCCTAAAGCTCAATAAATTTACAGGCCTGAAGCTAGGTTATAAAGGCCTTAAGCTAGATAAAGGCACTTGTTAAAAATTCCCCTCGAATGTCGTGAAAATACTCACGCTAAATGTCTTGGCATTTCTCAACGGGTGAAGGGTTGAGCCTTGAGGAGTGTCTCAGCCGAGGAGTGTTTCAGCCCGGGTCCCGATGGTCCCCTGAATATCACAAACTCGAGAGTTTGCGAACTGAGAGGTGTCTCACTCAGAGGGAGATTCTGGGTGTAGCCCGCTGCGGTCCAGGAGAGCTCAAAGRGTCTCGCTTGGGACCGCTGTTTATAGGTTTGCAAGATGATTGGCTTTAGTCATCAGTAAATATGGTATTGTTTTGTATTGGTTTGTTTTCAGTAAATATGGTATTGTTTTACGGTTACAATGGTATCATTTGTGGTAACCATTGTATTGTTCCACTTGAGCTACGATCCAGGTAGGGAATGTTCCAGGGCTGTCAGGAATGACGAATTGTCTCCTGCTTTCATTCCCTACTTTRATCAGGTAGCCAGTGTTCCTGGTACGATCAGTGCCGCTCCCCACCTCAGCCACGCAAGAGTGCCTGGTACAGTCAAGGGACGCTTAACTGCCCAACTCGTTACACAATGGCTAAGACCTAACAGGAGTTCCTGAGATCGTAGAGAGGCCTAGGGGAAGGGGGGAAATACACCACCACAGTCCTGCACCTGGGTCAGGGCAATCCCCAATATCAGTACAGACTGAGGGATGAATTGATTGAGAGCAGCCCTGCAGAGAAGGACTTGGGGATACTGGTGGATGAAAAGCTGGACATGAGCTGGCAATGTGCGCATGCAGCCTAGAAAGCCAACTGTATCCTGAGCTGCATCAAAAGAAGCATGGCTAGCAGATTGAGGGTGGTGATTCTCCCCCTGCTACGCCACTCTCCATGAGACCTCACCTGGAGTACTGTGTCCGGCTCTGGGGTCCCCAACATAGGAAAGACATGTTAGAACGGGTCCAGAGGAGGACCACAAAAATGGTCAGAGGGCTGGAACACCTCTTCTACAAAGAAAGGCTGAGGGAGTTGAGGTTGTTCAGCCTGGAGAAGAGAAGGCTCCAGGAACGCCCTACTGTGGCCTTTCAATATATAAAGGCAGCCTACAGGAAAGATCGAGAAAGRCTTTTTACCAAGGGCTGTAGTGACAGRACAAGGGAAAATGATTTTAAACTGAAAGAGGGTAGGTTTAGATTGGACATAAAGAAGAAATTTTTTACAATGAGGGTGGTGAGACACTGGACCAGGTTGCCCAGAGAAGTTGTGTACACTCCATCATTGGAAATGTTCAAGATGAGGTTGGACGAGCCTTTGAGCAACCAATTCTATTCGAAGATGTTCCTGCCCATGGCAGGGGGGTTGCAACTAGATGATCTTTAAAGGTCCCTTCCAAACCAAACCATTCTATGATTGCATGATTCTATATTTATCATATATTCTAATATAATATTTATTATAAGTATTTCCCATATGGGCATACAGGTATATATAAACCCAGCTGACATCTAAATTCCAAGTCCCACTTTAGATGTTTAGGTACAAAAGTCATAGTCACAAAAATCCACTTCTCAACAGCTATCTAATCCCAGAGGTACTAATCTTTCTAGCTTTCTTCCTTTTTAACCCTCACCTTCCATGAGACGTTATACTCTGTTTCTGCATATATCCAGGAGCATCCTTATATTGATAGGGTTGAATGATCTTTTAGCTTTCTCTCCAAAATTTGAAGCTGATCTATAAACCAACTTTCCTCCTTACGTGATTTTCTGGAAAGGTTTGAAAATGCTAATGTATTTGACCTCCACATGAAAATTAAGGGAAATATTACTCATGGAGCAGGTATAGATCCTCCACCCTATACCAAATATATAACCTAAGAAGTAGGGAATTCCTATAAAATATTTAGTGAAAAGTAAAGAAATAGATCACCAGTAAATGAAATACCAACTGTTTTGGTTTAACCCCAGTAGGCAGCTAAGCACCACACAGATACTTGCTCACTCCCTCTCGACAGGATGGGGAATTGAATCAGAAGGGCAAAAGTGAGATAACTCATGAGTTGAAATAACAGCGGTTTAATAGGTAAAGCAAAAGCTGTGTGTGCAAGCAAACAAAATAGGGAATTCATTCACTACTTCCCATTGGCAGGCAGATGTTCAGCCATTTCCAGTAAAGCAGGGCTTCATCACATGTAATGGTTACTTGGGAAGACAAATGCCATAACTCTGAACATCCCCCCTTCCTCGTTCCTTCTTCGGCTTTTATTGCTGAGCACAACATGATGTGGTGTGGGATATCCCTGTGGTCAGTTGGGGTCAGCTGGCCTGGCTGTGTCCCCTCTCAGCTTCTTGTGCACCCTCAGTCTACTTGCTGGTGGGGCAGGGTGAGAAACAGAAAAGGCCTTGACGGCGTGTAAGCACTGCTCAGCAATAGCAAAAGCATTGGTATGTTAGCAACACTGTTTTTGTCACAGTTTCAAAACATAGTCCATAGGAGCTACTATGAAGAAAATTAATTCTATCCAAGCCAAAATCAGTACACAAACACAACCCACAGAGACCAAGATCTGAATCTATCCCTTTTCTGAATTTTCTAACCCTTGGAATACAGAAGCAGGTTCACTCTTGTACACAGAGAGTTGATTGCAGGTATCGTGTATATGCAAGTCAGTGGCTTCCATTTCTTGCTGTGTTGTGAACCCAGCAGGATGTGGGAGACTGGAGTGGAGCTCCTGCAGAGGCATGAGATTAGTGATCTGTGAGGGAAGCATCTCCCAGCTCCTACCGAGCTCCTATCAGCATGCTTAACTTTTATTTTTTGGGGAAAAAAACAAAACAAAACCAACAAAACAAAACACATCATCTAACATCCTTACCCTTTTAAAAGTGCTAAAGCCTATTATGGAAACTTTGTAACACCCAAAGAAGTACAATGAAGTAAAAAAAAAACCCTTGTTGTGAAAAGTCTTAAGATAATAATTGATGTTCTCAACCGTAATATTACATTCATGTTTGTAGACAGGTAGAATATTGTAAATATAAAGAATTTCACATTTAACAAGCTGTTTCTCTACTTCTGCTTTCTCTCCCCCCACCAAATGCTAGTGAATGTCTTTGCAAGAATACTGAAGTCTCAAGGTATTACTGTAAGAGTCCTTGTAGCAAAAGGCTGAGACATTTCAAATGAAAACATAACCACATAGAGGATTTTCTTAGGGCATAGCATAAAGTTGTTCACTATCAGAGACTGGTGAGAAATGGAGTTACTGGAATAAAACAAAGCAAAACAAAAAAGTCCCCAAACAAACAGCTATAAACTGACCTCTTTCCTCTATGGAGTGTAATCTCATTGCACAGGTAGTTCTCTGGTTTTCAATAGTCTATAGTACTGAAGAAGATCTGAAGTGTCACTTAACACCATAAATGAGAGGGAGAGATCTATTCCCATTTCAATTAGAGCTGGATAGACTACTCTAATTAACTTTTCAGTTGCCATCAGGTTCTTATTACAGACCTGTGACTCCCTTCTTGTGTAATATTTATTATATAAGCTCAGTCCTATTGCTCTTTTTGACAATTTTCTTTCTGAAGTGACTTATGTATTTAAAGTTACCAAAGCAGGGCATACATACTCTTACTGCAGGAAAGTACAGGAATACCTTTCTGCCTTTTCTGTCTCCACAGATATAAAATGAAATGCTAGAATCCTCTCATTMATTGTACAGGAATTTAAATAGGAATACTGTGTAAAAGTATTGGACTGGAAAWAAAATAGCAAAAACATTTCAATATTTGCAGGTGTTTCTTCTCATTTCTTAAAGTGAGAGTGAAGAACACTGAGGGCTAGACTGTGTCTTTAGTTTCCACTGTCAGTAAAGGACAGTCTATAACTATGGGTGCAGAATTATGTGAATACCTAACTATAGATCCTATGGGTTGCCTGGCTATAAACTGACTCCAGCTCAAAGGCTGAAGAACAGCATGGACATGGTCTGGTCTGGGAAGTTATCCCCACAGCTTGTCAGAGGGAATAAGAATCCCCCCAGCCACATAACTTCTTGTCATCAGAAGATAATTATGAAGTTGTTATTCATCCAAAAAAAAGAGAAGTGAGAAGAAGAAAAGCGCCCTTTAACTCTCCCTTCCTACAGCTCTAGTGCCCAATATTTCTTACAGATCTTGAAGGACTGTCTTGTGCTTGTCATCTTTAGGACAATAATAACCGATTCCCTAGCATCAGTCGGCACTTCTGAGAACCATTCTGAACCCTCTCACTATTTCTCCCAGAGTAGTTTATTCTTTACTGACCTCAACCTAAAGCATCATTCAGTAACCAATAGGCAATTTTAATTAAATTGGAATTTATTTTGATACCAGATTTCATGCTGGATGGCCTACTACAAATAGAGGTGGCAGAAATTAGTCCATCACTGAGTAAGATTCAGTTTTCATATGTATGTTCTGAATTTGGCCCATTATAATTTAAATTTTTAAACTTCATAAAAAATAGTAATTTATTTACTTACATGAATTCATTAGAACAGAAAATCAGCATTTCAGTCATTCTGTCCTTTTTCAAGTTTAGTGGGAGCTGGTGATTTCACTTACTAATAGATTCCTGCAAGTAATTAAAATACTCTTTTTGATGAAGATCAAGATTTAAAAGAAAATGATTTGAGTAATTACTTTTCCTGATGAGTGCAGTCTGTGTTTTTTCCATTGTTAGGAATGAATAAAGTTGATAACATAGGGGTATGCAGGATACATCATATATTGACAGCTGCTACGTTTTCATTAAACAGAACTTTAAACTTTTAGAGAATATTGTACTTGTTTTCTAATCCCCTCTTTGAGGAATATTAAATAGTATATAAGTTAACTATACTTTATTTTAATGAGTTGGCACAGATCTTGATTTTAACTGATGGAGCTACAGAGAGAAGCAAGTTCCACATCCTTTTTTCTTGCGACTATCCAGTCTTGCAGCCTGATCCCTGCGGGGAATAACCCTAGATGCTCTGCGCATACAGCACAGAATAAAGAGAGGCAAAAATTGGGACTGTGCCCTGGCTGCTTATCCCCTAAGCCCTTAACAATGATAAAGAAGTTGTTAAACTCTGTCTTTTAAAGAGGAAACTGAATAAAATTTCCCTTCTGCCCCTTTAGGACAGAAAGAGAATTTTACCACTATTTATACYCATGAGAAAGTGAACTCAGTACATAGTGGTCAACATTGTGACTGTTTGACAAGAGCAATGAGCTCAGAAAATATGTAGGGAAAACACAGAGGTAAAATTGAGAAGCTCTTGGGCTATTAGACCTCTGTGAAATAGAACCCTGTGGAAATAGCACAAAGTAAGGCCAGAACAGCCCTTGGTGCTTGCTACCAATTTAACAACCTTTTTGTTCCAAAGCATGCAAGGATTGTGATGATTACGCCTGATCTGTGTATCTTTGTCACATCCCTTGTGTCCACTTAACATCCTTTTTAGCACTGAGATTGTGCCAAACCACAGCCAAACCCTTAATATTTGCAGTCAATATTTTTTTTGTCAAATATCTTTGCATATATTTTCATTAAAATAAGGACAAAATGATAATAATAATCCTGGGTTAAATACTGGTGGCAAGAAAGAAGGATTTTTTTTTTACGTATGTGAAATCTACTTTAATTGTTTTCTTGTATGATAAAGTGACACTTGCACAGTTCCAACATTTTGAGTTCAAAAAAGCGAACAAATACTACTCTGTTGAGTCATAATCCAGTAAAATACACACTTTTAGAATTTGTTTGGTAATGTTTAAAAATATATTTAACAAATGGCAGTCACTTATTGACTTGGTCTCCCTGAAGAATTCCYATTCTGGGATTTGTGTCATAGTAGTAAAGCTCTGAAACACATGAAATGTAAACACTCCCAAATTAAAGAACACAATATAAAATGTAATACATGTGAATATTTACGTTATCTAGGAGGAAAAATCTCATGAATTTTCCAGTAAACTTTATTTTATCAAAAATACCTACTAAATCTACTAAAGATATCTACTAAAAAAGGATGGTTAGGAATAAATTTTTTTTTTTTTTTTTTTACATATATAAAGTTCTGACAGCAGCTGACACACCTGCTCCTTCTCATCACCTTTTATGTGCTTTTGTTCACCCAAATTCAAGACCTAGTTTGTTTTTTTTTCTGACTGCTGAAAGAGAAATGAAGAGTTGATATGTCTCTCTCTACATTTGGGGGTTTTTTTAGCTTGAAGAAAAGGGTCATTCAGCTTTAATTATGACATTTCCTCTTTGGTGGTTGGTTTGTTCTGGCGTTTTTTGCCTGTTTGTATTTGGTTTGGGTTTTTTTTGTTTTGTTCTGTTTTGTTTTGAACAGTTATATATGTAATCTTATTCTTCTCTCAGACAGATGAGAGAGAAATAGCAGTGGTATGAGGTAGACTGTTTTTTTTCCAATTTGACACACAACTGGAAATATTTTCAGTGGGCATGTTTATTAAAGCCCTTAAAATATTTCTATCTTTTCTGATCAGCAAAAAAAGTGTTAAAAGAACCAAGTGAGGAAATCACTTAATACTTCACTGACATTTTTAAAGTTCACACCACTCAGGAGAGATTCCTAAGGATTGAAAAGCATCAAAGATAACTTCATTATATTCCTTTAAATGGTCATGAGGGAAAACAGTGAGTTTATAATTTTCTGGGAGAAAATACAGGAACTCTCATATGAAATGTCCGAAGTAAAGTAAACCCACATAGTTTGATTAAGGAAAGCCAACGTGGATCCAGGCAGGAGAGGTCATGCTTAACTAACCTGCTGGAGTTCTTTGAAGGTATTACTGGCACAATAGATAAGGAAAATTCAGTAGATGGTGGTATATTTAGATTTTCAAAAGCATTTAACAAGGTTCCACATCAGAGATTAATGACTAAGGTAAAAGAGTCATAAAATGGGAGGTAAAATGGAAGAGTAATGTAAATGTTTTCCTTGATACAAACTGTTTTTCAGCTGGGAGGTGGCTTACATTGGGGTAGCCCAATAGGTCATTCTGCACTATTTCTGTTGATAGTTTTTGTTGGTGTGTTAAGTGGTGCAGTTGGGATCAAAATCCCAGTACAGAGGTGATGGTCTAACTGGAGACAGAAGAAATACATAGGGGAAAGTGAGAGACAGTTAAACCAGATTTGAAAAGGGTTTAAATATTTCAAACAATTAAATTTACGGTGCTTCTAGCCAGGCAACTATAATACACTTAGCTGTGGAAAAGGTAGATACTTGGAAAGTATCTTGTTTACTTGTTTATTCAAAATCCTGTTTGCTGGTCCAGGATATAATAATGAAAATTGGTTTTTTCTAGTTGCATACCTCATGTAAGAATAATTAGAGATTATTCTCAAGTTGTCTGGCTTGAATAACAAATTGAGGTATATGCTTGCTGCAGAAAGTTTTGAGGGCCTTARCGAAACATGCTACCTGGTGAGTTAAAGACCAACTGCTTTCTATTTTGCATAGCTATTTAAATCAGTGTAGAGTAGTACTGCTAGCAACAAATTGTAATGAAATTGTACTTGCAAATTGTCCTAGAAAAGGCTGGGGAGAATTTAACTGAAGTTTCAGATGTTTGGCAGAGGAAAGAAAGAGAGGAAAAGAGGAAGAGAGGAAGAGAAAAAGGAGGACGGGAAGGAGGGAGCAAGGAAGGAAGGAAGGAAGGAAGGAAGGAAGGAACTCCATATATCTGAGAATATCCAGATCAAACTACCGTTCATTCATCTTGAAATTTTCCCGTGGCTCTCAAAGCACTGAAGGATAAACTGACTGCCAGTTACATGTTACTGGGTGTTGAAAGCAAAACATCAATAGAACTTCTTGAATAAGAGGAGTACAGAGTTCCCACATCAATCCAGCCAAGAAAGCAAGTCCATATAATTAGAAATGTGAGATGAGTTTCTGTACTGCTTTCTAAATTATACCATTATGTAACTTACCTGAACTCCAGTTATGATTTCTTTTTTCTTTTTTTTCTTTTCCTTCTTTCATTTATAACTAATTGGGTAGTAGCTCAGTTCATCAAAAATATACCCTAAGTAGTCAAATTCATCTCCTATACCTAACTGCAAATTGTTTGCAATCAAAGATGATATTAGAGTTGCAATAATTTGTTTGCTGTTGTGGTATTACAGGATATTATAAACAGAAAATATTTTTCAGTTTTGCAATTCTGCCAGTAGGTGGTACTAGCAGTTTCTACATTTGATAATAAATGTCTTTAACTTGAGGATTATACATTCCTGTCATAAAAAGTAATGTGTTTCTACTCTACTGAAAATAACATATTTATATTTGATGCACTTGCACTCAAGGGCAGATTTTAATTCAGTTACTATTTCTTTCAATGGTGATGTCTATAAAGTATCCTTTACAAKATACAGTTTAGAATCTGTATGATAAATGACTACATCTATTAGTCAGCTTTCAATCGAAACATAATATTTAAAATATATTTTATAAGTAGTTTCCCCAGTTTTAGAGCAGCTGAATCTTCAAGATACAGTTCAGAATTCAGCTTAAAAATTGTTTTTAGCAATATTTGCTGTCAAGATTCACTGAGGTGAGTCATTCAGGTAGTCTTACTACTTCTGTTTAACTCACTATACAGGCTGTTAGGTCTTGGAAAATTACATGTTGTTTTGCTGTGTAGGTCTTTTTAGCATATAGGTACACCTGAAGTAAAATGCCTTTTTTTTTTCCCCCCTGCTTGAGGGACAGTCAGACTCAAATAGCTGCAGAGACACAAAAATAATGGCTACAGAAAATATTCATGCAAGGTGAGAAAATATCTACATAAGGTCAGAACACTTGAAGTGTGGCAATACTAGCACTTCTGGCCTTGCTAGCAAATGACAATAGGTGCAAGAAAAAAAGATATAAGCTCAAGAAGTGGGCCACAAGCTTGAGAAGTGGGCCTGTGTGAACCTCATGAGGTTCAACAAGGCCAAGTGCAGGGTCCTGCACCTGGGTTGGGGCAACCCCCGGGATCAATACAGGCTGGGCAATGAAGGGATTGAGAGCAGCTCTTTGGAGAAGGACTTGGGGGTACTGGTGGATGAAAAGCTGGACATGAGCCAGCAATGTGCGCTCRCAGCCCAGAAGGCCAACCGTATCCTGGGCTGCATCCAAAGAGGCGTGGCCAGCAGGTCRAGGGAGGTGATTCTGCCCCTCTACTCTGCTCTGGTGAGACCCCATCTGGAGTGCTGCGTCCAGCTCTGGAGCCCTCAGCACAGGAAAGACATGGACCTGTTGGAGTGGGTCCAGAGGAAGGCCAGGAAAATGCTCAGGGGATGGAACACCTCTCCTATGAGGAAAAGCTGAGAGAGTTGGGGTTGTTCAGCCTGGAGAAGAGAAGGCTTCAGGGAGACCTTACTGCAGCCTATCAGTACTTAAAGGAGGTTTATAAAAAAGATGGCAGCAAACTTTTTAGCAGGGCCTGTTGCGACAGGACAAGGGGGAATGGCTTTAAACTGAAAGAGGGTAGATTTAGACTAGCTAGATGGAAGAAATTTTTTATGCTGAGGGTGGTGAAACCCTGGCACAGGTTGCCCAGAGAGGTGGTAGATGCCCCATCCCTGGCAACATTCAAGGTGAGGTTGGACAGGGCTCTGAGCAACCTGATCTTGTTGAGGATGTCCCTGCCCATGGCAGGGGGGTTGGACCAGATGACCTTTAAAGGTCCCTTCCAACCCAACCTATATTATGATTTTATGATTCTATATTTTGCTGCAGGCTAGTTGCTCTTAATGAACTGAGATAAATACCTCTATGAAACAAAAGAAATTAAAGCAGAACGTGAAGTTTCTTATCAAAGGTTCTGTGATTTCAAAAAATGAGGGGACAATGCTAATTTAGGTATGAGTGAAAGATATTTTCCCTTGGAAATGTCAGATAAAGATTAAAAAAAAAAAAACGAAACCCCAAACCCCAGAAATTGCATAATGCAATTGCACAGTACAATAACCTTAATGAAGGCATTATCTTCAAAGGGTTGATTTGACTCATAGATTTGTGGCTACCATGAGAAGCTATTTGTCGTTTTTTTTCTCATTGTCATTTTCATATGTACAATAATAAGTAAAATGAGAGAAAGTGATCTTATTAACATGTACCTGTAGTTGTATGGTCAGAATTCACTACCATGTTGTGAAGAGGTCATGGACTCCTAAGTGGAAAGACAAAGAAAAGCTTATGCGGTTCTGTCACAATATCTTTAATGTCTTGATCAGGAGGTTTACTTCCAATGTCAGATAGCTTCACTTAATAGTTGATATCAGTTCTTGCTGTTATATACGTTATGGCTTTTTATAGCTAAAATCAAACAGATTGTGTTCAAGCTGTTAGTTTCTACAGGTGTTTGACAAAATCTGGAAAGGATATGTGCTAAATTTTGTGTATTCTTATGAATTGCATGTAAAATGACTGATCTATGAAGGGTTACTTACTTGCCTGTGAACCATTGTCTGTCTGTAAACTAAGAGGTTTTTTTTTTTTTTTTTTTCAATTTCCATCATTGCTGATTATTCAAGGAAAGGAATGCCCTGTTCTCTCACGGAACCTCATGGGACTTTACCTTCTCACCTGATCACCTGTAGGCATTTTACAGGGGTAACTGCAAGGGCTATGTTTTACATTCATAGATGGTAATGAGTTTTTACTTCTCATTTTGTTCATGTATGGTTCATGGCCTGAGTCTCAAATTTTGGAGAATGCTGAGGTGTGAATGAACTTTAGCTGTCTGATAAACAAGGTAATCCACGTAAGAGTTGAGATGAGCCTGGATATTGCAGCCTTTCTTCTTGTCAGACTTGAATATACTGCAGAATTTCACAGTGCATGGGGATTCTTATGCTCATACTGAAAATATAGTTGGTTGTAGCAGATGGAAGAATGTTTCATCATAACGTGCGCATGTATATTATGTATTTGGTTTCCAAACTTCTCGATTCATTGTCATCAAGTAGTATAATAAGTAATAAGGCTGTTAGAGGCAGAAGTCTCTCATTGTTAATTTCAGGGGAGTAGCTCCTTCAGTGATTAACTGAGTCAGAACCTGAAAGGGCAGTGCTTATGTTGTGATGGTACAAGTATTTAAGCATGACAGGTCACCTTTAAACAACAAATTCTGTCCTTTCTATGACAAGATTTCAAATGGGCAATGTGATATRGAAACGTGTAAAATGGAACATCTGAAGGAACTTGGAGACAGATTCTCCCCTAGATAAGTGCCTATCAGGGGTATTCAGGGGGCAAGGATGAGTAGCTCTCTAAAAGTCTCTGTGCTGCACAGTCAGAAAAAGAACAAGAATCTTGAATATTGTCAGAGTACTGAGGGCACCACCAGCCCTGACTGCCCCTGCCCAGCCTCCTCAGGGCTCCCCTGCCTATGGCCCAGGACCCCATGTCAGCCCCCCRGGGGTGTCAGCTCCTGCCCCAGCGATGCCACAGCAGGGCCAGTCTCCAGCTCCCCACAGCCCTGCCCTGCCCTGTCCGGCCATGGGCTGCGCCAAGCCAGGTCCACCTGCCGGCCCACATCCCAGTGCAGCCTTGGCCTGTCCCCATCCCCATGGAGGTGCCCAATGCCCAGGGCTGGGGCTGTCCTGGTGCCCCTCAGCTGCCCTGCTCCTGGCTGGGGAGGTGGGACAAACCCTGGCTGCCAGGCCCTGCCCTGATGGACCCCGAGGGGCCCCCAGGTCCTGACCCCCAGGGAGCCCCTGGCCCCTGCAGACCCCCAAGAAGTGCTGAGAGACAGTTCCAGAGTCTCCAGCCTGGGACTGAGCAGAACCGTTCTGAAGATGAAACTGGATTTATCAGCATATAATTTCACTCCAGGTTTTTAATATCCAATAAAATAAAATTTATTAAAACTGTAATTTGTGGTGGAAAAGCTAACTCATTCTTTGCTTTCATGGTTAAATAACTGAAGATCCCCCAGAATGCTTTTTTTTTTTTTTTGAGGCATTGAGGGTGATGTGATATCTGGATCCTATTTCCAAGTCTCATGCTATTCCAAAGTCATGCCAAAGCTGACCAAATGAATCACCACTTAAAGATAGCTGGCAGCAACAGAAATTCAGGCAGCAAGATTCATTTAACACATTGATCCATAATAGATCCAACAGCAGACTGAGTCATGCTGACTATTATATTACAGCAGAAAATTCCATTATCCATTTGGTTACTTGCTGTTTTTCCACAAAAATCTGATATATCTATATTTATATCTATACAAGCAGATGTATAAATGTATATGTATATAATATATGTATGCATGCATATATACATATATTTGCATTTATACATGTTTATGCACTGATATATAATAGCCTAATATATGTATTGATATATAGTAACCTATACCTTCAGATTATAACTATAACCTACATTGTTTTTGTTCTAAATATGTAGGAGATTGCCTCTGTGATTATACCTAGATATATACATAAGAGTCATTTAAAATATTGTGCATGGACTGCTATTAATTTAAGAAGATACTTGGTGCACCTGAATCTGCTGCAAAGGGCTGTTATTCCATGCAGCCTTTAGGGAAGCTTCTAGCATCACTAAATGCTGATGTCTGTTTTAGAAGGGGGTATTGCTTGGACTTGGTTTTATTTTGATTAGCTATGTTCTTTGGTTAAAAGGTAAGGAAGATTCACAGTCTTCATTTCTCAATTGATTTGATTTTTTTTTTTTTTTTTTTTTTTTTNTTTTTTTTTTTAACTTTAAGGTACTAGAAAATCAGAAGGCTAGCAAAATTTCTGATAGATAGGAACACTTTAAAAATCTAAAACTATCATTTTCTGGAGGTTAGTCACAAGTATGTAAAAATGAACCCGCTATGTTGTAGAAAATCACTCATAGGAATACACACAACTAAATCTAAGATATCAAGAATGTCATTGAGAATAAGGTCCTACCCTGAATAATAAGATTTATGCACAATTCCTTGCTTAATCTTTTAGGAATACTTCCACTGGCTCTAAAGCCTAAATTTTCTTAAAATGTTTGCAAAAATCCAGCCTTAGTATTCAAACAACATTTTACATGAAGAAACTAAAAGGCATTTATAGCTAAGACGTTTTTAGTAGAAAGAGTTTATGTGTCATTTATACTTTCTATAGTTCTGGCCTATGAATTTGTTCTCTGGGGACTGCTACTCTAAAATTTTATGTTCACTTATTTTCTTTTATCACCCTGTTTTCTCTTTCCCACCCTCTCTAAAAAAGAAGAAACATCAATCTCTTACCTTGTTTTCTGTTAATGTATTTCTTGTTTGTCCCTTTCACCCCAAAAGTAATATTGTTTCAGTTGTTTAAGGTTACTGTTCAGAAAGATATAGTATATACATTTGAGATAAAATGTAAGATATTCATAAACTTTAGAAAGATAAAAACACACTGGTGTTCAGAAGAATATTTAAGTTGAAAGCTACAGAACTAATTTCTTATTCCTCAAAAAGAAAATAAAGAAAAGATGGAATAGTGCAGCCCAGCTTTGCAGTAGTTGTTTACATGTTAGACCTACTTACTTATGTAAGTAATATCATTGGATAAAAGATATCTGATTATGAAAAACTGCAGCAGGGCTTTCTTGTCTAAATGTGTGTCCAATAGTCTGTAAAAAAAAAAAAAAAAACCAAACCCAAAACAACAGCCAAACAAAACAAAACAACCTTTAAATGGTTTTTGTTTCGGTTTGGATTTTTTTCAGTGTAGATTGCAATATTTTTTAACGTTTCTCACAATATCATTTAGCATCAAGTATTTTCACTATCCTATAAATGGTTTTCCTATGTTGTAATATCATATTGTAGAGTATATTTAAAGCCACCAAAGCATGTAAGCATGCACTTAATTTTTAGCATAGAAGAGGTCTGTATGGTTTGGGTTAATGAACTCAAGAGATGTAGTAGCGTTTAAATTCTAAACATGGGCTTAACTGTTTGCCATATTGTGGCAGTTTGTATGTGGTACACCCACCTATTATGAGGAGACCAAAATCTCTTTTGATCATTTTTCCATAGCATTTCTCTATTACTTTTTACTATACACAAGTTTATTTTTGTTCTGTTTATAGAATGATTTTTTGCTAGTAAGTTTAATTAAGAGGACACTCATTATCAGAAAATCTCATTGTATTCAAGAATTACTTAATAACACCATTTTTAACTTTCTTATGTACATATACTCTTGAAAATCTTGAACATAGTACTAAGTTATGAAAAATGGTTTTATTTCAGTTTAAAGTTTACTTAACCCACTTAATAATAAACTGGTTGCTACTAAAGTTAATTTTTTTCTACCTAACTGTAGACAGGCCATTAATGTGTGATTGTGAATCACCAAGAGCAAATAGTGTACATTCACTGTTGCTCACAATTATAAATATTTCCCTTTTGTATTGGATTTTGGTCAATGACTGGAAAATACTTCTTACCAAAAAAAAAAAAAAAGAAAAAATGTTTTTGTCTTCTGTCTTTGAAAAAAGTAAGAGAGGGCATGGCAAGCAGATCTGACAAACAGCTCTGGCAGCTGTAGAGCTTAGGAAAGCAGTTATATTTAAATTGTCACTATAAATATTTAAACAACATTAGCATTCCTTTACCATTCCTAAAAAGTCACCAAAGATTAATGGACTGAAAGTGCAAAAAACACTCAGCAAAATAAGAGCATACTTTATTTTAGACCTGTGCTATAGAAATTTTATGAGGTAAACATGTTTCATAATCTTGGCTGTGGCAGCTGACAGACAGTCTATTGCTGTCAATGACTACTAACTTGAAGAGGACAGAATGAAAATCTAATTATATGACATACAGGATTTTTTGACTTTTGCTCTTTGTAACAGCAGAACTGCCAGTTTGGGTGTTTTCATCTTACCACCACTTAGATCCCAAAGCCAAAATCCACCTTGAATAGTCAATACTTCTAAAACATCTTGCATACTGCTTCGCTGTTCGGCCAAAGCAAATCTAGGGTTTTTTTGGTGTTTGTTTTGGTTTCTTATTTTTTCCTGAGCAGGATCACATCCAAATCCAGATATTTTGACAACTGTAATAATTGTTAGATGTTTCTAATTAAATAATTAATTGACATAGGCTCTACTAGAAAACATATATAAGTACAGCTGTGATCTTAGTTATTTTAGGAAAGATCCTCTCTACCTGCAGGCTCAATGTGCAGTAACAGAAAGTGTCTTTCAGTAGGTGCCATAAACACTTGGACATTATTTAAAAGTCTGTAAGTGTAATGGTCCATGTGTAGTCAAAGTTATTGTTAAATTTAGGCAGCCACAGAGACAACTTTCTCAAAAGCATGAGTACCAAATTAAGTAAAATCACAAATAAAATAAGAAATTAATGAGGACAGGTAGCCCAATTATTATACATGAAATGTTAAGTTTTTTAGGGTATGCATACTTGTGCTGCTCATGGTGGGGGGGCGGGGAGGAAGAAAAAGTAAAGAAACCTGCATTTTTCTTCCTGGAAGGTATTACAGAAGAACAAGTGAAGCATAAAGTATTCATGCTGTAGGAGCCACATACTGTGGCAAGGCACAGAGAATTCTTAATTGATTGAAGTAAAGAGCAGGCTAAAACAGTTAAAAAGCACAGCTCTATCCATTTAGCTCATGTTTTTCTGCCTTTTTCAAGGCATCTGAATTTTCTTTAAGTACATAACAAAAAACTGCCAACACCTCATTTCATGCTGCATTTGTAAACGACTCCTTTAAGGCCAGAAGTAAGTAGTTACTTGTTAGCAGAGATTCCATTTAGCTGTCAGTAGAAAGGTATCCTAAGAGCATCTAATAAAGTAATAATATTGAATACAGTGTTTAGAGCTTCTGCATGTAAAATAAGATTGAATCAGGCACAATGCTTAGTAATCAAGCACTCAGTACCTTTTCAGAAGTTCACAAATGGGTTTAGAAGAAAAAAAATCTAGAGTAGTCTATAAGCCAAGGAAAAAATATGTGGACTATTATGAAACTATGGAGATGAAAAATTTTCTCATAACTTATTACTGCTTTGGCAGAGATTTCTTCATATTATTTATTAAAGACGTCCTTAAAAAGTGAAGTTGTCTAATGTAATTACAGTATTGTGTGTTATTCAAAAACGCAGTTTCATCTGCATTATTTTAGGTATCAGGTTTTGTATTATTATTTATTTATTTTCATTATTATTTTAAGTATCAAAATATGTTTTCTAGCACAACAATTTTGAAAGCAGTGAGGTTACAACTTTTTTGTCCAGCTAGGATTCACCTCATTTAGCGTTAGATGCCTTTAGTGTAGATATAAGCATCTGTCACCCTCCTTTACGGTCAATGAAGAGAATCATCCAACATTTTCTGGGCAGCTAATGCTTTCTTCTTGCAAAGGTGTTTTAAGTTGATGCTTGCTGGGGAAACTTTTCCATGTGTCTTTGCATATGATGATAGTGATCCCTGTGTTGACCATTGTAGCACAGTGGAAATTCACTCCAGTCCCCCAGATTCCCAAATCTAATCAAGGATGCAGGCTGACTTAGGGTTTCTTTGAATTACTTTTTCTGTATTTTTTGTGTGAGATAAATAGAGTACCTCGTGCTTGTCACATTTACCTCAGATCATTTTGAGCAGCTTGTTACTCTTAAAATGAAAACAAACACACACACATATATATATGTATACACACAGAAAGAAAATGGCTAAATTATAGATTACAAAATTGGAAACAAAGTTACAAAGTAGAAATTAAGCAAAATTACAAATCTCCATGAAGCACAAACTTAGTTTACTTGACATCAATCTATTTTCTCGTTATCCCTTGAGATTTTTCTCTGTCATGGAAGGCAAAGAGACAATTCAGTAATGCTGAGTTCCTTGAGCTTTACTTGAATGCCTAAATCATCCCCTTTTATAGGTTTCTATTACATATCAAGGAGAGAGGGACTTTCCAGTTGCTGTTAAGTGTGAATGAAAAAAATCAAACAACTATAAGGGAGAGGGAATAAATCTTCCAGCCTGGAATATATAGTTGTTCAGTTTGAATAGAATGAGAGTATAATGCATCTTTCAAATCCCTAGTTACATTAAAAAAATGTAAAAATCTATACTTTTCAAAACAATTAATTTTCRCTCAAATGAAACCAACCTAAAACTAGGTTGAAACTTAGTAAAAACCAAAAATGATTTTATTTTGTTGAATTTGCTGGCCCCTTTGGTTTAAAATTCTTTTATCTGAGTATCAGTTGAATTTTAAATGGAAAATGCTGATTTGGGGCAAAATATAAGTCTTGGAATATAGCATTTCTATATTCAATGTTTGAAATGAAACTTATCAACATTTATTTCAGTCCTTTTCTTCAAAATCATGAATAGTTTCATTCTTCCAAAATAGCAGGTTGTTATTCATGAAGATAATTTTACCCAGCAGTAGGTTTGTGGTTATTCCAGGACAGAACAGGAACACACTTGAAACTTCAAGTTTTCATGGCACAAGAAGATGATTTTATATCCAGCTCTACTATTTACCGGTAAAGTTAGAGTCTCATCCAATTTCTGATGGTGTGAAACAAACATCTTCTTTTCTAGTCCTGTTTAAAACAGATGAACACTATTCATATTTAAAAAAAATTTTTTTTCCTCATCTTTTTTCTTGAGTATATTATTCCTCTCTGCACCATTTCCCCTTATCTCTTTTTGTGATGTGTAATAAAAACATGCTTTCGGTTTCATAGCTCTTCAAAATTATTCTTATACCACACACCGTCTATTATTGAGATTTCACCTCCTGCTCCTGGTTGGTTGATCATGGTCAGCCTCCATCATCTACTAGTCAAATTATAAAATAAGAAGCTATTAGATTTCTCTTTTGTTATTTACTTAAACTTAAACTATTTACTCCCTTCCTATCTGTTTCTATCTCTGACACAGTCCCAGGTTACAGAGTTAACAGCTTTTGTTTTGTGTTTATAAAGGACTTTTCATAAGATTTTTCATTCTTTTTGTAGAATGATATTTATTTCAAGGAATGCAAGTCTAATCCATAATGACAGTTTTCATACTTTCATTCTCTATTTCTTCTCCTCTCTACTCCATTTTTCCCCTTCTCCACTACCCTGTTAAAACGTTATCATTTGAAGATAAGTCATTACATATAAAAGTTTATCCACATAGCAAGTCCACAATACCAAAAAGCTCTTTGAAAAATATTATTTTTCACCTAGAAAACATTATGTGTGTCAGTAGCTCAGAAAAAAAACAAAAATTGAAAAAGAAAGAATTAGCGTTTAATGTACTGTAGGTAAAATGCCATTTATATGAGTTATCATGTGATCCTCTCAGCTGAAAGATGAGCTGAAGCATTAAATATGTTAATAAACTGCTTGAATAAATGTGGGTATGACTGTTTTCACAATATTTTGAGGCCTTTATCTTTCATATTCACAGGAATATCTGTGAATTTCTGTACCATTTTATCATCCATTTTCCCACTATTTTTTGAAGCTGAAAAGCTCCAAACAAAATCTTCATGTAGTTACAGCATGGAAGTATGCATCTGGATTTCTTTCAAGTTCAGATATGAGATGCCTCATGTTCTTCCTGAGCCTTATTTTTTGTTCTTCTTTGACAGCATTACACAGCAAAAGTCCAGGGGATATGGGAGGAGACAGCAGATCTTGTCTGATTCTCAGACCTAAATCCTTGTACAGAGAAAAACCTAAGCAATCCTGAGAAGTGGGAAAGGAGGAAGATGCCTAAATTTTGTATGGGTAGCTGAAACTTCAAGTTGTTTGGCGGACCACAATACCTCCTGGAACATTAGCTGAATTTGCTTGTTCAATCTGATGTAAGCTAAACACAGAATAATAGAATCATAGAACAGCCCAGGTTGGAAAGGACCTTGAAAGATCATCTGGTCCAACCTTTCGTGGGAAAGGGAGCTTAGCTGAGATGATCTAGCACCCTGTCCAATCATATCTTGAAAACCTACAGTGATGGGGACTCTACCACATCCCTRGGGAGGTTGTTCCATTGAATGATTGTTCTCACTGTAAAAAAATTATTTCTTATTTAAAGATAAAACCTCTCCAACTTGTACCAGTTGCCCCTTGTATTCTGTGTGACTCCTTGTGAAGAGAGAGCCTCCATCCTCTTTGTAGCCACCTTTTAAGTACTGGAATACTGTGATGAGGTCCCCCCTGAGCCTTCTCTTCTCCAGGGAGAAAAGACCTAACTCATTCAGTCTTTCCCTGTAAGGCAGGTTCTCCAGCCCTTTGATTATCTTAGTGGATATCTTAGTGGAAACATATGAAACTATTCACACCACCAAACTATAGACACCTATATGCTTGCTGATCTCCCTAGGATTCCCATTTAATCACCAAAAAAAGAGATGCATATTGCCCCAGAGAGCAGTTCAGAGGCTAATGAGGATCATATCCTGAATTGCCTTCTGAAACTGCTGCTTTCTTGCTATATGCATGTACAAGGGAGATTCAAGTGAAATTACCATGATCCCCTAGATCCTCTCTTCCTCCTTTCCAAGTTCTTCTATTTAATGCCTGTTAATGTTTTAACTCCTTGCTGTTATGCTGAAGACCTATCATAAAACTAATGTATGACTCAGATGCCTCAGAAATTGCTGCCTGAGAAGGGAGGAATGTAACAGTAAATTAATGTACAAGCAGAAGAAGAGAAAAAAAGTAAAAACCTGAAAAGCATGGTGCTGCCAAAATGGTCACTGTAGCTGGAGCTCTCCAGAAATGAAAAAGATATTGGCAAGAGATTTAAGAAAAGATGTTTATTTTTGTAAAGGCAATTGAAATTACTGAACAGAAAGTTGACTGAAAGATAGATATTTCTAGAYATATATACATAAATATTTATGTATATGTGTAAATACATACATGCATRAATATATACATATAAAAAGAGTGAGGAGCTATCAGATTGTACTAAAGAAAATTTGAAAGCATTGTTCTTGAAGAATTAAATCAATTTCATATATACATTTTTAAAAAGAAAGGGAAAAAAGACTGAAGCATTATTAAAAATAAAATTCTTAATTCGAGCTGACAATTTTGGAGGGCTTGTGGAATGCATGGCCCAATTCACCCCAGCACACCTATCTTGAGTGTCTAAATATTGATTGTCTAGTCTCAACTAGCTGCTTAGGATATTCTTCTAGTAAATGGAGACAGGCACTTAAAGACAGATGGCATGACTCACATTTTAGAAACTTATATGAATGCCATCCCCAATTCAAAATTTTGTTTGCAGAGCATTGTGATTTTAAAAGCATTGCCTCAAGTCCAAGCTATCCATAATCTACATGATATAATAGCAAATACTAAAACTGTTAAATGAAAAGCCCAATTCAGAACCCAATTCAAATATTTAGTACTACAAACTAATATTACTAAATTACAGGATATTGCACATTACAATTAAATTGCTACCAGTTGAAAGCCTGATCAACACCAAGCCTAGACCCAGACAAATAAACTATGCCAACAATGAAAATGGAACAATTTGTGAGTTCTGAAGAACATCATGAAACAAAAATATGAGTAGATATTCTGGAGCACTTAAAATATGTTACAAAAGATTAAAACAGTTAAAGTTTTGTGGGTACAATACAATTATTTATGCATAATGGTGAAGTGTGGTTGCAAAAGGCAATCTTCTTTCATGGAGTTACTCCTACCTGTGCAGTGTTTATGGCTCTGAACAGATGCAGAAAGTAAGGGACAAATACGACTCCTTCCCAAAAAGGATAAAGAAAGATGGCATAGAAAATAATCCTGTAAATAYTTAAACAGAACAGGCAATGAAAGTTCCAAAGGGCAAGATGGTATTCAGGGAAAGACTAAAACCAAGATATTTGGAAGATCTGGAATACAAAGACTTAGCTGAGCTAGTTCTAATTGCAGGGTAAGAATGCTTGACTGATGGTGTCCCCAGTTTTGCTGTCATGGTTATGTAGACCATGGGACCTAGTTGAATATACCATCATTTGCTCAATTTTCTGTCTCTTGTGCTTCTGCATTTCAGTTTCCTTCCTACCGGAGTACTGAGGCAAGCATGGATAGTAGGCAACTAAGTTTCCCCTTGACATGTAAAAAGGAAATGTACACACAAATGTGGTGTACGTAGGACCTGAGAAGTACTCATGTCTTAAAATTTAGGTGTAACCTTTGATTTTCCAGGAGCTGATTGGCCTCTATAGACAATAAAACTCGTCACTGATACTTTTCATCYGTTCTTTTCTTAGGGTTTTTCGTTCACAAACAAATAATTCATGGAAACTTGGACAGTTTTTCTAACTTTCAACTAAAATTTAGGAAATTCAGATAAATTTCTAACTAAAATTAAGCTATTTCAATACTCCAAAGGTACCTAACCCAGTGTTTMAGCACCGTTTCCTGATCTGAGATACCTAGCTTTACTCTGATAACAAACTGTGGATACCATAAATACTTAGGCGTTCAGTGATTCAGTTGTATATAATCTCAACAAAAGGCAGAAATTGATAAAGGTCTTTTTCCAAGGCTGTTACAGCGAAATTCTACTTAACTCTGTACAGGAAAAAAAAAAATCTTATTTTTTATTAAACTGTATAAGAGTATCCCATAAGGACATACTCATATGGATTGTATGTTTACTTCTATATTAACTTTAACTATATACAAAAAAAGAGGAATGAGGCCATAAAACACATCCTGGTGAGTACAGTAACAAAAATGTCCTGCAAATAAATTGGGGCACAGCAGGAAGGACTCTGTGTGTAAGCAGCAGGCTCTTAAAATTGATAATCTGTCTTGCTGAAAGTTAATGGAGCTCTCTCAATATAGAAACAATATAGTCAATCATGCTTCGTAGTATAATTAACTACTGACTGAAGTTGGAATGAGTTAAAAATATTTCACAGATGCGGCAGAAAGACTAGCAGAGTTGATGATCTTCCTGGTTTTGTAACACCAGTGGGAGATGTTGAATGTCTGTATTGAGATACTGTGTACCTAAGCAGGATAGAGTGTTAAATTATTTTTACACTGTTACAGAATTTGAAAATGTAAGTCTGCCTTCTACATACGTTGATACTACTGGAATTTCAAATCATATATTATATCATGGATRTTTGTAAAATCCAGATCTGAATTTTAGTTTTGTTACTCAGTCATTATGAGTAAATATCATCCTTCAGAAGTGCCATTCAAATTATTCATAGTCTACCTCCTGATAATTTAGAAACACAGGTGTCAGCATGCCACCAGAAGATCAAACAACAGGTAATAATCATGAGCTGCACTTGAATGAATATAACTAGAAGTAAATTTTWAAATAATCTAAGACAGTGAATGATAAACCGTTTTGATAACATATGCAAAGAAATGGGACTTCATCCTGGAAGCATGAAGTGCTACTGAAAGAAGCATCAAGTCCAGCAGGAAAAAATTGTAAAGTCACTCCTTTCAGCAGGTGTCATGAAGTCATTCCAAACATGTAGAAAAGATGTTCCAGTACTGTTAACTGTATGAAAGCCAGGCTGAAACTAGTTACATAAATCATACCTATATGTTTCTAAGCTGGTGAAGGGTCTGGAGAGCAAGTCTTATGAGGAGCGGCTGAGGGAACCGGGACTGTTTAGTCTGGAGAAGAGGAGGCTSAGGGGAGACCTTATCTACAACTACCTGAAAGGAGGTTGGAGTGAGGTGGCTGTCGGTCTCTTCTCCCAAGTAACTAGCGATAGGACGAGAGGAAATGGCCTCAAGTTGCACCAAGGAAGGTTTAGATTGGACATTAGGAAAAATTTCTTTACTGAAAGAGTGGTTAAACATTGGAACAGGCTGCCCAGGGAAGTGGTGGAGTCACCATCCCTGGAAGTATTTAAAAGACGTGTAGATGAGGTGCTTAGGGACATGGTTTAGYGGGCATGGTGGTGTTGGGTTGACGGTTGGACTCGATGATCTTAGAGTCTTTTCCAACCTCAATGATTCTATGATTCTATGATTCTAAGTAAACTATAGTTGAGTGGCAACCACTTTTGAGTGACCTTTGATAATAACAGTAGTTTTGGAAATTACATAGCAAGTTTTCAGGGTCATATCTTGACCTGATTTCCCAAGGATTAGTAGTAAAGTTTTGTTTTATTTTATTTTATTTTATTTTATTTTATTTTATTTTATTTTATTTTATTTTATATTTTAGTAGCATGGGACAATGTTGTGAAGATTCAGTCTTGAAATAGTGATAAGTGTTATTAAAAGAGTCCAGGATGAGGACCGCCAATAGACCAGAAAGCAGGAGCCTGCATCAGTTTTCTCAGTTTCAGTGACTAACAGCAGGGCTAATAACACAGATATCAGATAAAAATGTTGAGCATTAAGAATAATTAGAAAGGCCAGCCCAGAGAGATTGCTGGTAATGCACTGGAAGAATGTTAAGCTTTAATCAGGAGCCAGTACTGTGAGGGCAAAAGTGGTTTTGATTTCATGGCATTAAGGTCTGGCTTATGTTCTTCTAGTAAGAAACAAAACTGAAAGACAGGCTTCAAAAATTCTACTGTAATATGATGTACCTGAGGCATACCTTCATTGTAGAGGCACATACACCTAAGCTATGTGTGAATCATCAACGTTACATAGTGTATTGGTTGATTAGCCATAAAAATGTGAGTCTGAAGTTTACTGAAGTAGTTTAATGTATTTTCTAAGACATTGTTTCTTGTTACAGAAATAGTGAGTGATCTGATCTTCTCACTRCACATGCCTGTGACTGAAACAGGCAAAGATATTTATTTTGTAACATCAACTAACTGCAGATATGCATCATAGCTTTACAATAAGAAGGAAACAATGAYGGGGAAGAAACCTTATCAGCTAGTGGATTGCACTTTAGAAGACTTGAAGAGCTCAGAAGCAAATATAGGCTAAAGCTGCATAAGATATGATACAGAAGTGTGTTTCTGACATATAAAGATTATGTAGTATGCAGTCATCTTCGTGTTGAGAACCAAATAGCTGAGACTGAATATCTAAGAAAGTAGGAAAAAAAGCTGTCTGAAGGCACAACAATACCTACAAAGGTGATCACAGCATTACAGATTATTTTATCTATATTTTTTTTCTAGAATAGTATTCTTTAAGCTCTTTTGATTATCAAGTCCTACAAAGTTCCCAGTGGAAGGGCAAATTTAAGCCACTTGAAAATATATTGGGTTTTTTAGTTATAGACACTTACAGATCCATAAAAAGATGGTACAGACCCTCAAAAGGTCACACTTCATACATTGACTACCATTGCATAAAGCATTCTTTTTTGTGTGACTTCAGAAAAAGGGGCATTAGGTGAGAAAAAACTAAAGATGTCTAATCCAATTTTGGAATCTTAGGGAAAGCTTCTAGTGTTCATAATTAAAGCAGATTTTATTCCTGGACTAAGGTYTATTTTATGAATGGTAATAGAAATTTTATTATTGACAAGGAAGAAGTGCTTGATAATATATGTAAACATTTTTTTCAAGACACTGTATGAGTTTTATTCTGTAGAGTTAAGGAGAAGTAAATATGTTCTGGTTTTTGGCAGTTTCCTTGTTCATTCACTCCTCCTGATGATCTTGATACACATATTCTTGCAAGGACTTCTTGGATTTGTAATTTCTCTACCAACATGAAACTGTAAGTCAGAGCCCCTGGAAGTTTCCAAAGGACATAAGGAAGGCATAGCTTTCTGAGAGGATATGTGGGAGAGACTTCCTAGCTTTTAAATTCCCTTTCCTTGACTTCAAAAAAAAAAAAGAAAAAAACCCACGACTTTACATATCACTGCCTTGAAAGACATAGACCTGTTGGAGCGGGTCCAGAGGAGAGCCACAGGAGATCAGGGGGATGGAACACCTCTCCTATGAAGAAAAGCTGAGASAGTTGGGGTTATTCAACCTGGAGAAGAGAAGGCTTCAGGGAGACCATATTGCAGCCTTTCAGTACTTAAAGGGGGCTTATAAGAAAGATGGGGACAAACTTCTGAGCAGGGCCTGTTGCGACAGGACAAGGGGCAATGGCTTTAAACTAAAAGAGGGTATATTTAGACTAGCTAGAAGGAAGAAATTTTTGATGCTGAGGGTGGTGAAACCCTGGAACAGGTTGCCCCGAGAGGTGGTAGATGCCCCATCCCTGGCAACATTCAAGGTGAGGTTGGACAAGGCTCTGAGCAACCTGATTTAGTTGAAGATGTCCCTGCCCATGGCACGGGGTTTGGACTAGATGACCTTTAAAGGTTCCTTCCAACCCCAACTATTCTATGATTCTATGATTCTATGATTAATAAATARCATGTTGTAAAATAAAATCTGGAGGGGGCTTTGGCTTTTTAAGACGATCACAAAGAATTTTTAAGTTTCCAATTAAAAAAATGGTATCTGAAATTTAAGAAAACATTTTCTCTCACTTTTCTCTAATTTTCTTCATTTTTAAAGTAAAAATTTTAGGTCATGAACCAGCAAGGTCAAAGTATGCAAACTGAAGWCTTTCTTTTTTTTCCCTTTAATTACTTGTGTTTTATGTTTAAATGGCATTGTTTAGTACTTGCTGAAATCACAGAGGGTCTTTTCATTGACTTCACTGAACAATGTTTGGGCTCTGAATTAGAATAAAAAGTAAAAGTGACAGTATATTATAGGAACAACCATTGTATGGAAAAAAAAAGAATTCTGTCAAGGTAGAGCAGAGAAAACTATAAAGGCTCTTTTAGAAAAGAATCAGTGCTTTATTTACCTTTCTCTTTCATTTCCTTCTGTTCTTACAAGCATATTGCATATGTTCTCTAAATCTGCATAGGCATACTATGAGACAAATTATGTCCTTGCATTAAATAAACTAAAAATCAGTATGATGACCTTAAACATATAAATACCAATACATATCTTATTATGAATGCTGTTTATATTATAGTTTGCCTTGAAGTGTGGAACTTTAGTTATACAGATTTCTAGGTTATTTAAAATATGCAATTCCATCAATAAATATAATTTTAGTTTCCCCACCCTTGAGGCAGTGATTTCTTTCAATTCCACACCAACTCTTTTTTGCGTTTTAAGGTACTGAATTTGCATTAGAATTGTTAAAAGGCATTAGAAAATTATTCAGAAGCATATTAAGGACAGTATAATGTTTTTAAAACCCTTTCATACTAAAGCCAAATAAACCACGTAAAGCTTTAAAATTTGAGTGATACTGCAGTAATGAATGTGGAATAGATAACAGGAAGGTTCTTCCACAGCTAAGGGAGTGTTGTGGTTTAACCCCAGCTGGCAGCTCAACCCCACACAGCTGCTCGCTCATTCCCCCTCATGGGATGGAAGAGAGAATCCGAAGAGTAAAAGTGAGAAAACTCGTGGGTTGAGATAAACACAATTTAATAGGTAAAGCAAAAGCCGTGCACGCAAGCAAAGCAAAACAAGGAATTCATTCACTACTTCCCATCGGCAGGCAGGTGTTCAGCCATCTCCAKGAAAGCAGGGCTCCATCATGCCTAATGRTTACTTGGGAAGACAAATGCCATAACTCCGAATGTCCCCCTCTTCCTTCTTCTTCCCTGAGATTTATATGCTGATCATGACGTCATATGGTATGGGATATCCCTTTGGTCAGTTTGGGTCAGCTGTCCCAGCTGTGTCCCCTCCCAGCTTCTTGTGCACCCCCAGCCTCCTCGCTGGTGGGGTGGTGTGAGAAGCAGAAAAGGCCTTGACTCTGCATAAGCACTGCTCAGCAGTAACTAAAACATCCCTGTATTATCAATACTGTTTTCCACACAAATCCAAAACATAGTCCCTAGCTACTATGAAGAAAATTAACTCTATCCCAGCCAAAACCAGCATGGGGAGTTCCTGGGGAACTACTTTTTTCATCCTGCAGAAAATGCCATTGGACCATAAATGAGCTCCAGAAGCAGCTATGGATGCTTGAATCCACTTAAGTACAAAACCACCTTTACATGCTAACTGTGGATTTACATGATTCATTTATGGTGTTCAGGTAGTATCTTTTAAAGATTAATATCACAGACAAATTWGTTCTACTCAGCTGTGATTAGATGGTAAATCTGGACACAATAAACTTTGTGAAGTTAAATTAGTTAATGACTATTCATTCATAAGTGCATGATTACAGCATACAAAGTGCATGGTTACAGTATGAAAATTCTGTCAAATGCCTTTTTAACTATACCTGTCTGTCTTCTTAATCATAAGCACATATTTATGGAATTATCCTGTTTCCTCCAAAATGTACGCTGGCTATGCAAACTAGTCACACATCTCGGCAGGAAGAATGAATTTGGTCTTTGGTCTTCATATTTATTCTTCAGAGTACACCTGAGACACCATAATGAATATATCCCTCACCATGGACTGCCTTCAAATGTAAAAATCATTAATCTGGGGAAAAAAAAGTCAATTAACACAAATGAAATTCAGACAAAACAGACTGTAGCCTATAGGTGGCAAATCACTGCAACTGTGAGGGAAATGAGAAAAGAAAAGTGATATACAGCTGTTCAAGACAGGTCATTTTGTAAACACATAAGGCCAGAACTCAGCATCTTCTCCCAATTGCAACAGATGTTCTAATGTTAGAAAAAGGCATTTGAGTGTAACAAGCTGTATTGTCTCACAGTTGAGTAGAAGAAGAGATTTTTAGGGGCATGGGTTAGTTTTCAGACATGAGCCTCTGATGCCAGCTGAGACATCCTACAGTATCCAAGATTTCTGTATGACTAACTGTGATGATGCAGGACTGGTGGAAATCTGAGACTTTCAGAAGTGGCAGCTAGAGGATACCCAGTAGCATCTACAGTTTTGTTAGATGCCGAAGCTTAAGTGACTGAATCACACTGTGGTATCCAATCACCTCTGTGGCAAGAGATGCTGTTTTTCCTAGTAAAGGATGAGGGAAGAGAAGGTCTCTCCATGTGGTGTGGAACAGGTTTCATATGACAGGAAAAGAAGAAACTGAACACACAGTGCGTRACTATTCACTCCTTGGAACAAACCTCCCCACCTTGACTGTGCTAAGAATTTGGAAAGCGATAGGTTTGTTTACCCAAGGTGTTACCAGGGCCTCTGTGATGTATACGGTGCTGTGGAGGTGAGAAACAGGGCAGGTACCTAGGATCTTCACACAGATACCAGAGCCTTGACATACTCTCTGGCATAGGCAAACTAKACTATATACTTCATCACCCATAAAATTATTTGAAAGCTTTTTTACGGGACAGAATGTTTCTATGCAACAATATTCTTATTCCTCTGTGGTCAAGAAATCAGTTAAACCAGCCTTGACACCTAGTCATTCCACTTTAACATAAATCGAGTATACTAACATGGAGGAGAACAGCATGATTGTGTTTTAGTTCACATATATATGTGTGTGTGTGCATGTATATGACAATTTGCTTAATTGGAAAGCTCTTTTTTTAGGAAATTCTACAATATAAAATATGAATAATTCAAAAATATTATCCAGGGAATCTGATGTAGAATGTCTGGCAGTAAAATATTATTAACATCTATAGAAAACTGAAACACCCAAACCTACTATATTTAAAATCATCAGTGTAATATATTTCTTTGCTTTCTCCTATCCTGCTTATAAATTATGGTGGTACTTTTTGTCATTTTATTCTGTCTGTGTTTGAAATCTCTTCATTCCCATTCTGTACTTCTACCTCATTCTCCTTTTGTCACCCATATACAGCGCGCTCATAGGAAAACAGGACAATACATGCCTGTATCATGTTGCTGCCAGCTGGCTGGGAAGGTTCAAAAGACAGTTTCAAGGGGCTAGGGAGGGTTTTTTTTTTTTTTTTTTGTTTTGAAACCCCTCCAGATTGTTTTATTGGAACAGAAACGCAGTAGGGTTCCTCTGCTTACAAAACAGCCAGATACTGAATATACAGAATTGTGTCTGCAGACACAGTGGGCTTTACACCATTTTCTTATGTATGTAGCTGTCGACTTCAGCAGAATTTTTCCTGACTTAGCTAAGTGTAGCTGAAAGCATATTCCAGCCCAGTGAGCTTATGAAACACCTAAGGAAAGAAATGCAGGTGTCTAATATTCTTGCAGTTAATAATTTCTTTCTTCTTTTTCTTCATTTTCTCTGTTTGTCCCCTTTGTTCTCTTCTCTCCTGTCTCCATGATCACTGTGATTAAGCAAAATTTTATTTAGGCTTTTCATTGTTGTAGCTTAACAACAGCATCTCTTTCCAATAAGAAATTTTGTCTGGATTCGGCATTCAATCTCATAATACTGTGACAATAAGGATTATTAATGACATTTCTTCAGCAAGTCTTGATCTAAAACTGCCATCTTGCACAATCAATCATGAAAGAAATATGTTAGTGGGAAATAACTTTTGAATATACATTAATTTGAAAAGACTACTTTGATCAATATTCAATTTAGACATTTCACACTGAAATTATTCTATGGAGAAACAGATTTTGATATTTTTCTTCCAGAGAACTTGCATAAATCTGATACTTTAATATAACTGGTTGTACAAAACTGAATGATTTGAACTGATATCTGATCTCTGCTAATAGCTACAAGTAGATGCTGAGAAGAGTATTAGAAATAGCATAGACAGAGAACATCCCATTACTTCCAGCCTCCATCAGTCACTGATGGTTTTCCAACCCACAAGTTTCATCTAGGCCATTGTGCTTAACTGCAATCAATTTGTGTTTCTTACATGAATTTCCTAATCACTTCCTGAACCATTTTATACTTCTCAGTAACCAAAACCCCGCTGTGACAGTGAGTTATACGATTTAATTATGCATTGWGAGAAAGAAATTTTTGTGTTTGTTCACACTCTTGCTTTAAAATTGCCTGATCATTCTATTTGATTTCATGTTCTTGCACTATGAAAAATAACAGATAGTCATGCTTTATTCACCTTTTCCATATAATCCCATATCTGATAAATATGTCTGTCATACATATGACCACTCACATCTTTTTTCAGGTAAATATGTTCTAAAGTAACAGAAATTTGAGTCATGATTCATTATCTTGTGAAGCTAYGCAAAAGCCTTTTCCTCTGTGATGGAAGAACTGTAGAGCTACTTCTGTTTCCAGGATCAGATCTGGACATAAATATATCTCAACAGTCTTACATGATAGTACTTATAGACCCTGCACACCATTGGGTGGAAGGATTATTCAGGAACCAAATCAAGCCTAAAACCTCATGAAATATAAGAATGGTGTAAGACAAGGAATGGATCTGAGCACTTAGGGAAAGATGAGAAAGATATTTTCATTTCATGGTAAAGCTGAGAGATAATATTAACACTCTATTTCAAATATCAGACTTTTTTTCTCATCTCTAATTTATTAAAATAGGCTTTGTGGGTATTTAATTAGTTTAAGCTTTGTGGGTATTTAATTAGTTTTCATTTTTAGGACTAATATCCTTCAGTAAATTTCTTTAGGACAGACTAGTTACTAGTCTTGTGGACAGTCTGATTATGACACTACCATTGTAGAGGCTCACTGACTTCATTGCTGCAGTAAAGCATCAGTGCTTTACTCCAGCATCATATTTCATAATAGCATCATATTTCATAGGTCTGACTTTAGGTAAAGTGTTGTTGTTGTGGTTTGTTTTGGTAATTTTTTGTTAGATTTAAAGTTTTGTGGGTTTTTTCCTTTAAAAAAAATGATTGTGAAATGGGTGATGTATGGCATAACATGCCACTTCTTAGCAAAAGTAGATTTTGAAAATGAAAACTAATCAAAACCAATGCATTTTGAAGTTATTTTAGTCTTTCTGTATTTTTTGTAGTAGTTGTAGTGAAAAATAATGTACTAACTTTTGAAGGGAAATACAGAGTACTGGTGAGTTAATTTTTAATTAATCATATTTTATTCACATGTATTTTTATTCCTTCCTTAAGAAGTCTGGTTCCAATCTTTTAAACTATATGTCAACTCCACAAACCTGGACACCAATTCAGGACTGCCCTGCACTGTGTTTAGTTAAATATGCTCCCCAAAACCCATATCATTAGCTAGGCATGGCATGACATTATGGCTTCACAATCACACACCTTTTCAGCTACAAATAGGGTTGGATGAATCACCATAACTGTATGTAACTCAGGACATATGCTGTCCTGCAGAACCCTCATCTGTGGAGATTTAGCAGCCATGTGATCTATTTACCCATTTCTGTATCTCAAATACAACAAAGCCCTTCAGCAGGACTCAGGACTCAGTGCTATTACAGATTTAGTGCTCCTGATCCTTGACTTACACAAGGAGTAAACATCTTCTACGTATATATCATTCCTCCTCCATGTGTACCTATGTACATAACTTGACATTCAGACTATATTGGCAGATTCGTATATGACCATATTAAAGATTGGTGACAGTTAGCTTTGGTGGACGCAAACATAGTCAAACATCAGCTGCAACACCCATAATTCACAGCTCAGCTGCATTCCAGAAGCTATAGACAGATGCTTTTTTATTATTCTTCACCTAAAACAGCCTGTTCTAGTGATTTTATTACGATGCACAYGCTCACACGAAATAGGGTTTCCATGGCAAGGTTTTTGCTGGTGGAGGGACTGCAGGGGCGGCTTATGTGAGAAGACACCAGAAGCTGCACACACATCAGACAGAGCCAGTGCCAGCTGGCTCCAAGACAGACCTGGACCTCCTGCTGGCTAAAGCTGAGACAATCAGCGACATTGGTAACATCTTTAAGAAAGGGTAAAAACCGCTGTGCGACAGCAGCTGAGAGAGAAGAGCAAGAATATGTGAGAGAAACAACTCTGCAGACACCAAGGTCAGTGGAGAGGGAGGGGGAGGAGGTGCTCCAGGCACTGGAGCAGAGATTCCCCTGCAGCCCGTGGAGAAGACCATGGTATAAGTCAGGTTGTCCACCTGCAGGCCATGGAGGTTAACGGTGGAGCAGATATCCACCTGCAGAGCGGAGCAGGTGGATGCGCCCTGAAGGAAGCTGCATCCTGTGGAGAGCCYATGCAGGAGCAGGCTCCTGGCAGGAGCAGTGGCCCTGTGGAGAGGAGCCCACACTGGAGCAGGTTTGCTGGCAGGACCTATGACCCTGTGGGAGACCCACACTGGAACGGTCCATTTCTGAAGGACTGCACCCCATGGTAAGGACCCATGCTGGAACAGTTTGTGAAGGACTGTATCCTGTGGGAGGGACTCCACACTGGAGGAGGGGGAAAGATTGAGGAGGAAGGAATGGCAGAGATGAAGTGTTATGAATTGACCAGAATGCCACTTCCCATCTCCCTGCGCTGCTCGGGGGGAGGAGGTAGAAAAGTTGGGAGTGAAGCTGAGCCTGGGAAGAAGGGATGGGTGGGGGGAAGGTATTTTTAGATTTGTTTTTATTCCTTATTATCCTAATCTGATTAATTGGCAATAATTTAAATTAATTTCCCCAAGTCGAGTCTGTTTTGCCCCTGACGGTAACTGCTGAGTGATCTCCCTGTTCCTTATCTTGATCCACAATCTTTTAATCATATTTCTCTCACCCTATTCTGTTGAGCAGGTGGAGTGATAGAGCAGCTTGATGGGCACCTGGCAGCCAGCCAAGGTCAAACAACCACAACCCCCCAAAAAACAACAACAAAACCCCCACCTTTCTGTGCCATATCTGCTGGTTCATTTTTATGTGTGTATATACATATACATATATACACACAAAACAAAACTTGCTGAGATCCTAACCAAGGCTAAAACAGGAAGGCACTGTGAATAATTCTTTCTGAATGAAGTAGGTTTGTTATTTACTTGCACTGCTGTATCAGACACAGACAAATATTAGATTCAGTCAAACAAAAAACAGAGTCTGGTATTCATGAACAAACCAACATTAGTTTAGAGTAAAAGAAAATGCTTTCATTGGGGGAGTTTACATCTGCGAGGTGTTGAGAAGGTGCATCAGTTTTGAATTTCTTTCCTATTATTATTACTGGTTTTGTTGTTGTTGTTTTTGTTGCTGTTACTATTACTTTTACTCAAAATTTGACTCTCCTCTCAACTGAAACCAATAAAATTAATGGAATCTTTGAATCCAAGCACAGTTTTAAGAAAGTTAAAGCCTAGGAGAGTTATTAAATATCATGTTGTTGCCTTCTTATGTCTTCTTTTTGGCTCTGTAGCTTCTGATGGAACCAGCTCACTTTCAATGTAATATCAATTTAAAAGTCAAGCTGAAATCCTGAACAATCCATAAGAAATTGTTGTTGCCACCAATATAAAGGAATTTCTTTTGAGCTGGCCATGAAGCGACCTGAAGAAGAACAAAATACTATCATTTTCCTTCCCTATCTTTTCACCAGGATTCATATATATGAAAATATTGAACATTAGCTGAAAGGCACAGTTTCATACTGTTACTCCTCACCAAGTCTCAAACTCAAATGCTTGATTGATTCATTTTGAAATACATAGGGTTTTATTTCAAAAGGCAAAGTGTTCTATTAGTATTCCTCAAAGATGCAAATAGCAAACTTATCAAGAAAACTGATTTTCCATAAATTGTCTGTATGCTTAATTGTAGAAATATTTCTGATTATTTACTTTTTCCCAATTGTTTAAAATTTAAAGTTAATTTTCTTCCATTTATTTTATTTTTCTTACATATCATTCTTRCTCTTTCATTCTGTTCTTGCTCCAGTGGGTAATAGAAATGGTAATGTCTTGGATTTTTTTTTCTCTTTTCATTACTGAAAAATTTTCTAAAGCTTGTTCTAGACATTTTGCAAAATTTTAGAGTAGCAAAAATACAGTTTTGTTGTTGATTTCATTTACTTCTTATCCTAAATTGAATAGTTTTGAAAAGTAAGTGGTAAATGAAGGGGGGGGGAAAAAAAAAAAAAAAAAAGAAAGAGAAAACACATAAACCTCTTAAACAAGTCTTAAGTTGTGTTGTGAAAGTGGCCAAAAGGAAACTATAAGAATAAATATATAAATTATGATTAACAACAAAAATATAGTGGGAAGAATAGGACATTGAATTTTAGTTTTTAATGAAATCCTGTGAAATTCAAAATATTTTGAATGAAGCATTTTCAACAGGGAAAAAATCAAAAACATATAAACCAACCTACAGTATGTTTGAATATAAAATATCGTTAACTATGTCATAGAAAAAGAAATATACTGAATGTATTAATACCAAATGCAGATTTGGGGAGGCAAAGCATGAGAAAATGAAAAATTCTTAATTATCACTCTGTGATCAAATTAGTAATTTGCTTTTGACTTCTCATCACACTTTCTTTCATTATTGCCTGCTCTCACAGTTTTATCATCTTGTAAATCTCCTTTCCAATAGCCTCAGGTGGGTAGTAAAGTCTACAATGTCTATACTTGCTCAAAGCAAATCCATCTAATTCAGCATTTCATCTCTGAAAGTGACAATACACAGATATCTGCAGTGGATACTTTAAGGCTGAGAGACTGGGTTTGTTCATCTTTAAAAAGAAAGCTAAGGGGAGATCTTATCGCTGCCTTCATGAGATGGTACAAAGGGCAGAGARACAGGCTTTTTTGTAAGGCACAAAATAACAAGACAAAAAGCAGTGGATATGATTTGGAACATGGAAAATTCCAATCAGATATAAGAAAAAGGTTGGTTGGTAGGTTGGCCGGTTGGTTGGTTGGTTGGTTTTTATCATAAGAATGGCTAAACAGAAGGTGCAGCTTGCTCCCAGAGGTTGTGGAATCTCCATTCTCAGAGAAAATCAAAAGCTGAGTAGACAAATTCTTGGGTTATCTGGCCTAATAGGAGCTGCTTCAACTGGAGGCTTGGACTAGAGGATCTCTAGGAGTCCCTTCCAACCTATAATTATTCTATGAATCTATGATTAATCAAGAAGTTTTACAGGTCTCCCATCTAGTGGTGAAGAACCACTTTATTTCATTTATTTTCTGTTTTTCTCCTAACAGTTTCATCCCAACCACCTAGATTTTCTCTTGCAATAAACAATCCATATTCATCTCTTCTGTAATTCCTAATATCCTTCTAAGCTATCTTTTGTGAAGGTTAAARCATCCTGGCTTGCTCAGTTGTTTATCACATGGAAAAAGTTGCCTTTGATCTTTTTTTGCCATTCACTGATTTTTTTCTTCTCATACGCCTTTTTTTTGAGTGGAAGATATTAGAAGCACACACAATTTGCAAGGTGTAGGTACTACTCTGAGTCTACTCATTACAATAAAGACGTCTCTGCATTGTCCAAACCTTCAGGGAGAGATAACATGCAAGATTTAACCACTTAGAGGGTGCCTTGGGTAAGGCGTCCCTTTCCTTTTTCTTGGTTTCTCTTTTGTTAGYGTCCCTCAGTCATCTTACTTTCATTTTTTTCTTCATTTCTGCAGGATACTATTTTCTTACCCAAGAATTCAAAACCTAGCCATATCCTAGCTGCAGCAAAAAGAGGCCTGGCCAGTTCAGTAATTTTTTTCCTTACTTATCAATGGATGTAGACAGATATCTTCCTTTCCCATGGAACCTCTAACTATTCAGGATGTTCAAGTAGAAGTATGCCACTCTACTGAGAGATTTCAACAGTAAGCTATTCTAGTCCTCTTAAGGCTTCAGACCACAGACTAACATTCATTATGTTATCCAATAACTGCATTATCATCAAAACACATGAGTATGAAAGGACTACAAAGAGAGCTTACTACTGTGTCTGTTTCACTGTGTTTTTCTTTCCCCTTTTATTTTCTATCATTTTCTCTTTACAGTAGTTAAATTGAAAATAATATCAAATAACATATTTTTCTGTGCAATTTCTTATTTTATTTACATACACCCTTAATTTTATTCCTACTTAAAATTATTTTAAGTTATTGATAATATTGTTTCATCTATCAAAAATTTTCCAATATTAAAGTATTTTATTTTCCTCTCTACAACTTTTAAAATGCATCGTATAAACTCATGTACCCAGAAAAATGAGGATTCTGCTCTTGGCATTCAGCTCTGAAGGAGAAAAAGAAAAAAAAAAAGTACTTTTCATTCGTTTGGTTGCATGTTATCACCTACACGGCATTGTAGCAGCAAATGTTAGGTACATCTTAAGTACAAGCTGTCTGTTTCTTTGACTTACTGTTTAGTGTTTATTTTCAGCAGACTTCAATTATTCTGTCTTGAGAGCCAGTTTCTTCTTGAACTTTTCTCTGTTAATTTCATAAACGAAAATATCACCTTTATCCTTTTGGTATTTGTATTATCTRCTCACCTTTATACATCAAGATTTTTTTTCCCTTTCCTGAACATTCTATTATCTTTTAGTTCAAGTCAAGCTCTTTTCCAGATCTAGTTAGGAGGATGTTTTAATTGTAACCTCATATCCTTCATAGATATCTATAGTCTATAGATTAATAAACAAATACTAGAACAATATAAATCTGAAAGAAAAATTCTACCTTTTACATTTTTCCAAGGTGAACCTGACCTCAAACAATGTTCCTCCCTCTACTGAAACCCTTATATGAACTCTGAACATGTTTGTGAACTGACTTGTATCTAACATTCTCTTTTGTTTAGAATTTATTAGTGACATAAGAACTATGTCCAACACTTCTTCTGCTATGACCACTAAGTCTAAACCTCATCTTAAATTTTGTCTCTTAGCCAGTGGAAGTCTTATGCTGAAAAACCTGAAAATGTGAAATGGGGATATACTATCAGTATTCTGCTTATTAAATATGAATGGCATAAAGAATTTTCTTTTTTTTTTTTTTTTCACTTGAGACAAGCATTTAATTGTTGCTGTCTATGCGTAGTTGTGTTTTTAGCAAAATGAAGAAACAAAGTTAACAACTAAATAAGTAATTAAGAAGACTTAATGTTATGCATTGAATCAAAAGCTCTAGTCTTTCACTGGGGAGTTGATAGTATTTTTATGAAAAAAATACCCAGAGGAAAAAATTAAGATCAGGTTCCTTTTGTTTTCTGAATGGAACAAGAATCAGTACTATGTGCAGTTATGTGAGAGGTATTGTAGAGATASAAACAGTAAGATCTTTGGATTACACTAAACTATTAAGAAGCCGTGCGCAAGAATGTAAATGTGTGACCCTTAGTCAGACAGATTGGCCACTGTAGATCAATCAAATGATCACGTCAGTAATTATGTCAGATGCTGTCTCTTTTTCACAGATTGTTTCATTCTCTCTCTCTGTCTCACTCTCTCTCTGTAAAATAATATAAATCCATAAATATGTAAGCCTGAAAGTATAACTAAAAATAAAAAAATAATGTAAATCCATAAATACTTTTTCAAAACTTCCTAAAATAAAAACATTCCCAGAAGTCAGTTGTTTCACTCATTCCAAAATAAAACAAAAAAGTTGGGATTTTTTTGTCATAAAAAACCCAAAAGCTGTTGTTGATTGTTATGAAGATGACAGAATTGTCTACTGTTATGAAGAAAGAATATCGGAGACCAGAATATGCCAGAGGCTGAAGATGTTTAGACCAAGGYGAAAATTTAGATCCCTTTCATTTTAAACCTGAAGAAGAAGATTGATGCAAATCCTGCTMCTCCAAAGTGTTTCAGTGTAAGTACACAAAATAGGTCTAATGGAGAGGATTTGTCAGATCCATTTTTAGATGTCTACACACTATAGACATACAAGTATGAGCTATCTCAATAGCTGGCTGGAAGAAACTAACACTTCATAATGAGATGCTCTTGACTATGCTAGATCTTCACTCAGATGTCTGTATGAACAAGGTAGCTGTCTGCATTTGGTCAGATGAATCCACCTAAAACGTTGATTATAATGACTGGATTTTAGAGCTTCAGAAATGCCAACAAATTTTCTTAGTGAACATCCTCCCGATATTGTAAGAGTAAACTATTATGTTGTCTATGTTATCTCTGCTTATAGTAAACTATGAATTTATTAAATGTGTGGTGTTGTTTTTCCTGTTCATGGTATTGTAAATTGTTCTTATTTAAAACAGCTGTCCCCTCCTCTGACTTGTGTGCATTATATTTCACCTACTATCATAGAGAAAGTTCACRTGGTAGTCTGCGGGTAGGACAATAGCGTCTGACTGAAAATTTTCTAAAGAAAGGGACTACATCTTCAACATTTTTACAGGCAAGGGAGTACTCCAATTATGCACAGATGTTGTCTGTATCTAAAATTTATGTTCTAAGTGCCTACATCAGCAATGATTAACGTTTCACCTCAGGGAGTGATCCCTAGTCCCAGACCAAGTTGTGAACTCTAGTTCATATTCTACCGAATATCATGGGACTGGGTGTAAGATGGAGACCAGCAACACTTCAGACAATTTTTTTGCAAAATATTAATTTTCTAGTTCAAAGTGTCTGAAAAACTCTGCAGTTCATTTAAGAGTTCATATTTTCATATATATTTTGCAGGTGAAAATACCACTGGGATAATGTTGGAGGGTGTTACACAGAAGACAAATACATTCTTGGTTTTATTGCTGGTTAGAGACTGTCCCTAGAGCATTCTCTTCATTGAACTGAATCTGGGATATGCTTCAGGAGGAAAAGGCTGACGTCCTCCACACAGAAATGTAAGAGTGAATGATAATTAATGAAGTGTACATGATCATAGAAACGAGATCCAGGACTGATTTGGAGAGTTTAATTATATAAGAGTATAGACGTATCCAAGGAGAATAAATATATTTATAACTAAAATGACAGTTTTTTTTCTTCTTTACCACAGAAGACAATTAAAAAAAAAAGTTTTAAAAAACTCCATACTGAAATCTTAAAATACTCAGAGAGTATAGAGGTACATTTATAAATATTTTTTATTTTCTCTTCATTTTCTCTAGTCTTTTGCATATGCAATTATTTGTTACTATTATCTTTTTTTTTTAAGATACGCTACCACACCTTTCAAATTTTAGATGTATGTTAACTCAGACTTGTTGCTTCTTCAATGGATGACTATATTTCCGCTGTAGGCATTTTTAGATTTGCTATCATTTCTATATTTGTAGTGAACACTTGTTTTAAAGCAGTGTGTAATATTATTTATTTAAAGTTCTGTGGATTTTTTTGTTATGTTGTGTTTGAAGGGAAATTTTGCATTTAAACAGGACCAATTTTGTGACTTGTAAAAAGTCCAAATTTGGCAGAAATCTTTCTTTTAAAAACAAAATGGAAAAATAAGACACTGTTCTACATGGGATTACCTTTCACACCAGGAATTTATTTTCAGATGAGGCAATAAGAAGCTATGTAATTAAATCCTGAGATACAAATTAATGACATAAAACTTTGGTAGAATTGTGCCCTGAATACTTATTTGCTAAAAAAATTAGACCATAGCCATCAATTTACTACCCTTTGATCTTATAGATTAATATCTTCACAGTTTGGTAAATTGCAATAGATATTTTTGGCATTTTATATTGAAGTAGAAAATCTAGCAATTGTTTGGGGTTTTTTTGTTGTGTTGTGTTTTTTTTTTTTTTTTTTTTCTTTTTTTTTTTTTTTTTTCCAGTTTCTAAGCCATCTTTTCTCAGGAGGAACGCCTTCAAACTGCGCATTTT
>JAYKAV010003187.1:241825-280520 GCA_035582835.1 Phoebastria nigripes | reverse complement strand
CTAAACTCCAGTTGTGCTGTAATTTCAAGAATTTTTTTGTTGTGTTGTGTTTTTTTTTTTTTTTTTCTTCCAGTTTCTGAAGTATCACCATCAGTACTTGTGGTTAGTATAATCTAAATTTAATTTAATGGGAACATTAGGACATTAGGCCTAAACTATCCTTTGACTTGCATGAAAAAATGTTTTAGTTTTATATGTGAATGTACTGTATTTGATTCTCTTATGGGTAACTTTACATTATCAACTTGCTTAGTTGAAAAACAAAAATATATATTCTGTCATAGTTTCTCCTCTAAGATTTTACAGTCAATCTGCATTCTTTAGTCCTTGTACATCATCACCCATAAATATTGATCCTGCAGACAGGACTWCAGTTACATGTCTTCAGATTATACCCTAAGGCTACGATCCTCTAAACTGACTTTGATGTGAACAGAAGTCATCTTGCAGGGAGCACAGAGAAATACAGCAGGTTAAAGCCAAATAAATTATCTCAGAATCTTAGCCTGCTTTTTACTTTCCTGATTTTTTTTTTGCAAATGAACAGATTTCTGTATGATTAAATATTCACTTAATAATATTCCTGAGTGATTTTCCATACACGGAATAATGGAAAAAGCTTACTTTACAATTCACTAGTCAGTATTTATGTGTATGCTGCTATTCCCTCTAACTAAATGACTGAAAATATTCAAAGAAGAAAAATGAGTRTTAAGTAGCAAAGATTTTTGCATATTGTCCTTAATCTCCAACAAGAGTAACATGGGTAACCACTGAGGCAAAAGCTGAGGAACATAAATATAAGCAAATTGATCAGGCAGCGGACATCTGATAAAATATAAACAAATAACAGTTATTTCCCAAGATTCAATTAGTACACCTGATAGATGTGACCATTGAAATAGTCCAACATACAATATTATATAGGTCTAATAGGAGGTAGAACTAGTCCATTAGTACAGCACCTGGTTTCTAGCTTAGATTATTTATCTGTAAAAGCAATCATTAAAAAGAAATGGCCTTTTAAAGAAAATTTTCTCATTGGTGCGTGATTTGCAGAATAATCACTACAGGACATCTGAACATATGTGGAAAGTCACAAAACCTCTGCAAATCTGGAACTATATATCCATTGTTCCAAAGTTCATCTACTGCTGAATGAAATACCCATGAGAACTATATTTTGCCTTTTTTTTAATCTTTTGTTTTTGTTTCCAGACATAAACGTAATTCCTGACACTTTAGTGTTTCTATATCTGCAGAATTAAGGTAATACAGCACCTGGAAAAGTATTGTGAAGGTTACCTAGATAATTTTCATACTTCGAATTTGCAGTATGTTGATAATAAATGACCCCAGCTGATGAAAGGGATATCCCATACCATATGATGTCATGCTCAGCAATAAAAGCTGGGGAAAGGAGGAGGAAGCGGGGGAYGTTCAGAGTGATGGCATTTGTCTTCCCAAGTAACTGTTATGCGTGATGGAGCCCTGCTTTCCTGGAAATGGCTAAAYACCTGCCTGCCGATGGGAAGTAGTGAATGAATTCCTTGTTTTACTTTGCTTGCATGTGCAGCTTTTTTTTTCCCTATTAAACTTTCTTTATCTCAACCCACGAGTTTTCTCACTTTTACCTTTCTAGTTTTCTTCCCCATCCTACWGGGGAAGGGAGTGAGCAAGTGTCTGTGTGGGGCTTAGCTGTATTTAACCCACAACTATAATTATTATTATTGTTACTGTTATTGTTGTTGTTATTTACAGAGATCCTACTGGTGCTACAATGAGCAGATGACATTCAAAGCAAAACTTAAATGAAAACAAAGAAAATTCTGATTAAGGGCTCTAGCTTAGTTTCCCTGGATAGGAAATAGCCAGAATAATTGGATCTAGTTTCAACATTGGAATTCAGTGTTTAAGATTTGCTATAAACAGAAATTTAGTCTAAATTTCTGACATGTGTTGTCTACTTTTATATGCAAGTCCTGAGTAGGGGTTTTTTTGTTTGTTTGTTTGGGTTTTTTTGTACTGTTTTACTTCATAAACAACAAAATCCTGTTATAACATCAGTTGAAAAGTCTCCAGTTGGTAAATTGATCAAATGAACCTTTTTCAATGTCTCTGTTGTTCTGAGATAAAGCTTGGAAAGTCTAGTTGGAGTGATTCATTGTTCTCAGACTCACCTGGAAGTAGGTTTTCAAAGGGAATGGCTACAGAAATTTAATTATTGAAAGTGATAGAGGAAGAGCTGTGGTTTGTGAGGTCAGTGAGCAATGAAGCACTGAAAGGCTAATGTCTTTTCAGGTCTCTCTTCCTCCCCTTTCTTCCTTGTGCTCATTTCCCTTTCTCCTTTCCCAGCAATTTGCTTTTGTTCAGTGGTCTGTACTGACTGCATTGAAAATAATTTGATGAAATTTGTGTTAAATTGAAGCACAATCCTCCAGGCAATATTTTCATAAACCTATCACATTCTCCATTATTTGGGTGTTCAGATGGAATCCACCGATCTCAGTGAGAGCTGATGACAAGGTGAAATCAAAGAAGCATAATGTCATCTTCTCTCCAAACAAAAAATGCCATCACTGTGAATTAAAGGATTGTGTGTACTGACTCCAATAACCACTATGCTTGCTAAGTTTCACAAAATCATAGCGATTTCTGTGCTGCAGCAGAACTTGGGAGAAGTGATGAAAGTTTTTATTACTGAAGGTGAATTATAGTCTCTTCTTATTATTTCTTTGGAGAGTTTAGCATTTGAGAAAATACAACTTCTCATTATAGCTTATAGGCTGCCACACAATGAACTTCACAATTTGCAACTGGCTGCACTGCTGAGTTTATACTGCTTTGCATCCTATTTGTTTAAACTGTGAGAGCAACTCAGAACTACTGAGGCATCTGTGTACATGTCAGCACCCACATATTTATATTGTGTCCAGTGCAACTCGTTTCAACCCTGATGCTCATGCAATGCTCAGTTCAGATCTCTAGGTTTGAATATTTATACTACATTGTCCTTTGCAGTTGGCTGAACTTTAACAAATTTAATTTCATTTTTTTAGGGAAACCTTGGTCTTAGGATTGAGACATCACTACAGCCAAATTGATGACAGTTAAAATGTGACATCAATTTAAAACTGTCATATTCAACATATATTTTGAGTGTGTTTATTGAGATGATTCAAATCTTAATTTTGACATTTGAAGTAAAGGAACACCAGAGAGGGAAATTTAATTATAATATTAGAAATGTTCTTCATAATAGGGAAGGAAAAATTCCAAAATGTTTAAATTGGTTTATAAGAGCAACATAAACTGTAGTGCAAGGGTTTATTCCAACAATCTTCTTCCAAGGGGGTTGTATGCTGGGCTTGAAAATCTTAGGGAAAAAAATGCCTTTTTTGGTAAAATCGTACTGTGGTCCTTTTTTATCTTTATATATGATCATAATTTGATTGTAGTCATCTCTGAATTTTAATATAATTCTGAAACTATCAAATTAGAGACAGTTAACGGATGGAACCAAGCAGTGTATTATCCAGCTGATAAGTAAAAGATAATAACAACAGCAAGTAAAGCAAAAAGAAACTGGTTGAAAGTGATTTTCAGTTTGGGTTTGGTAGAATGTTTTCAGAAACATTTTTATTATAATTCATTAGTTCCTACTAACACCAGTTTCATGTTGTTATTAGGCTTTCATATATAACTCCAAATGCTGAAAGTATATGCCTTAATTTTTTTTACATTGAAAACAAAATTTAGGAACTGAGATACATGATTAATTCTATGCTAACACATCTATATGCATATCACACAGTTTGTCTGGCAAATTAATCTCTCTGGTACTTCAAAAACATTTTGGAAAGCCTTCAGGTGAGAACTGGTTTTGAATGGGATAATTAACCTTGACAGTAATTTCTTCATATCGGAGCCAAATAGCAGTTGGAAAGATGTATTCACTTTTTACAGAGCGCTAGGTACTTATGGCCTGGAAAGAGGCTATAATGTGTTCAAAGAAAGTGTATTTCAAACAGGCATGGAAAAGTGTTCCAACAGAGACTCATCCATCAAAATTCTGGAGAAGGACATGATTCACAGAGGAGGTAATAGAGGCCCTGACTGGATGTTTACTGTAGGTAATTTTCAGTCCTAAACCAGTGTAAGTGATTGTTTCTTGAACTAATATGATCAAACAATATAATTACATTATCCTAAACAGTAGTTTTCAGATTATTGGAAAATTAATCTGCGTTTCTTTCCCCCTGAGGCTAAGAAAATTGTGAATAATTAATTAAAGTTTTATCAGATCTATATCAGTAATTGTGTAGGTAAATYTGCTTGTAATACAATCTAACAGATACATTTTTTGTTTTTAGCAAGTCAAAACAGGTCTAAAAGGCTCTTTCCATGTTTTTGATTCCTCATTTTTTATTAAGTAGTATTTTTCACTGCTTATATTAGTATTTCATTGATCTGCATATTTGTTGCTTTTGGATTCAGATGAAAAGTTCCATTATATAAAATATTGGCATACTTTGTCAGAAGAAAGAAAAGGGTTGGTGGTGTAACTATTTAAGTTTCTAATATTCATATTGAAACTGTTTGTGTACTTTGAGCTGAAAACAGCTCTCTCATACAAAGTGAACTGAGGCTTTTTAAAAATTACTAATACAAATGTCAAAGGACACATTTCAAGTTTTCCACAGGGTGCTGCTGCTTGAAATTTTTTTCTTCTGAGGCACCATGCAAATATGTAAAAGAGAATTTGACAGGAGCAAAGCTAGACCCTGGGCTAAGTGCTTTTGAAAATCTTACCCGTCATTTGAATGAACATTTTATTTTTAGTTATTCAGTTTTCTCTACTAACTAGCTTCTCAGGTAAACAATGGTTGAGATTTCTTAAGATTATTAAGAAAGCTGATATAAATCAGTTTGTGATCTACTTAAAAATCCTAGCTAAGTAGAAAGGATGCACAGAGGTGTAAATTTCAAGCATATTTTGAAAAAGATATAACTTCAGGTTGACCTGACCAGCTTTATCTTTCATGTTTTGCTAGTGGTTCCCAGTCACTGAAGTCTTGAGAGCTACATAGCTAGGAAAACATCATGCCCTCTACATCAAGAAATGGATAAACTGTGAAGAGCTGTCTCTGAAGAATAGCCACGAGCAGGTTGAAAGCTTATGGGTAACAATTAGAGACCGAGGCAACAAAGGCAACCTTGTGGTTGGTGTCTACTACAGACCACCCAATCAAGGGGATCCTATTGACAAAGCCTTCTTACTCCAGCTACAGGAGGCATTGTGCCCACAGGGGCTTGTCCTGCTGGGGGACTTCAACCACCCCAACATCTGCTGGAAAAGTAGCACAGCAAGCTGTAGGCAATCCAGGAGACTCCTGGAGTGCACTGAGGATAACTTCTTAGGCCAGGTAATAGACAGCCCTAGCAGAGGTGATGCGATACTGGACCTGATGGTCACCAACGCAAGTGAGCTAATCAGTGATGTCAAGACTGGAGGCAGCCTGGGCTGCAGTGATCATGCACTGGTGGAGTTCACAGTCTTGAGGGATATGGGTCAGGTGAAGAGTAAAGTTAGAACCCTGAATGTTAGGAAAGCAAAATTCCATCTGTTCAAGGAGTTAGTCAATAGGACCCCCTGGRAAACTACCCTCGGGGACAAGGGAGCAGAAGAAGAGCTGGCAGATCTTTAAGGATGCTTTCCATAGAGTGYAAGAGCTCTCAGTCCCCAGGTTTAAGAAATCAGGAAAGGAAGGCAAGAGACTGGCATGGATGAGTTGAGACTTGCTGGTCAAACTAAAGGGCAAGAAGGAAATGCACAGGCAGTGGAAGCAGGGACAGGTATCCTGGGAAGAGTATAGGGATGCTGCCCGGTTTTGTAGGAATGGGGTCAGGAAGGCCAAGGCACAGCTAGACCTGAACTTGGCAAGGGATGCAAATAATAAGGGCTTCTATGGTATGGCAGCCAGAAAAGGAAGGTCAAAGAAAGCTTAGCCTCCCAATGAACAAGACTGGCAAACTGGTAACAATGGATGAGGAGAAGGCTGAGGTACTCAACAACTTTTTTTGCCTCAGTCTTCTCTGACAACCTCTCTTCCCACACCTCTCGAGTGGATGGACCGCAAGATGGGGACTGGGGGAGCAAAGTCCCTCCCACTGTAAGAGAAGATCAGGTTCGTGACCACCTGAGGAACATGAACGTACATAAGTCTATGGGACCCGATGAGATCCAGAGTCCTGAGGGAATTGGCTGATGTAGTTGCCAAGCCACTCTCCATGATAGTTGAAAAGTCATGGCAGTCAGGTGAAGTCCCCAGTGACTGGAAAAAGGGAAATATTGCACCCATTTTTAAAAAGGGTAGAAAGGAGGACCCTGGGAACTACCGACCTGTCAGCCTCACCTCTGTGCTTGGGAAGATCATGGAACAGATCCTCCCAGAAGCTATGCTAAGGCACATGGAGGACAGGGAGGTGATTCGAGACAGCCAGCATGGCTTCACCAASGGCAAGTCCTGCCTGACCAACCTAGTGGCCTTCTACAATGGAGTGACTACATCAGTGGACATGGGAAGAGCTACATATGTTGTCTATCTGGACCTCTGTAAGGCCTTTGACACGGTCCCCCACAACACCCTTCTCTCTGAATTGGAGAGATAAGGATTTGATGAGTGGACTGTTTGGTGGATGAGGAATTGGTTGGACGGTTGCATCCAGAGGGTAGTGGACAATGGCTCAACATCCGGATGGAGATGTATGACAAGTGGTGTCCCTCAGGGGTCCGTATTGGGACCAGTACTGTTTAATATCTTCATCAACGACATAGACAGTGGGATCAAGTGCACCCTCAGCAAGTTTGCAGACAACACCAAGCTGAGTGGTGTGGTCAACACGCTTGAGGGAGGGGATGCCATCCAGAGGGACCTGGACAAGCTCAAGAAGTGGGCCCATGTGAACCTCATGAGGTTCAACAAGGCCAAGTGCAAGGTCCTGCACCTGGGTCGGRGCAACCCCCAGTATCAATACAGGCTGGGCGATGAAGGGATTGAGAGCAGCCCTTTGGAGAAGGACTTGGGGGTACTGGTGGATGGAAAGCTGGACATGAGCTGACAATGTGCACTCGCAGCCCAGGAGGCCAACCGTATCCTGGGCTGCATGCAAAGAAGCGTGGCCAGCAGGTTGAGGGAGGTGATTCTGCCCCTCTCCTCTGCTCTKRTGAGACCCCACCTGGAGTACTGCATCCAGCTCTGGAGCCCTCAGCACAAGACAGACATGGACCTGTTGGAGCGGGTCCAGAGGAAGGCCACAAAAATGCTCAGGGGGATGGAACACCTCTCCTATGAGGAAAAGCTGAGAGAGTTGGGGTTGTTCAGCCTGGAGAAGAGGTGGCTTCAGGGAGACCTTATTGCAGCCTATCAGTACTTCAAGGGGGCTTATAARAAAGATGGGGACAAACTTTTTATCAGGGCCTGTTGCAACAGGACAAGGGGGAATGGTTTTAAACTAAAAGAGGGTAGATTTAGCCTAGCTAGAAGGAAGAAATTTTTGATGCTGAGGGTGGTGAAACCCTGGCACAGGTTGCCCAGAGAGGTGGTAGATGCCCCATCCCTGGCAACATTCAAGGTGAGGTTGGATGGGGCTCTGAGCAACCTGATCTAGTTGAAGATGTCCCTGCCCAATGCAGGGGGGTTGGACTAGATGACTTTTAAAGGTCCCTTCCAATCCAAACTATTCTATGATTTTATGAAAAGTCTTTGTAATTCACATGAAGCTGAATAGTTCTCTAAATTCTGATGACTGCATTGTTTTGTTCTCTATAAAACCATAAGGAGAGTTTAGGCATCACTTAGACAGCTGTGTTTTAAACTCCTACTCTGTAGGAGCTGAATTTCAGCCTAAAAGTTTCAGCATAATAAGAGCAATTATCAGTGGGTAAATTGTGCAAATTAACTACAACAGTATTTTTGGTTGTATCAATGGGAGCTATCCCAAAAGAACAAGATCTATTTTAAGATTTCTTAATGGATAAATGCAGTAGTCTTAAATAACTTGTTACAGGTTGTAAACTGCCCTACTGATTTATTGTAATACATAAATTGTCCTTGAAAGCTAACGGAAAATTCATTCCAGTCTGTTGCTTTCAGTATGACATTCAATGGAATGTACTCTTCCATGTTTCTTTCAACATTTTAGGGCCATATCTCACAAATGGACAATTCAGACACTTGAAAGAACATGTGTTTACAGGTATGCTTTTCTTGTAGGGAAAGTGAGATACTACTGTTCCTCATCTGGCCTGTGATGTACCCTTTTGCCTATATCTTTCCTTATATGTGCCGATATCTAAGGAGATATGTTATTGTAAAGTATGTTAGTGTAAAGGAATTACCTAAACAAGCTTAATTTTCAACTCATTAAATTGATTAGATATTGTGAGGGACAGATTTTTATACTGTGAAGAAGAAACACTCTTAATACTAGGGAACAAAGTAGAAAAGTGGTCAGTAATATGTGGAAACTGAATTACAAGGTGGATGACAAGATTAGTATGTAGAACAGAGGTTTCTGTCTTGCAGTCCTGGTGGTAACAGTGGAAGCATGCTGAGCACAGCCTCAAGGCACCCCAGAATATGCTCTATGTCTTAAGAAGAAACAAAGACAGGATAAGAAAGACAAAGCTTTACTGGACGACTTAAACATTTCCCTCTTTCTCATAGGATTCACGTTTTCTAGTAGAATGCACATGGCCTTTGTTAAGAAAATAGCAAATGTCCTCAAGGAATGATCTCACTTAAACTTGAAAATTTCTGGGGGAAAAAATTAAAATAAAAATAAATAAGTAACCAAATGATGTGTTTAAAATTCCTTCTGCCTATGTGAAGATATTCTATCTTGGAAATCACCTGTCCCGGACACTTATAAACTCCTGTGGCTGACACACATAATTACAGCTGTAATCTCTAAAGGTAACTCCAGGAAGCTAAATGAAGAGTGAGGCACAAAATACGCAATACTGTTAAAGCTTTTATGTTCTCAGCAAATTCTTAAGTTTACCTTACAATTTCAGGGAATAAATTATATTTTTTGTAAATTGGAGCTAGATATTTCAGATTTGTGCCACTCTACCAGGAAGGAGATCTAGTCTCATCTATCATTCTTTAGATGACTATATCATTGCCTGAATGCTGTAATCCCAAATCAAAACTCTGTTTTGTTTATTATATAAATAAACAAACAAACCTGYGAGGAGGGATCTGAGTGGTTGACAATTTTCCTGATGCTACCTTTTCCACTCTCAAACAGGATTAAATTTACTCTCTAGTTCAGGGAAAAAGAAGTATATGCAATTTCAGGTTTATGTAAGTAAATATAACTGTTATAAGTGACTTTGACGCATAACAAAATACTGCTTAGGGTTACCTCATAGCTGAACCACTGAAAGTGACATCTGCTGATAATTTTTTTTTTTTTTAAAGTAAATTTTAGTTTTCACAGTCTATATCTTGAAAACATGCTTTTCTGATTGTATACACGTTAACATCTCAGTTAAAAGTGCACACTTTTCTTAGTAGTATGTATCTGGTACTCAAGACTACAATCAGAAAGCCTTAATAGAATGTAGACTTTTGATCTGCTTCAGGAAAGTTACCTTCTTTCTTCATCATGAGTATGTTCTTCTTGATTGCTATGTTCCAACAAGCAATAGGTGTAGAATTGGGAGGAAGAACATGTGTAGTCTTCAGGATAAATTATGTGTCTTATTGCAACAAATGACCTTAGTTGTTATAGGTTGAAGCCATTTTAAAATCATTACTTACTGATGGTTATCAGTCAGATACAAACAATGGTTTTCTGGAGAATTGCAAGAGTGGTTCCAAAGAGACCTGTAGAGTTTTAATAATTTCTGAAGCTGATAGACAGTCTTGTACTGAATCAAGATCCAGTCTACTTTCTTTCCACAGTTATTTGCTATGTTGTTGTTATTATTAATAATTAAAATAAATATATTATTAATGATTATTAATAATATTACTAATAATATTACTCATATTACTACTGCTACTGTTATTCTAGATGAAAGTATGCACACATTCGTGAGACATTCAGAATAATTAGTGGATCTCATTCTATTTCATAAATGCCTCTGTAATTCTATGTTTTTCATTAATATCCTGGTAGTGACCAGAAACAACTTTCATTCACCTAGTAAGAAAGATAAAATTAGCATCATGCTTTAAGAGCAGACTGAAGGATGTTGTGTTGGTTTTGAAATAAAAAGTTTTGTGTGGCATTTCTACATTTGCTCTCCAGGGTTTCTGAGGAGTGGAGCTGAAACTGACTGTAAAGTGGTGACACAGATCATCTTTTACATTGTAAGARAGAATGTTTCATTACTGCATAGAGTTGTCGTGGTTTTACCCCAGCCAGCAACTAAGCACCACACAGCTGCTCGCTCACTCCACACCAGTGGAATGGGGGAGAGAATCGGAAGAACAAAAGTGAGAAAACTCGTGGGTTGAGATAAAGACAGTTTAATAAGGAAAGCAAAAGCCGCACATGCAAGCAAAGCAAAACAAGGAATTCATTCAGTACTTCCCATGGGYAGGCAGGTGTTCAGCCATCTCCAGGAAAGCAGGGCTCCATCATGCATAACAGTTACTTGGGAAGACAAATGTCATAACTCCAAATGTCCCTCCTTCTTCCTTCAGCTTTTAATGCTGAGCATGACGTCATATGGTGTGGAGTATCCCTTTGGTGAGTTGGGGTCAGCTGTCCCAGCTGTGTCCCCTCCCAACTTCTTGTAAACCCTCAGCCTCCTCGCTGGTGGGGTGGTGTGAGAAGCAGAAAAGGCCTTGACTCTGTAAGCACGTCTCAGCAGTAATGAAAACATCCCTGTATTATCAACACTGTTTTCCACACAAATCCAAAACATAGCCCCATACTATGAAGAAAACTAACTATCCCAGACAAAACCAGCACAATCTTTCACATTGTAAGAGATAACGTTTCATTACTGCATAGAGTACAAATTGTCAGTACTATTTGCTTTTTCTATGAAAACAAAAGATTTCATTTTCCAGCAGTGAGTACAACATGTCACACAAATTTTCGCAGTATCATGGCAGAAGAGAGATAAAATGCTCCCAGTCTGATTTGAAATGTTGGATGCTAGGTGTTTGTTCTACATAATAAACATGAAACCAACATTGTTTACATGCTAGATAACAGCTATTTTTGTAGTGTTCTTTTAGGAATGTTACTGGGATGAATGATGTGGCCTTCAGTCTGTCACAGGGTGCATATGGATAGATGAAGAAAGTCTAAATACATAGTGTCCAGTGATATTGTTAAAAAATTATAAGCTGAGATTCAAATCAAAAGATCAGCAAGCAGGACATAGGCAATACTGGAGTTTCCTGGAATGCATTGATGATAACTTCCTCCTCCAGATGATAGAGGAGTCAATGAGGAGACAACCTCATACTCACCAACAAGGAGGGGCTTGTTGGGAATGTGAAGATTAAAGATGGAAGAGTCTGCTTGACAGAGTCCCATGGAATAAGGCCCTGGAGGGAAGAGGGGCCCAAGAAAGCTGGTTAATATTCAAGAATCACCTCCTCCAAGATCAAGAGAGCTCCATCCCAATGAATATGAAGTCAGGCAAAAATGCAAGGAGGTCTGTGTGAATGAACAAGGAGTTCCTGGCCAAACTCAAACACCAAAGGAAGCATACAGAGGGAGGAAGCTAGGATGGGGAACCTGAGAGGAATACAGAAACATTATCCAAGCATGCAGGGCTGAAGTTAGGAAAGCTGAAGCCCAAATGGAATTGAATCTAGACAGAGATGTCAAAGACAACAAGAAGAGTTTCTATAAGTACATAGATGACAAAAGGAAGACTAGAGAAAATGTGGACTCATTGCTCAATGAGACAGGGGACATGGTTCCACAGGACATGGAAAAGATGGAAGTGCTGAGTGCCTTCTTTGCCTCAGTCATTACTTGCAAGACCAGCCTTCAAGAATCCCAGGTCCCAGAGACCAGAGGGAAAGGCTGGAGCAAGGAAGATGTACCCTTGGTAGAAGAGGATCAGGTCAGGGAGTAGCTAAGCAAACTGGACATGCATAGTCCATGGTCTCTGATGGGATGCTCCCACAAGTGCTGAGGGATCTGGCAGATGTCTCTGCAAGGCCACTCTTGATAATCTGAAGACTGGAGGAAGGCAAGTGTTACTCCTATCTTCAAGAAGGGTAAGAAAGAGGACCAAGGGGGGTCAGCCTCACCTTGATCCCTGGGAATGTGATGGATCAGCTAATCTTGGAAACCATTTTCAGGCACGTGAAAGACAACAAAATCATGAGAAATAGTCAGCATGGCTTCAGCAAGGGGAAGTCATGCTTGACTAATCTGTTAGACTTCTATGATGAAATTACTGTCCTGATAGATGAAGGGAGAGCAGTGGATATTGCCTACCTAGACTTCAGTAAGGCCTTTGACACTGTCTCCCATAAGATCCTCATAGAGAAGCTTTTGAAGTATCGTCTGGATGAGCAGACAGTAAGATGGACTGAAAACTAGCTGAATGGCTGGGCCTGGAGGACAGTGATCGGCAGYGCAAAGTCTAGCTGGAGGCCAGTAACTAGTGGTGTACCCTAGGGATCAACACTCGGTCCAGTCCTGTTCAGCATCTTCATTAATGCTCTGGATGATGCAACTGAGTGTAGCCTCAGCAAGTCCGCTGATGACACAAAACTGGGAGGAGTGGCTGATATACCAGAAGGTCATACTGCCATCCAGAAGGACCTCAACAGTCTGGAGAAATGGGCTGACAGAAACCTTATGAGGTTCAACAAGGGGAAGTGCAAAGTCCTGCACCTGCGGAAGAATAACCTTATGCACCAATATATGCTGGGAGGCACCCAGCTGGAAAGCAGCTTTGCAGTAAAGAACCTGGAGGTGCTACTGCACACCAAGTTGAACAGGAGTCAACAAAGTACTTTTACTGCAAAGAAGGCAAATGGTATCCTGGGCTGCATTAGGCAAAGTATTTCCAGGAGGTTGAGGGAGATGATCCTTCCCATTTATTCAGCACTGGTAATGTCATACCTGGAGTTCTGTGTCCAGTTCTGGGCTCATCAGTACAAGGGAGACATGGACATACGGGAGAGATTCCAATGAAGGGCCACATGGATGATGAAGGGACTGGAGCACCTCTCATATGAGAAAAGGCTGAGAGAGCTGGGACCGTTCAGTGTAGAGAAGGGTCGGGGCATCTTAATCAATGTATATAAATAACTGAAGAGAAGGTGCAAAGAGGAGCGAGCCAGCCTCTTTTCAGTGGTGCCCAGTGAGAGGACCAGAGGCAATAGGCACAAACTGAAACACAGGAGGTTCCGTCTGAACATCAGGAAACACATTTTTACTATGAGAGTGACCGAGTCCTGGCACAGGTTGCCCAGGGAGTCTGTGGAGTGTCCCTCCTTTAGAGATATTCACGGCCCTGTCTTTTGGCAGTCCTTCTTGAGCAAGGGGATTGGACCAGATGACCTCCAGAGGTCCCTTCCAACCTCACCCATTCAGTGAATCTGTGATTTTGTGATCTGTCTTGATGTGGAGGATTCATCTTCATATTTTAGAAACCTAAATGAGAATGTCTAAGTGTAGGGTTTGATTTAATCATTTCATGCATTTGATAAGTTACTGGATACCCACTTGACTTCCAAAAGTCACATCATATCTGCCAGTTCTGTGCAGATGTCTCAGATGACATACAACATGCAAAATGACATTATATGAGAGCACCTACTTCAAGAGATCACCTATATCAAGACTGAGAGGTCTACACATATGATAGCTGTTATGTTTTTAATGAAAGTCAATAGAAGAAAATCTCTATTGAGAATGAGTTTGAAGAATGATTCAGCTCACCCTGGAAGGGACGTTTATTTCATCAACCAAAGTTAGTTGTCTACACTTCGGAGGTGATTTTACTTCTGAAAGTCATTATATATTCTGTATGCTATTTAAGAGCTTCCATGAAGAAATTCAGGATTTGGGGGATGATGGCTTGGCTGAAACTTGAAAAATCTATGAAGGGTTGTTAACCAGGGTGACAAGAATGGCGTTCAAATTAAACTTGTATCTTCCTGAACTTGCTCTAAATGCTGTGCTAGGCCTCAGTATAAATTAGGACAAACATGATGTCTTTCAGTCTGAACATATATCTGTTTTTCTTCTGTTTCCTATATCTTTATTTCCTGCTGCTTTTTTGTTTTTTTTTTTTTTCCCCTCTGCTTTTTCAGCATGGGCTCCAGCCTCACTTAATCCCATTGCAAATTTCAAGCCATTCTAATTACCTCATTCACATCTATCTGTAGTCATATAAATGGACACTCCTGACATAATCACACTTAATATATATTTTTGGATAATCAGAAAAATTAAACATAAGATACTCAGATCAATTTAATAGAAAAACCCTCTTGCCTTTTTTATAATGTTCATGACTACATTGTTGAAAAACAATGGTATCTATTAGAACAAGTGAACACAGCCAATAAATTAGCGTGTCAAAACATAGGAATAGTTGCACCAGGATATAAAATTCCATCATATTTTTCTACATGATGATTTGAAACATAGATAGGATAATCTGCTTTCTCTACATGCTGGAGTCAATCAAACAATTTTACAGTCCAGAACACAGTATCACTTCATCAAAGTATCATTTTGCCTGAGAGGTCAACTAGACATTTAACAAATACCAAGAAATGGTCATGCGGTAACCTAAAGCAATATTGGCCCTTGCATTTTTTTACTTTTGACTTGAAGGCCACAGGCACACAGAGCTACTTGCTTGGATCTATTGACTGAAGTAAGTTGCTAATGGAAGAGAACAGAAACTCTGCCCTGTGTAGTATCAGTTCTAAGACATACTCACACTAGCTCTCCCTCAAAATTAAGTGGTTTCACAAAATCAACTTTTTTTCTCTATAGCAACAAGGTAAGCAGTGAAATATTAATTCTTACTAAAAACTAATAGAAGTGTTTTGCCTATTTTTCAAGGACAAGAAAAAACACCTAAAACTTGATGTCTCTTTTTTTTTCTCCCTTTAAATAACTTTAGGGACTACATCCCTCAGTGAAATCTTGGTTATGAAAAGGGTAATTTTCATGATAACCTCACTACTTGAAGAAAGGCATGATAAGAAATGAAATGTTAATGTGCAGGTTATGTTAGATGCTGCTTTAGAATTTAAAAAAAATGAAAAGTAATCAAATGAATGTGTCAAGCATGCAAGAGCCAATTATGGAAATGAGGGCCCAAGGTTAGCTTGCTGCAATATTTTTAATTCAACAAATATTAAAATCAACTTGTTCCTTGTATAATAGATGGCTATGACAAGAGTTAAAGAGCTCAAAATGTTTTTGTAGTCCCCTGTCTAATTAACATTTCTGTTGTGACCTATATTTCCCAGAACGGTAACTGCAAAGACTCCCCAAAAAATGCTTTTTTGTTTGAAATATTTTTTCTAATGTGTTTAAGAGATCAAAGGCAGAGCAATCAGTGTTTATGCACCTTCTTCACTTGGAAATAAGTGACAAAATAAAGTCATATTGCTGCAGCAATTTGCAGAAGAAAACCTTTCCATGCTAGTATATCTCACTTGACTCTAATGGAAGCCTACAGATGCTGTGCTGTAATTGCATGTGTTTAGGCTATAAATCTATACAGAAAATACTCTGCCTGAGTCACATTCCATTTATATTTTTTTATTATCTTTTCCATCTTAACTCTCTTTTTTTTTTTTTTTTTTNTTTTTTTTTTTTTGGTAACACCGTATAGAAAGAAAACAGACTGAATGTTTTAATGCTAATGATGTCATCTAAGTTTCAGATATCAGAATCTAATAAATTCTAGGTAAACTTACTGCCAGAATAATATTATGGAAAATACATTATTGCATTCAACAAGAATTTAAATATTTGTTTTAAGGACAAATACTAGGTTTTACTTTACTAAACCTTTTTGAAATTCCTCTTTATTTTTCATCTATGTTTTGACATTAAACTTTGTATTGGATGAATTATACAAAAATGTACATTTTGTGGTTTTTTCCTCAAGGTGCTAATGGAGTGAAGCCTGAAAACAGTGACTCCCAGGACTACATGAGTCCAGCCTTCTCACTTTCAGCTTAATATAGAAATTCGTACTGCAAAAATGGTACAAATGTGCCATTCTCAAGCTAAAAAAAAAAAAAAAAAAAAAAAAAAGAAAAATTAAGGAGACCTAGTGTGGAGATATTTGAGATTTATGCTTCATATAAAAGTCATGTAATCTGACTCAATCTCAAATGAATTCTGTCTGCCTCTTTCTGTTGAGAAGATGAAGAATATAACCACAGACTTCAGATAGTGAAAAAAAAAATTTTGTTTTGATTTGAAAAATACATGGGTCCTGCTCTTGCAGACATGCCCCTTAAAAAAAATACTTCTTCACAAGCATTGAATGATGCCAATGATGTAATTCAAATAACTGACAAATGACATAAATGAGGGAAGGGAAGGGAAGGGAAGGGAAGGGAAGGGAAGGGAAGGGAAGGGAAGGGAAGGGAAGGGAAAAGGGAAAAGGGAAAAGGGAAAACTAACTGAAAGACTACATAAAATACATTATTATATTGCCCTTCTTGTGCAGGGAAAAAAAAAAAAAAAAAAGAAACAGAGCACTCATATTGCACATGAATAACCACAGAATTAGTTTTACTAGTATTATTTTCTCAAATGATTAAAATGTATTGAACAGATACTAGAAGATGAAGATCTGTAAACACCATTTTAAATACTATGAGGTAGGCAAGCATTTACATGTCTTGTTTTCTATTGTTTTTTTACAAAAGTAATGTGCAAACATCTGATGACTGAATTTAGAGTTTATCAATTTACAATTGTCTTTGAAGTGTAGAGTTCAAACAGGAGCAATTTCCCTTACCAACAATACATTGAAGGGGATCATTCACATAGTCATTTGGAAACAAAATTGATCTGAAGGAAAGTCTTTGATGTAGCAGTTGAGGGTGAAAATGAAGCCACAGCAATTGAATACAAGGAGATTTTGTGTGGAACAGGGATCTTAGCTGATTACCAGAACAAGGATTGATTTCTATGTACACTCAGGATTTCAGATGAAACTGAGCTCAGGTCTATGCAGCCAAATCTTGTCATCTTTACCAATATAATTATCTTTTACAGTATAATACTGGCCACATCTTAAAACATCTTCTGAAGTTTTACATTTCTCCAAGGAAGTTTTAACTACCATGTTTCCTTACTTAGTCTGAAATTTGTTGCCTGTAAGGAAGATGACCTTGTATTTGTATTCCAGCATTTAAAAGCAAACCCAAAAAGCATATGGGATTGGCAAGAGAATTGCAGAAAAAGAAAAAAATCCATAAAGCTAAAGGGAGGGAAACTTCTGAATTGTTATGGCATCAATAGCAATATTTCTTTATAGGTCTGGTGAAAAAAAAGGGTCTTTAAATTCTCTGAATAGTCTATGAATAGTCAATGAATATATATGTGATATACTACATATTAAAAATAAATATACATCATACAAGTCTATTTCCAACCATACAGTAGAATGGTAAACACTAGAATAAATCATTTTATTTCATGATAAACCTTTTGTGATTTTAGCATGTTTAGTTCTATTCCCATGCAAAAAATAGTGTCTATTCATATATTGTAGAAAAGAGTTACAGTTACACATAAAATTTTCCCGCTTAATGAATTCAAGATAGGAACTTGAGGGATAGACTTGAATGGAAACAAGTCTTTGCTTGGGGCAGCTGGAGAAGCTCCTTCTTGTCTACCTTGTCTTCCCAGGTGTCCTTACACAACAGATATAAGGCTCTGGAATTGGAAGGACAGGGACATCCATCTATGCTAGAGGAGTCACCAAGATCAGGCCAGCCTATCCCCTATCGCTATGACCACCTCCAGCAAAGATGGTGAAAGGACTAGAGGGCATGACTTACAAGGAGAGGCTGAGGATATGAGGTTTGTTCAGCTTAGAGAAGAGGAGACTGGGGGGTGATGTCATTACTGTCTACAACTTCCTCATGAGGAGGAGCAGAGAGGGAGATGCTAATCTATTCTCTCTGGTGTCCAGTGATAGGACGTGAAGGAATAGCTTAAAGCTGTGTCAGGGGAAGTTCAGATTGGATATTAGGAAAAAGTTCTTCACTGAGAGGGTGCTCAAACTGGAACAAACTCCCCAGGGAAGTGGTCATGGCTGCAACCCTGTCGATGATCGAGAAGTGTTTGGACAATGCTCTTAGATACATGGTTTAACTTTTAGGCTGCCCTGTGTGGAGTCAGGAGTTCGACTCAATGATCCTCCTGGATCCCTTCCAACTCAGGACATTCTATGATTCTATGATTCTAAAATTCTGAGAAATGGATGATATGGCCAGGCTTACAGAGCTCACGTCTCATCTTGTCAACTTTGTAAGCTGGGTAAGTGAACCCACTTAGTCTATATGCCCTCTTTACTCAGCAGAACCACAATAGCTAATAAGCATATTTTTTTTTGCTTCCTTGATTGAAGTCATGGCTATAAAAGAAAAATGGGTCAGAGTTTAAAATATGTTAGCTGATATATTGTACTTAGCTTTACATCTGTAAAGGAAAAAAGTTTTAATATGATCACACAGGTCCACACCACTCAGTTGATAGATGGTGGCAATCTCATTTTAACGTCACTGGGAATAAGGATCATTTGCATCCCAAAATCTCTGTTTCTGAAATAGAATCTCTAGTTTGGAAAACAAATTAACAACAACAACAACTACAACAACAAAGATAGCCAAGCACTTCTTTAAAAATAAAGACATTACCTTGAAAAATATCCAGAATCAATTTATATTACATTTTATATATCAGTGGGGAGAAACAATGTTCACTACCATGTATAGAATATCTATATATGTATATATAGATATATTCTCATATATTCCCCTTAATAGACTTTTCCGACTGTAGTGTTATTTAACCTTTTAAGTAACAGTCCACCATCACTTCTGGTTCCACAAGGCAAATAATAGACTACAATGGGAGTGATGTTGCTTTTTCTTTTCCGTTAACCCAGACAATTTATCTCATCATGTCCATTACAGAGGTAACTGTCTCACACTGCTAATTAGCTCATATCTAAATTCCTTCTTTCCCACAGCTTTCTGAACAAAATATATACTCACCTTGCATTTTCCTGTTTTCATTTAGTGCTTCTTACAATGGAAAATATTTGAAAGGTCCATTAACCTTCATGCTTCATTAGATAAGATGAACCAGAGCTAAGGTCAAAAAGATGTTTCCAGAAATGGTCTGACATTAACTTCAGTTGAGTTACTATCATTTATTTATTGGTCTTGCTCTGAAACACGCGATACAACACTGCAGGGAAATAAGATAACTATTCTAAGGTGTCTGTGTGATATTATTCTTTTTAAATTATAGAGTAGGTTTCTGAATACCGATATTTGATTAGTTTGCTATACATGTTGAGGGCAAGGGCTCTTTATATTGTGTTCTTTTAATAAGACAAATGTCAATTTTTTTATCTTATTTCATTGCTTCCTAAGTTGGTCTAAGCTAACATTTGCTTTAATGAAGAAAATCACATTAAAGCAGAGGAAGGTCTGGTCTGATGACTCTAGCTAAGGCCAAAATGCAAAAAGTCTTTCCATACTAAAGGTAGTTAGGTGAGATAACTAAAATCTGATCATAACCCCCTCTAGTTCCCTTTTTAACCAAAGGAGAAAAACATAATTTTAAAGGGCTATTTATGGTTACAAGGCTTTAGATTTAGGTACTTTTAATACTTAGTAAAGCACTAAAGTCTAGAGGTAGGGATCTAATTGCTATCTTCAGATCTCTATGGGACAGTTGTAGAAATTACAAAGACTTTTTTGGAGAAGAGCCACAATCCAGGAGGCAATTAGCACAATTTGTGGCAAACAGGAATCATGTATCTTGTAGACTGGTGGAGATCCTTGACGGCAGCAGAAAAGGCAAGTGTTGCATTCATCTTCAAAAAAGTCAAAAAAAATGGTCCAGAGAACTACAGGCCAGTCAGCCTCACTTCACTTTTTGGGAAAATCATCAAGCAAGTCCTCTTGGAACATATTTCTGGGCACATGAAAGAGGCTTAGTAGTCTCTGTCCTTGGAGGTATTAAAAATATTTTTAGAAAACATCCTTACCAGCCTGGTTTGACATTATACTTGAGCCTGTTTTCAACAGGATGCTGGCCTAAATGATCTGCTGAATTACCCTAGGATCTTATGATCTTATCTTATGAATTGGATATAAACAAAAAGAAACAACACGATGACCATGGTCCAGTACTGGATCGATTTCCAGAGAGGCTGTCAAATCTCTATCACTGTGTATATATAGAAGTTTACTGGACAAGGATGTAAGCAACATGATCTAATTTTGAAGGTAACCACACTTTGATCAAAGAGTTAGATGAGATGGATTTCCAGAGGTGCCTCCCAACACAAATTATTCTATGATCCCATGATTTAAAAATAGATATACATCTAAACCGTTAAAAAAAMCCCCAAAACTTTAATAAGAAAAACACCCAAGTCTAAAACTAAATATTCCAAAAACTCCAGATCAGCAACAACCTAATCCTGAAAACGCTGGAAGTCTGAATATGCTTTTCAGCACCAAAATGTCTCAAGTGTCTAAAGTTTCCATGGATGCATAAGTCGTGAAAGGGAGGAACAGCTTAACACTAGTTCATGATTCAGTCCAATCAGACTTAATAAAATTATTTTTACCTCAGCCATGTCATATGAGCAATTCAAACTGACAGGCATTTTTAGAAAACAACCATTGGAAGAGGTTATAAACAAAGCTCAGAGGCAAAGCTCACTTTCTTGTAGACCAGACAATGGACTTTCTTTTGTCATTTATCTTCCTTCTACTTCTGTCATTAAGAAGGGAGTAAGAGATGCAACTTCATTCTCAGGATTCAGCCCATCTTCTAAAGAATTGTCTATATGAAAGTTTATTGGCTATCCCACAAATAAATAATACCTTCTGAATACCTGTTGAAGCTGTACTTCTTTATATAAAATAATTGGAAATTCTCAGGCTAAAGAAAACACGCAGAAGGGTCAGAGAGCTCACTAGTTAATGATTACAGTGATACTTGAGAGTGGGGAGACACTGTCTCTGAGCTTTGACATAAAAACTGTTGTAGGAAAAAGAGGTTTGAATCTTTATCAGGTAAGGAAAGAGAATGATTCCAAAGACAGCTTGTTGCTCTGACCACTGGATTCTTGTATGCACTGCAAATACTACTGGTGGTTTCTTTAGTGACCTTTTGCCATTTTCTAATGAAATTGAGGTGGTATCAATACTCAGGAAAGGATTCTGGGCAATTAATTTTACACAAAGGAAGACAGAAGATAAGATAACCTTTGGAGGGGAGTGGAACACTAATGTCTCCAGGCTTATAATTTCTCATATGTCAAGCTTAGGGACATCCCCACTTGGCATAATTATCTGAAGTGGCTTCCTGATCAATGAACTGTTTTTTTGGTTGTTTTTTGGTTTGGGGTTTCACTTTTTGTCCCATCTCCCCCCTGCCCCCATGTGGGTGGTTTCCAACAATGCAGATGACATCTTTGCATGAACCACCTAAAAATTGGTACAGAGAAAATGTAATAATAATAATAGTAGTAGTAATACTACTACTACTATTACTACTAMTAATAATAAGTAGTAGTAGTAGTAGTAGTAAAACTTACAGCGTTATGGTGTAATTTGTATTTGTAATATAGCACACTACACTGAGAACTATGTAGAGGCCACTGAACAGTAGTAACAATATGCACTGAAAGATTTTAGGCTGAAAGAAGCTTTCCCAGAAGTCTCATTGCTAGCCTTCATGATTCCCAAGTCTCACCGAACTAATTATCAAAGCTCTCTGCAAACCAGATAAACTCTGAATAGAATATTCTGAATATACAATAAATGCAAGGCTTGCCAATAAATCTCCAAAATCATTGTAACTACCTCCATTTCTTTAACAGATCCATCAGAATCAGTAGATAGTACAAATAAGTATCCTGGAACATAAAACTTCATCCAATGTATCAACAACCCTTTTATGCAGTTGAAATTGAACAGCCACCACACACCAGGAGAAACTCAGGAAGACAGTCAGTAGAGTGGGGAAATGTTTTTAACAGACAAACTGTTCCATTTCTGATCTTACAAAACACATTCAGAAGATAAGCTTAAAAAGTTAAATTCATAACTCCATAAGATATTGAAAATAAAAGATTCAATAAAAAAATTGGTCTTATGGAACACAATATTTTTCTTCCAAGCAATTGTAAGCTTGTTCCTCTGTGTTACACAGGTGATAATTACTTGGCTCAGCCTTGCAAGAGCTAATGATCTCCTTACCTCCCCTTCGGCAAACAACATTCTCTTCCTGTTCTACCACTGGTTTCTCTCAAATTGTTTATTTCTTTAATATAGTTAAATGAAACTAGGAACAATCATTCTTATCTTGAAGTTTACTATTTATGTTTCAGATCTGAGGCAGGGCTTAGATACTGAAAGCTTGTCCATTTTTTTTCTAATATCTGTTATTTATTTAACAAAAGACAATAACTTTCCCTAGTGATCTTGTCTGATTTGTATCTTTGGGATCATGGCTGCAGCACTACCACTGCAGCCACTCTGCATGGAAGGAACTGTGTCCCTAGCACAGGACTGTAGATTCTTACCCAAGGCCAGGAAATGAAGGGTTGGAATCTGCAAAGCTCCACACAGCAGGACTGAAGTAATCTGGTCCTAACCTTTTATTTTCCCATTTTTTGGGAGCCCAAATCTCTTTTTCATGATTGTGTATAGATAAGATTAGAAACTGGATACTCTGTATTAACTATCTGGGATTTTGGATGGATACTGTGAAGAGCTAGTGCTGGACTGTGGTTCTAGATTTTATCTGCTACATTCTAGAGGAGAGGAGAATTTTCCCTTCTGCCAGTAAGTAGGTTTTATATTCCTGTTAGGTGTATATTGTCTAGAGCTGTCCTTTAAATAGCGGGATGGGATTCATTACTACCAACTTTCTCTTTATGCACTTAGTTTTCCTTGGGACAATGCAAGATAGTAGCCCTTCCATAATCATAGTCAGACTGGATATGAATGTCTGTACTACTATAGTAACTCCTAAAGCAGCTCCTAGCTGAAAAAATTGGGAGAGTAGATGTTGCTGCATTTAAACACAAATGGATATGAAAGAAACTGTAGGAGAGAGTTTAAAATCAGTCAGGACAATAAGATGTTGATAAGAATACCCTGCTCTTCTGCTATATCCCAAGTACTAAGACTTCATATCTAAAGAAATTTAAATAGCTGCAGTTTATATGTTATAGAAAGATATTTTAAAACAGGAAAGGATATATTCTGTATAAATTAAGCTTTTTTTCTGCTATTGCCTCTTTCCCCCCTAAAAGCACTCTCAGTGATTTCATACAACCACACATTTTTCTTGTTTTGAGAAATTTGTTTGTTTTGAAATTTGTTAAATACAGTAAATCACTATATTCTGAACAAGAAGTTAGTTTTATACTTTGTTTTGGTTTTAATTGTGTAATAATAGGGCTCAAAATCTTTAATGATATCATATCTGGTGATTCAAATAATTATTCACCTGTAACGTTGACTTCTAAAAGAGCAAACTTTCACATAAAGTAATAAAAAAAAATCAAATTGGAAAAATATTTTTTCCCAAGAAACCTGAATAGTGATGRCCCTTATTTCAGTGTGAGCAGAAGGAAGCTCTCTCTTTGACCCAAAATGTTTTTAAACTTATTTTATGAATATGCTTACTATTTTTTATCTCTCTGTTGGGGTCTAAAAGAAACTTAATTTAGGGAAAAAATGCTTTCAAATGTACTGTACTAAAGCCAAGTAAGAATCAATCTACCATCCTAGGACTTAGGAAAAAAAAAAAAAAGTAAAAAGCTAAGCAGAAGAGAATCTACTTGAACTGTGTTTAATTAAAAGCTCTCATAGCTTAACGTCAAGTAGTAGTATATTGTTCCATTGCATCCAGAGCTTACTGGAACAGGACCAGGCTTTAGACAGCACATGTGTGTTACTGAAATGCTCATGCTCAAGAACCAAACCCTGAGTAAAAAGGTTAATAATATGTGATGACTAGAAAAGGAAAGGTAAAGCACTGTGTTCAGTTGTTATTTCATCCCATACAACTGGATCTCCTGCTTAAAAACTGATGTATTTGTGTGCTGCTGATGTCATTTTTGTGTACTGTAGCATTCTCTGATACAGGCAAGTACAAGAATGGGTCAACCACAACTTTTAAGGGCAATGATACGGCTAAGTAGAGAGTTGAGAAGTTACCTCTCTCTTAGTTAAACCTGTTTAATAACTAATATGTATTTTTCATCAGCTGACAGTTTTTGCATTTGAAGCCTGACTAGTGTTGCCTTGTGTACATCTTTCTGTGAATAGACCAATTGTTTTTCAGCCTAGTTACTCATAACTGAGGTTCAGTGATCTTTAATTTTACTGTCTACAAAGCAGAATAAAGCACTGCTTATATTGTTAGCACTGTAGCTTTTGTTACTGCCTTCTCCTCTTACTTGTAACTTGGCAATAACACATTTAAAATAGGGTTTAGAGACCTTTTTTAACAGAAAGTTTGTAGCATAACACACTAAGATGGTTTTATGTTTCAGTTCTTTCTTTATTTGTAATTTTTGCTCATGTCTGTAGGGTATTTAAAGTTGGAACTGTTCCGGCTGGATATGTAAGCTGGATAGATATATGATATGCTTCTCTTTCCTGACTGGATGTGCAAATACTCATGGTTACAAAGGTGAAATTAACCTTCAGAAAACAGTCTACCGCTTTCACCAAGCATAAAATAAAGTTGTCTTCATCAGTTGTAAAGACTTTGATTAACACAGAGACAGAAGAAATTCAATTAAAAGAAAAAAAAATGTTGTGAATATTTCAGACTTTTTTCTAACATTATCTTTTTATTTTGATTAATATTCATGATGATTAATTCTACTGGTTCTGTTGCTTACTCTGTTAGTAAATTTTTTTGCTGGTCTTTGACAGGGCTCTGCAGGCTTTTCTAAGGTTGATGCCCAAATTCTTCCTACTTAGTAGCAGCTACCTGACCAAGGAACCTACGTTAGGAACCCTTCTCTCCCCCTATAGACAAGCAATTAGTCTTCTCCAGGCAGCAACTGAGTCCACTTAAATACAAAATCACCTTCTTGAGTAGCTAAGTACAACTTCTAACCTACTGTTATAAATTGTGTGAAGTATCTAATCTTGCCAGCTTCTTTCATATTATTTTTTTTTCTTAATGACCATTGCTTAGTATCTAAACATTAAGCAAACATGCATGTACACAACATTCAGGTGTACATTATTTTGAATACTTGCTATCTATAAAGTCAGATGTAGTATTATGAATCCAAATTTTATGCCCATACCTACTTGTCTGTGCAGCTTGTCAGTGTAGTGCAGGCTTGCAGGTTCTCCACAGAAAATCTGCATTCAGTATTAAAAAAAAAATCAGTGTACTACTGGATTCCCATTTTGACCTTTTCTCTTATCTCTTGCTGAGGATGGTTGTGGGGTTTTGTTTATTTATTTGTTTCTTTTGGTATTTTGAAGTCCTATTTTTCCAACAGTGAATATTAAAACAAGGCAATAATTGTCCTTGCATAACCTAAACAAAATCATGACTGTTGATGGTATAATTGTTAAAACCAAAACCAAAACCAAAACCATAGAAATCTTTACAGGATAAGTAGCTATCCTCCCTGGAAAGAGGAATATTTGGACACACCTGTGTGGCATAATTCTGTTATAAATTCAACAGGCACGTCCCATTTTCACTAGGTTTTTTGTTTTGTTCCTGGCCATTGAAAATTATAGTCATGTATGAAAATCGGTCAAGTGTGGAAAAGTTTCATTAAGGCAAAAAAGGTCAAGTACAGAAGCTTGTATTTTGGCATCTTCATAAAAATAAATACATAAATTTGTCACTTGAGATTGAAGGAGTGGAGTTTTGTGATAAGACATTGACTAGATTTGGATCAGATCAAAATATGATTCTGACAATTTATTAAAACACATTTCGTTAAATTTATTGTGAAATCCAGATTTTCAATATATTCATTTAGTGAATATATTGAACTATAATCATAATATACAACTAGAGTGTTCATATGGATGGTCTGGTGTTTTGATATAATCCAGTTAGGAACAGAATATGAGTTACTTTGACTTCAGAAAAGTACTATTATCTGGTCTTAGGTACCAAATTATTTAACAGCTTATTAGTAAGTGTTTTCTCTGAGGACTGATACAGCCCATCARAAAATAATAAAAAAGACTATTTATTAGTTATACGCAGATGGGAAGTGTAAAATTTGCATTATCTGCAAAAATTTCACACCAGGTAGAGAGGTTTTTTTGGGAGGTTGGGATTTTGGGATTTTTTTGTCCTTTTTGTCCAGGGTATAAAAGTTTAACTTAACCAGAAGTTTAAGTTTGATTCAACAAAAAAAAAATATTTAAAAAAAAAATCTGTCTTATAAAGCAACAGTAATAACRTTGATTTAATCTGTAAGGTGTTGTTTTATTACCCTAGGTGAAAGATTAACTCCAATTCTTCCAGTGTTTGGCTGTTTCCCTCTATTATAATAGATCAGATATCCTCCTTACGTTTTCCAATGTTTGCTGCTATTTTTGTTACAGGGCTGGCAATTTACTTTCATTATAAATGTATTTTGATGTCCTTTCCATAGATAAGCTTTCCCCGGCTTTGAAGAAACATGAATCATCTCATCATGTAATTTAATATACCCAAGATGCATTCAAAAACCCGTACTGCATAAAACCAGGATTATTTTTTACTTAAAACACTCAATCTGCTATACACCATTATTTTTAAAATAGTTATTTAAAAAAAATCTGAGGGCATCTCAAGGTTATATTAAGAGCAAAAAGACAAAAAAAAAAAAAAAAAAAAAANCACCACCAGGCTATATACCCTTATCTCTTCTACAACACTATAAGCCTAGAGTATCACAATGGTATCACAGGTATTGATCCAAATTTACCTTGTTGTTACTGTGACCCACATTAAGCCTAATATTTTTTCTGTCAGAACAAGACAACAAAGAGCTATATTAAAGGAATAATAATAAACAGTAGCTGATGTTTAACTTTAAAATCTAGGGAATCACTACAGTTCTCTAATTCATCTGTTTATCTTAAAGCTCTGTTATAGTCAATTATAAAGACCAATTTTTAAAACCAGCTTGGCTTTTAAAGTTTTGTTGGGCTTTTTTCTTTTTCTTTTTGTTTTGTTTTGTTTTGTTTTGTTTTAATCTAAGAATGTCTGTACAAAGCCCTCTAAATGACATGTAAGGATTATATAGTAACCCATCAAAGCACGAGAACTATGATACATAGATATCCAATGAATGAATGTTAAATAGATATCAATGTGTGGAATAATCYTATTCTCTGTTTTAATAAAAATGTCTCAAGCAATAATTAACAGAGCAACTTAAAATTGCCCCATCTGATTTTCTTATTCTCATCTCATATTTTTGCCTGAACTCCTGTATTCTACATAATAATTTGTATGTAGTTCATTGAGGTCTTCTTACTGTAAAAGTGATTCAATGAAGAATTTGAAGATTTAATACCAACCATCACAGTGCAAGTTAGAATACCTTGAGATATATTTGTTGCACTTATGGAAACGTTAGATGCCTCAGAATACATAAGTAGCGTGCAAGGTAATTGCATATATTGGTATTCTTGCAAATGCCAAGCATAGGTCAATAGTGAACGCTGAAAATAAGTGAGACTTTTAAAACATTCCTAATTCAATATCTCATGTATGGATACATGGAGTAATCTCAGTTTACTAGTAAGTGCTTTTCCTAGTTTTAATTCCTTCTCAAAAAATATATATATGTGACCACTAAATACTTGTTTCAAAGAAAAAAAAACATTCTTCTTGTGAAACAAAACATGTGATAGTTCAACTAAATCAATTTTAATGTTTCAAAGCCAGCTAGCTATGTTTACATTTTAAGATATCATATATGAAGAACTGAATTCCCATACTGTATTATTTCTGACTAAAAATATATTCCTTGTGTGAAATTTTATAGGTATACTATCTAGCCTAAGGTTGACTTGTACACATGAATGAAAAATTGAAACATCTGTACTGTTATTATTCAATTATGGTGATGTAAAATTACACGTATTTCAAGACTTTTTCTTTTTCCCCAACAGGATGCTAAATAAGACAGGAAAATAAATACAGACACATAGAATATCTCAAGTTGGAAGGGACCCTTAAGGACCATTGAGTCCAACTCCTTGCTCCTCACAGGACTACCTAAAACTAAATCATATGACTAAAAGTGTCATCCAGACACTCCTTGAACTCTGACAGGCTTGGTGCCATGAAGAACACTTCCCTGGGGAGGCTGTTCCAGTGACCAACCACCCTCTCAGTGAGGAACCTTTTCCTAATGTCCAATCTAAACTTCCCGTGATGCAGCTTCATTCCATTTCCTCATGTCCTATCACTGGTCACCAGAGAGAGATCAGCACCTCTCCCTCTGCTGCCCCAATTGAGGAAGTTGTAGACTGCATCGAGGTCACCCCTCAGCCTTCTCTTCTCTAAGGTGAACAAGCCAAGTGACCTCAGCTGCCCCTCCTAAGCCTTACCCTCGAGACCTTTCACCATCTTGGTCGTCCTTGTCTGGACACACTCTAACAGTTTGATGTCCTCATATTGAGGCAGCCAAAACCGCACACAGGGGCCACACCAGTGCAGTGTAGAGTGGGAAAATCCCCTTCCTCGACCGGCTAGTTATGCTGTGCTTGATGCACCCCCAGGACCTGGGTGGCGCTTTTGGCTGCCAGGGAACACTGTTGACTCATATTCAACTTGCTACCAACTCAAACCTCCAGATCTCTTTCCATGCGTCTCCTCTCCAGCCTCTCGTCCTCCAAGTTGTATGTATAACTGGGATTACCCCGTCCCAGGTGGAGAATCCAGCACTTGGTCTTGTTAAATTTCATAATGTTGGTGATTACTCAGCTCTCTAGTCTATCCAGATCTGTCTGTAAGGTCTTCTCCTCAAGGAAGTCCACAGCTCCTCCTAGTTTAATATCATTGGCAAACTTACTTAATGTACATTTGATTCCTGCGTTCAGATCATTTATAAAAACATTAAAGAGCACTGGCCCCAAAATTGAGCCCTGGGGAACCCCACTGGTGACTGGCCGCCAGCCTGATGTAACCCCATTTACTAAAACTCTTTGAGCCCGACCTGTCAGCCAATTGCTCACCCAACGTATTATGGACTTGTCTAGCTGTATGCTGGACATTTTGTCCAGAAGGATACTGTGAGAGACAGTACCAAAAGCTTTGCTAAAATCCAAAAAACCCACATCTACTGGCTTCCGTTGGTCAACTAGATGGGTGACCTTGTCATAAAAGGAAATTAAGTTAGTTAAGCAGGACTTTCCCCTTGTGAACCCGTGCTGGCTATGACCAATGACTGCATTGTCTCTCAAGTGTTTTTCAATATCTCCCAGAATAACCTTCTCCTTAATTTTAYCAGGCACTGAAGTGAGACTGACAAACCCGTAATTACCAGGGTCTTCCTTCTTACCCTTCTTGAAAATTGGGACAACATTTGCCAGCTTCCAGTGGACTAGGACCTCTCCAGACTCCCAAGACAGTTGAAAAAAAATGGTGAGAAGTCCCGCAATGACATTGACCAGCTCTTTCAGTACCCTGGGATGAATCCCATCGGGCCCCATAGATTTATGCACATCCAGCTGGAGCAGCAAGTCTCAAACAAGTTCAGAGTCGTATCATCCCCCCAGTCACAGTCTTCCTACACAGGGCTCCAGGAGTCCCAGGGCCCATCATTGGTGTTAAAGACTGAGGTGAAGAAGGCATTAAAAGTCTCTGCTTTGTCTACGTCCCTATTCGTGAGGTGACCGACATCATCAAGTACTGGACCAACGTTATCTCTGATCCTCCTTTTGCTGTTAACACATTTTAAAAAGCCCTTTTTGTTGTCCTTTACAGTCCTGGCCAGCTGGAACTCTAATTGACCTTTGGCCATACAAATTTTCTCCCTACAGTGGCAAACAGCATCTCTGTAGTCCTCCTGTGCCACCTGTCCTTGCTTCCAATGTTCATACACTTTCCTTTTCCACCTAAGTTCTAGAAGAAGATCCCTGCTCAGCCAAGCCAGCCTTCTGCCAGGCTTGTTTGACTTCTGACACTTTGGAATTGCCTGCTCCTGCGCTATTAACAGATGGCTCTTGAAAAGTGACCAGCATTCATGGACCCTAATACATTCAAAAGCAGATAAAATGTAGAATTTTCATATATATGTTATTTTTAATTGATTARTTTGCTTGATAGTACTGTATTACCTTTGAATGGATGAAGTTTAAAAAATGCTCACTTTCATGCTATTCCTTTTTTTTTTTAATTAAGGGCTTTTTATTTACTCCGTAAAGATGCACATCCTAGAGGAGCTCTTTTACTTGGCTAATTTTACTAAACTGAACATGAAAGGCAGTTAGTTATACGTAAAGGTACATTGTGGAAGCTTTTTTTTTATGGAAAATATTTTTGAATGCATTTTCATCAAAGATGAAAATTGTTTTGGTATATAGAATAAAACCGCCAATACACAGTAATGGAAATGTCTTTTATCTGAGTATATTCAGTGATTCAGTAATTTGTAGCATATGTCTTCACAAGCAAAGTTAAAAAAATGGCCCAAGTGCACAGTTTGAGTTTTTCAGGGCAGATTACTTTTTTGAGGTTTAAGATCTTTTGTAAATTAAGCATGACTAATAATTAAAGAAAACTCATTTTCCTAATGTTTAAGTACTTTTCTCAAAATTTGAAATTTTATTTGGATCAATTAACAAAAAAGTTCATTTTTATAAATACAGGTAAAATTTATATTTGTGCAAAATCTTGTATGAGGCTTTTTGATACATAGTACTTAAGGTGATATTTTCACTTGGGCAAATTTCTCCCCCAAGAGTAACAAGAAAAGTTTTTAACTGCTCARAATTTCTGAATTTAATTGTACAGAATTTCTGCAATAAAGCGGCCAATATGGCCAAAGTGCAAAGAGAGGAGTTTATCCACTTTTTACCTTCCTTTCCTGCCTCTATTTGAAAAGAAATAAATGAACGTGAGTGCTGAAAAGATCAGGACCTGAGGAAATATTTTCAAAGGCAGTAAATATAGTCAGGAACTGTTGCCCATGTATCTTTGAAAATCATGACTTAAATTGTTTTATTAATTGTTTATGTCATGTCACACTAGTTCAGGTTTTGTACATTGGTTGAAGACACTTGAAAATCTTATTTTAAATTTTTGCCTTCTTCTTTTTCACAGACTAAAAAAGGCAAAGATTTGTCATATGTTGCCCCTTCTTTAAAGATGAGAAAATACATATGGGTAAGCTGTTGTTAATTTTAATTTCCCAAGAAGAGGTGTTATCCAAGGTGGATTAAGTCTGTCTTAAAGAAAATAGATTAGTTATTCATTTGTTTCTTTGCACATGATTCATTCTCTAAGCAGTGCCAAATCTGAAAGAAGAGGTATTATAGATGGCACCCAGAATGACAGCAGTGTTTTGGTCTACACAAAAACAGAACTATAAGCTGTTGATGAAAACACTGTGTAGTACATGTGTTCATTTCTACTACAAAAAATAAGGGATGATAGATTTCCATHAATAAAAGAAAAAAAATGCAAGGTTTAAATCTGAAAAAAAAAATTCTTCATAAAGATAAGTAATTTGATTTTTTTTCACAGGTACTACAAATGAATCTTTTGCAATAGGAGACCTGAACATTTTGTGAAGAATGTAGGAAAGAAATAATTTTTGTTTATTGTTTTCCTACATTACAAATCATTTTTTGTCTCCCCAGGAGTGCCTTGAAGATCAGATTGTCAGTGGCTTTCCTTCTCATTACCCTGTGCCTATCTAGTTCAGGGGGAAAAAAAACAGATTTTTGTTTATGTATGTTTCACTGTCTCCACTGGTGAATATTAAGGTAACTCGATCTGATTATCTTCTCAGCAATATGCCCTTGCAAAAATAATCTTAAAATTAAAAGGGAAGAAGAATTTGTTAGAAGAACAATCCAATGATGATTTAACTGGACAGAACTCTGAACAGAGAATAAAATTATTTGTCCCTAGCAACACACATCAGCAAAGGATTCAGCTGTGCAGTTTAAGAACAAATAACCCTAAAAGCAAAGATTGTTCATAACTAGTTAGAAAAATGTAGTCAAAATCTGACATGTCCTCATTTTGTTTTTTAAGTCAAAATGTTATTTTTAAATACAAGTCAATGTGATACAATGAATATCTTCTTTGTGTCAGAACAATATGGAACAAAATGACAGCTATATCAAAAATTTTTCAAACATGGCAAAATAGATTAAATCAATTAATTGTTATTGTTTCAATTAACTGAAAAACATCCAGGAAAGATGATCACCTCTTTGGAGGAAAAAGCATTTAAAAAATCTCCCATTTTCCTAACTGGGAGCTCAAGCCTGTCAACGTTAAAGTCATCAAAATTTTCCTGGAAAAGAATATAAGATCTTTTTTTCCCTATTTTCTAAATATTTCCTATTTTCTGACAACACTTTTCAGTGTATGAGCATGGTTTCATAATTAATGCATGTGGCTGAGAGCCATGGACTTGTTTTCTTGGTTTTTTTTTTTTAATCAGAATCTAATCCCATAGTGTTTTTTTCAGTTAGCTTTTACTCTTGTAATTGATTTTCCAGCATTATTCCCTTAAACATTACTTGAATCTCTCTCAAGAGTCATGAACTAAACTTCTGCTGAAATCAGTACCTCACAAACACAGACATTCTCTACATCTTGCATCACCTTTTAGATCCCTCATTAGAAATGTACTGATTTTATTTAAGTACTTATTCTGGGGAACCTTGGGCACCTACTGGTAAGTTAATTATACTTCTCCACATCACATAAAAAGCAACCTGTATTTATGTTTAGCTTTTTAGGAAAGGTCAATAGAGCTGTTCAGAATTTGTGTATTGTTCTGTAAAAAAACAATGATAACTAGATTTTTATTTAAATCAATTCTTCTTTTCAAATACTTTGCAACTCTGTTTACTCACTCAACTCCTTTAATTTTAAAAAATCAAGTAAGTAGAAACCTATACTGTAAGCATGTTTGAAAAACATCATCATGTTTTTCAAAATTTTTTATGATGTAAAGAATGGAGATCTAGAATCCAACCTTTATTAAAGAAAAATGAGTTGCATCAATTCTTAGCRTTGTCAAATTATGTTAGGAATAAGAGAATAGTGATCTCCTGCTACGTACATGGATAATAAAACATATCTAATTATTCCTTTTATCTCACTCTTACTACTTAGACAGTTCAGATGAAAAGTTCTACTAATGAATTAACTTTACTTTACACTTGGGTTAAAGTTAAGGATTTTGGTAGTCTCGTATGTGGACACTATAGGGAAATAAAACCTTCCATAAAATCTTATAGTGAACATGTTTCAAAGAGACACAAGAAAACTAGAGCTATACTTCGGAAAGCATTCTATATTCACTCCAGAAGACAGCTAGACAGCTAACTCTGCCTCACTGAGAATTCAGATGATAACTGTAATGGAGGTTTTAGGGTCAGATATACAATAAGGAAGATAAACAGTACCTGCTTTTTACCTCTATGTTTGAGGGTAAGGACTTCAGCAAAAGCATTGTATAAACAATATTTAAACATCTATAAACTTGTATAAACATGTATATACATTTGAATAATTGTAGGCAATGTAGTTTCTTTTTTTAAAAAAATAAATACTAAAATAGAGAGTTCTGCTCTAAAACTGAGAAAATCAGATTATACCAAACAACCAACAGACTAAATAGACATCTGAGCTAAACTGCTTCTACAGTTAATGAAGAGAAACTACTACTTACTTTAGATGTCTATATCAGTTGATATGACTCCTTCGCTGAAAGTATTCCCAAGAGAGATTCAGAGAAAAGTCAGATCTGACACACATGCTCCAAACTCCCCTTATAACATGTTAATAATAATAATAATAATAATAATAATAATAATTCTTTCAAATGTTCTGATGACTCTGTAAGCTTAAATACCATGTGATAGAAGAAGCGCAGCTAAGGAAAATAAAGGACTTGAACAAGGAAAGAGTGAGAGAAACAGAACCAAGACGGAAGCAATCAAAAATCCTTAAGAGTTCTAAAATTTACTTATAATGTCACAGAATCCTATGGAAAAATATATTAAAGAGAGGATTTAACATCTATATGGAAATTCTGAACTTAAGGAGAATGGAAACATGTTAGAGCTTTTCTTTAATGACATAATAACATAAGCTTCTGGTATAACAYTACTTTCTCAAAAGTCAAAGTTAAAAGATTCAAGTGTAGAAATACTTAAATTAATTTGACACACATGTAGTTAGAGTAGTTTGGAAGATTCCATTATAATAGACTCCATGTGATAGTGATTGTATTCAAAGAACCAAAATAACAGAAAAGGTCCCTAGATGACTTAGCACTCCAAAAGGTTTTAGATTATGTCAAGCTTTAGAAATTGTTGAGGGTGCAATGAAAACTCTGGAAGCAAAATAAGACAGTCCAGACAAAGTAAGCTAGCTGGAAAGGAAGCTAGAAAACAAAAACTGCAACAAAGAGAGAGTTAAAATGGATTGAAAAGAGCAAAGGTCAAGCACTTTCAATTAAAAAAAAAGAAAAAGAAAAAAGAAAAAAGTATACTGAAGCATCTATAGGTCCAAATAGACTCCAACATTTGAAAATTGCAATTAAAAGTGCAAAAGAATAAAATGTTTTTGGCAAAAGATGAAACCAAGAGCAGTAGAAACAAGATAAAACTTAATTTCTGAAAAAAACACACAGCAATGTACAAGAATTCCATTTAGAGACCAAATTAACAGGAGCTGGAATAAAGGAATATCTTTCATTAGATACTAATGTAACACTTCAAAACCATAAATTGGTGCACAGGTAAAAGTTACACAGGACCATAAACTTAGCCTGTCAGTAGGCTGAAATTTACTTAGATGAAAGTTAAGAGCCAAACTGTATATTATTCTGTGTATCAGGGAAAAAAAAATCCTTTTTCAACTCTGGCAGGAAAGTAAATTTTCTGTCGGCTCAAGAAAATTAGTTAATTTTAGTCCAGTAAATTATCAGATTACATGTGTTTGTTCCAAACCCAGCCAAGATGACCTTATAAAGAATTCCATAGTATTGCATTTCATCTGTATTGCATCGACATATTGTTTATATTGTCTTTATTTATATATTATTTGCTTAATTTACTGGTCCTTTACAGTATGTCATAGTACTTCATTAAAAAGAAAAAAATTCAACATCATATGACTCACATAGTTTGACTATGAACTTTGAACACTAACAAAGATTAAGGATGACTTAATGATATCTGCTCTTCACTTCTGTAGCATCTCTTATCATTGGAACTCCAAGTGCTGTATAGGACTTGTTCATTCAGCCTGTGAGAATGGTAGGTGATTATAAGGTTCACTTCACCTACCACTGAAATGCAGCAAGCACTCAACAACACACATGAACTTTACATAACAAATTGAAGCAGCAAGTCTAGAAGAATAGCATATCCAATTGAAACCCCAGGAAATGTAGGTAGGCAGAACATAATTATCCAAGCTGGAATGAAGCCATGACAGCAGGAACTAGTCTAATGAAGTGTACTATGGGATCTTTAGTGGCCTGATTCTGTATGCTCATACAAACAATGACACATCAAGTGGCACTAACCACCTCACCAACAAGGGACTGAGGGCAAACTTTTGTCTGCTACTGAAATTCAAAATCAAGCGTAGGGAAAAGGGCATGAGAATCTTACAGTTCCTACCTTAAGCAGCCCAGATTTTACTATTACATTCTTGTTAACTGTATCTCAGTAGCTTTGAATTATCTATAAATATTAAAACTTTCCTGTGYCAGACACTGCACTAAACTATTAAGGATGGAATTCATCACATATAACTTCAGCCATTTGAAGTATAGTCACCTAGACTTAACTCTTTATTCAGTAGAGGCATCTCTCTCTCCATCTCTCTCTCATTCCTCATTAAAGCTGAATATCTCACTAGATATCTAGCCTTTAGATGGCTAACCTCAGAATAAAAGAAGTCCCCCTGCCGAGGGACTGACCTCTCCTAAAGGCCTTGCAATCTAAATTAAAAAAAAAAGGGGGGGGGGGGGGGGGGGGAAAAAAAAAAAAAAAAAAAAAAAAAAAAAAAAAGAAAAAAAAAAAAAAGAAAGAAAGTCGAGAGGCCTAGAGTACCAAATAACTTACTTCAAGTCATCTTTGTGAGCTATAGAAAAGCTTGGATTACAGTTTATACTGCCAATACAGTGTCTTGTATCTTGTATGCTTCAGTTTTACTGCGTGGGGATTGAGAGAAGGGTGAGTTTCCATGGTTAACCCTGTTTAAAAGGACAGCTTCTTTGTTCCTAATAACTTCATTGTTAATAATTCATTACAGTAGCAATAAAACATGCTCAGTGTGTATGTGTCTTGGAACCCATAGGCTCAGGAGCATTACTCTTCAAATACAGAGACTGTTGCTTAGTATTTTATATAAAAAAATTGTTTATCTCAATTCTGTGCTCACTGTACAAAAGTCCATATCAAAAGAAAAAAAAAAGCATGATTAAATGTAATGTTCATCCTTGTAATATGCAATATTCTTACAGGCAGAGAGGTCAACAAATAAATGGGCATGGTACTTACTTGATACCATTTGATACTCATTCCTTGAAATATGATCCAAGAGCAGAATGAAGATACATGCACTGCTGTTGGTCAGACTGCATTTGTTGGCAAAGTTGTGTTAGATTTCATAACAAGAGAAATTATTACAACATGTAATGTAAAGTGAAGCACATGGGAAGAGGGATTCCCAATTTCATATTTAAACTTCACACTTCTTTAAAAAGTATGAACTCTAAGCTACTGTCCAGTAGCAAGATTTGGGGGTTATTGACAGTTACATGAAAATGCCATCTGGAAATGGTTGGAATCTAAGAGGATGCTTATATGGAAGGATGATATATCCTTGCCCTCTTCTTGTACTCTTACTCAGGTATTTGGTTTTGGCTGCCGTGTCAAAGACAAAATGCCAGGTTAGATGGACCTTTAGTCTTACCCCTGTGGCCCTTTTTATGTTCTTAAGAACTTAAACCTATTCTGTATCATAATTATTACACACATTCAGTTTTGAAAAATCTGAAAACTAAATGTAACTGTTGTTCTTGTACAAGTTGCTACAAAGAAAGTGAACACAACTGCAGACATTTCACGTACCTTTGAAATGCTTATGTGTGAAGATTAAAAAAGGAATAAATATGATATAAAAAAGGAATAAATATGACATTGGTAACATTAAAACAGGAACTGAGCTAAACTAATAACAGAACTGATGCTAAATAGAACTTCATTTAGGCCAAAAATCCTGACTGTGTTTCATAGAAGGTAAAAGTCATCCCATTAGAGATAATAGTACAGATACTGACACCTCTACTTGCAACGTAAGTTCCGCATTACAAGGGACCTTTACTTGTGTTTTAACAAATTTTCATTTCAGAAAGGCATTTCTGTCCAATTAACTGACAAATATTCTACAAACGTAGTTCTTCTCCCTCTGTGACTCCAAACATTACAGAAGGTGGTGTTAGATAAATAGAGCAAGAATGGATAAACATTCTTTGTAATTATATAACAATAAATGAACTATGGCAGTTCAGTGTTATGATATCAGTCTCTGGGGCATGTCTTTATTTTCTTAGTTGTTTAATAGGAACATCTACATGATAAATTTCTTGGGCATATGGACAGAATGTGTTCAAGGAGTTTCTATGCTACAGAGTCATTCAATATTTAACATCTTTATGAAATAAAAGAGCAGATTCAATAGAAATATTTTAATTATAAAACACATAAAGTTGTATAATAAAGTGGCATTGCAAACATGGAATTCATCCAAATACCATAAAATTTCATTAGTTCTAGTGTTAATAATCAGTTAAATAGAGTTATGAGAAATATTTCCTACTTTTTTATTTATTTATTGCTATGCAATTTATTTATTGCTCTGCAAAAAAGATAGGTCCAAAAGGTTTAACTGTTATGATGGCATTTAGATTCCTCAGTCATAGCTTTGACATCTAAAGTTTCTTAATTTTTCAAATGAAACAAATTAAATGGAAGTCCAAATGTTCTCAATGTCATTTACAATTAATGAAGATAGATAAGCAATCCAGAGGATGATTCAGCCCACTAAATTATTCTTTTTAGGTTTCCATCAGTTTCCACTGATTACAGAAAAAGTCTAAAGTGACCATACTCCCAGTTTGGGTACTTCAGTGAGGCACATAAAGTTCAATAGGGTACATCTTTTTTTTTTTTTTTTTTTT
>JAYKAV010003187.1:189399-241670 GCA_035582835.1 Phoebastria nigripes | reverse complement strand
AGGGACACAGCTTCATGATAAGCATTTTAAAATGATTGGTAACTGGAGGTGGGGGAACTACTTATTGAATTAATAGTGGGTTAAGCTTTTTTCTTTTTTTTTTTTTTTTTTTTTTTTTTTCCTTCATTTGGAATTTTTGTTCTATTCTTCCCTGATATTTTCAGGATTCAGTAAAACTGGCATATTCCAATTCTTATGTGCTATTTGTTCTTCTTAGGTAAGAGAAAATACCATAATTTCATTTTTTTTATATTCCATTATAACGTATTTAGAAAAATAGTCGATGCCGAATCCTCACTGGTGTGAATTGACAGAACTCCAGCTTAAGTTACTACTGAGAATGCAACCTACTGAGATCTCATATATTTTTGGTTTTCACCACAACTATTAACAAGATTAACGTAAAAAAAAAAAAAAAAAAGTTATAACAAGTAATCACTGTAGTAACAGAACTGTAGAAAAGCAAAACATGTAATATTGAAATATATTACAAACAGCAGGGTCACCTATGTGAAAATCATATGCTGGTTTTTTAAGTTATCTTGTTTGACCTAGAGCATAAAACATGTTCTTGCCTTAGAAGCTAAGTGTAACAGTAGCAGAAAATGATTTAATTGCTCAGTTAGATTTTAATTGTGAAAAATAAATACATAAATAACTGAGAGATCATTAAAAAAAAAGAAAAAGAAAAGAAATATGATTAACTACTGTGGGCTGAATACAAATAGCTGACAATAAACCAATGCAAATACAAATGTTGGAACTTCAAATAAATTCGTCATATAAATGGGACCTTCTGCCCTGACATACATCTGATGGGATAAATCTATGGATTGTGAGGAACTTTGCTAACATCATTGCAAGACTACTCTCTGTTGTCTTTGAAAGATAAAAGTATCCTGGTGACTTGAAAGAGGAAAATGTCACACTCATCTACAAGAGTGGCAAGAAGGAGAATCCAGGCAGCTGATCAGCCTCGTTTCAGTTGCCTGGGCATTCTTTAGGCATTAATATTGGACCTGATGCTGCTTACCATCATTACCAACATCCTGAAAAGAGAAGAGAATCCATCAGTATGTCTGCAGAAAACATTAAACTGGTACGAGTATAGACAGAGATGTTAAGATTTCTGTTTAAACAATGATGAATTCTAGTTGATGCATAAATATATGCATGAATTTGGAAGATATATTAATGGGTAAGAAAGAGATAATTCTTTAATAAATGGAGAGAAAGAAGAGGATTCTCTGAAGAACAAGTTTAAAGAACAATTAGACAGTGAAAGAAATAGGAACAAATACAGTAACGGAAACAGAAACAGGGCTATATTTCAATAACAGCACATTTAACAAGGTTGAAGGCAGCTAGCCAAGAAAGGAAAGGATGGAGTACTTGAAATTAGAAAGTAATCACTGAACAAAAAATTACTTCGGACAGAGTAATTTGGTTAAAGCATAAAGTATAGAATTCACTTCTGGGAAGAAAACAGATATCATTGACCAAAAGAAACTCAATATGGACAGCATGACAAAGCATTCAGTAATGATAAAAAKAATTGAAATACAAAAAGATGTAAAATAAGTGTGAGTTTTTAAGATGGCAAAGAGTATAATATGTTTTCAGTTTGAGAGAAAGACTCATTGGAGGAAGCAAGTGGTAAAGAGAGTGGCAGCTGATTAAAAAAAACCCTGCATCTGAATCAGTGGAGGAAGAAAATTCTAGAAGGCAAATAGAAGATGAATTAAAGAAGAAAAGATGTTCATAATGTCTATTGCATATTTAGAAAGACAAGTATCTGTGGAAAAGGGGAGGCAAAGGCAATCTGAGTCTGAAAAACAAAAATGGAGGAAAAAATGGTTGGAACAAGTTACACAATATTGTTAAGTTGGAGAAGCAGGAATATTGAGAGAAAAARGTTACAAAGAAGAAGAAGAAAACAAATACATGGTTAAAAAATCAGCCTGTTCTTATAATTTCTAACAGACATCCTTTTCAGCGTATGATTTTATTTAAAAGAGATTGACATAAATGTTCAAAATTGAAAAGATTTTCTTGAAGTGTATCTATTAAGCACAGTTGAGGATGATTTGTGTGGTTCAAGAAACCACACAGTTCACTATTGAATCATATCCACATACAGACACAGTATTTTCAGACCCTGTAAGAGGAAGATTTCTAAGAATGATCTATGGTCATATTCCACTGACATTGCCTCTGCTCATGGTTGCTTGGTTCTTTACTTTTCTTTGAGATTATACAGGTGTATAACATTTCTGTGAATGAATTCTGAGTGTTATCAAGAACTTCTGATAAGGAATTAGTGTTTCGATATAATGTTGAAAATGTTTTATGGTACTGATCCAAAAAAACCTAGAACAAAACTGAAGAACTCATAAAATTCATTTAAAGATGTTATCAATTTCCTCTGTGGTTTTTTCATCAAGTAAATTCAGTGTTTAAGCACATGCCAGAAGTCTGAAAGTCCTGCTTAGTATGAAAAGTTGCTTAACACAGCTAGCAAAAAGAAGGTGTAACAACCGTCTTATAGAGGGAATGTGACTTAATCCCCTAGTGTTCATACCATCTGCAAGAGCTGAAGAGCTGAATGACTGTGAGTATTATATGTGTGTTGGGAAATTGCTCAAAGACAAGTAGAGTTGAGTTACGATGCACATAACTCTTGACTCCCTACTTTTCAGAGTTTGTTGTTTCTCTAGACACAGGGTTCCCAAAGGATGTACAGTGCCCCTTCATTTTGCACAAACACTATTTTTGCTGATTAGTTCTGTTTTAATGTAGAGGCTAGAGTGGGAATAAAATTGTTCATGCACAGAATTAGAAATGTAGTAATTCAGGGCAAGGAATCTGACTATATCTGTGTTGTACAGTATTAGGTCAACATATGGTGCATTGAAATTAAATGCAATGTTATTATTATTGTTTGCTGCTCCTTCTTGAGGACTTTGAGTCCTACAATTAAACTTGACAATACAGATAAAATAATAATCATTTTAAAGATTCATTGACTTGAAAGAAACTATGACAATTATATCAACTGAGAATGTGTTTCCTCTTATCCCAAGTAATGCTGGTACTAGATGACTGTTACACTCTTCCATCCCTAATTTCTGTTTTCAGAAATACCATCTGTGTTGTCATTGCACATACCACATTTGGCATGTTTTACTGCTTTCTGCTTAGAAGTCAGTGAGCTGAAAGGAGCTTGAACAGGCAATACAAAGAATCCAAGGACAGAGATTAGAAAAGCAAGGAAAACTAAAGGGGTGTTTGTGTGTATGTGTGTGTGGGGGGGAATCTTCTTAGAACAGAGTTGGAGTTGTAGAGCCTTTTCCCAGTGACACCACAAGTGCTGCACAGATGTTGTTATGCAGCAAGGTGAATCCAATAAAGCCAAGTTGCAATGGTAATAGCTGCATCACCCTAATAAATCCTAAGACCTTCAGACTCATACTCAGATAATGATGTTACAGCTGCAGTTATGGTTTATTTATTTAACCAAGGGCAAAGTTGTTGAGAAACAGTTTCATTTTCAAGAAAGGCCTGACAAGGCAGGTGGCAGTAATGGCACAGGACAAATGAACTTCTTCGCTATCCAGTCAGTACAAAATAAAACACAGCTCAGGAGGACAGAGTGTATGCTCTTAAGAGGAAACATAAACCAATGAAATGAAATACCTACTGAGCATTAATAAACCCATTAGTGAACATTAATAAAATAAAAAGGCTCACTCCTTTACAGCCCCGGGAGTCAGCAGCTCCAGTCTCCGTGAACTATTTAGTGGGACTGGAAGAATGATTTGAGGGGGAGAGCTGGGAAAAGAGTAAATCAGTAGGTACATTTTAGTTAATGGGCAGGGACTGAATATAGCTAAGGGCTGAATCAGCTGAAGTGAAGGTTGGAATGAGTCTATGAGGAAATTAATAATTCTGTATACAGAGAGGGGTTTCAATAGCATGCAGTAAATAACGCCTAGGGACACACACTGAACAATGAGAATGAAACAAATCATTGAATAGCTGCAGTATCCTGAGTCCTTCCTGCTTGAATGAGGTRGGGGTGAGGTAGAAAAAGAAGTCTGTAATTAAATACCATATCAGAATGAGACAGTATCAAGGTTGCGTGGTTCCTTATTTGGGGTTCCCACCCCATTCTATTTGTCTTTCCAATTCTGACTGGATTTCCACCACGTTAGACTTACTGATTTCTCTCTCCTTTATTTCACCTTGCCTATCTCCAGCCTCTTCTTTGTTCTTTTCAACTCTCTTCAGAGTTTCTCTCTCCTACCATCTAACTCAGGTACATCTTTTCCTTTCCAAGTCCAGCTGCATGCAGTCCTAAGGGACTGTATCCATATTTCCTGATTACTCCTCCAGCGTTCTATCTATTCTCTGTTCAAGAGAGAGTCATACAAGAAATTGCACAGAACTGATCTCATTCATTCAATGAATGAGTTCTGTTCCCCCCTGCACACCAACCTTTCATGATTCCTGTAGCAGAAAATAGGACATCAATGATTTTACAAACAGCACAATTTTTTCTTGTACTCTTAAAATGTTCAGTCAAACATTGAGTCTCAATACATTAAGAAGCAACGTCKTGGCAGGGTTGTGTTGTTTCTCCCATATGCCAGTAATGACTATTGTGCCTCAATAGAGAAGTTTTGAATAACAAGGCCTTGAAAAACATTAGGATAAATCAAGAAAATCAGGGGKTTTTTTTGGTTTTTATTTCTTTTCTGAATTTAGATTCTATACAAAATTTCAGCAAATACGTATTTTTTCCAACCCTTAAATGTTTTACTCAGTGGAATTATTTAAAATACATGTCTTTTATCCATGTTTTTCCATTATATTCTCAATTAATTTTTTTTTAAAGTTACAGGATGATACAAACAGTAACATGTAGGCTGTTATACCTACTAAATCAAGACTGGGTATAATTCACTGCAAATATTATTTTGTAACTTCATTTTTTTTTAAAGTCTCATTTATATATGAAGTTATTTTTATTATAACAACATTCATTTGTTTTTATGTAATTCATAAAAATGCAATGACATCTCTTAGGACTGAAAAAAAAAAAAAAAAAAAAAGAAGAGGAAAAAATTAAAAAAAAAAAAGAGGGAATGAAACTAGTATTGTCGTAGGGTATTTGAGTGACAGATATCCAGACAGACCAACATAAACTAGTCAGAAATCTGTTGATCATCCAGAAAGTAACTTCAGGCCTTCTGGCTGAGTGACAGAGGCACAGAATACATCTGTGGTAAGTAGAGTTTCATTTTATAAATGGAATTTTCAACATTGCCTGTATTTCTGCCTATAGTAATGTAAAATTCAAAGTGTGTCTAAAATGACTTTGTATAACATACTCTATGTCAAATTGCCAAAAGCATGCTGCAAAGCTTCTGAGTGTGTAAAAATCACTGCTCCTTAGAATAAAAATAGGAAATAAAAAAAAATAATTACTGAGAAAGTAGATGTAATTCTCATTTTGCCTACGTCAATTTAAATGAAGTAGATACAGTTAGCATAAAAACCATTGTAAGAGAAGAGATATGCTCACTTACTTCAGTTGACATATATCACTGCAACAGAAGCCTTCAAGAAAAATTACTTTATTTATATATATTTTTCCAAATAAACTCTTGCTGTAATTATTTAAATTAAAATTATTTGTAGAATTACTAGTTGTTACAAAGAGTCCATTTTTAGAAATTAGTATTTAAGCAGTTTCTTCATAAATTTCTGTTCTTTGATTGCTTATATAAAACAGGTTTGTGAGATTGTAACATTGGCTGAAAATAAAAATTATCTTGCTTTGGGAATTTAAATCTTTTGTCACCCACTCAATCTGAAAAAAATATAGGAATAAATTTGTTATACTATGGTGTTTTTATTCAGCCATTTGTCTAGCAAAAATATAGAAAGACACATAAAACCAGACATGTATGTGAATGTATGTTAATCTCAGGAAACATTTTTAATGGYGCTTGTATTCTCTGGGGCAAACAAAGGTAATTCCAAGGATCTTTACAGTGTTATCTTATATGAAGATCTTTGTAACAAATCTACAGGCCATTTAGCTAGATTTTGTGAGTTTAAGCTGAAGGAATGATTCAAAAAAATCCCAACATACCCTGTTTAAATGTACAAGCCATGCAGACATCTAGGAAAAAGGTCACAGGATTTTTGTTATTATGAATCCTTAGTAGCATATCTAACTTTGATAAATTGACTTTTTTGAGACTTATATCCTACTTCAAGCTACTGACTTGAATCATAGAATCATAGAATCATTAAGGTTGGAAAAGACCTCTAAGATCATCGAGTCCAACTGTCAACCCAACACCACCATGCCCACTAAACCATGTCCCTAAGCGCCACATCTACACGTCTTTTAAATACCCCCAGGGATGGTGACTCAATCACTTCCCTGGGCAGCCTGTTCCAATGCTTGACCACTCTTTCACTAAAGAATTTTTTCCTAATATCCAATCTAAACCTCCCCTGGTGCAACTTGAGGCCATTTCCTCTCGTTCTATCCCTAGTTGCTTGGGAGAAGAGACCGACACCGACCTCACTCCAACCTCCTTTCAGGTAGTTGTAGAGCGCAATAAGGTCTCCCCTCAGCCTCCTTTTCTCCAGGCTAAACARYCCCAGTTCCCTCAGCCACTCCYCATAAGACTTGTTCTCCAGACCCTTCACCAGCTTCATTGCCCTTCTCTGGACACGCTCCAGCACCTCAGTGTCCTTCTTGTAGTGAGGGGCCTGAAGCTGAACACAGTATTCAAGGTATGGCCTGACCAGTGCTAAGTACAGGGGGACAATCACTTCCCTACTCCTGCTGGCCACACTATTTCTGATACAGGCCAGGATGCCATTGGCCTTCTTGGCCACCTGGGCACACTGCTGGCTCACATTCAGCCAGCTGTCRACCAACACGCCCAGGTCCCTTTCCGACAGGCAGCTTTCCAGCCACTCTTCCCCAAGCCTGTAGCGTTGCATGGGGTTGTTGTGGCCAAAGTGCAGTTTATGTTAATTATCTTGCTGAAATCAGACATTCCATACAAGCCTTCCTGAACAGTTGGCCAGGATCTGTGAGTTCCTAGTTCATCTTTGTCTGCAGAGTATTGAATACACATTCTCCAAGGAAAGCATTCTCTTTACCAGACCATGACATACTCCAAGAGATAACAGTCTCCCTCTTTTATTTCATTTAAACCAGAATTATAAAACTGAAATCAATGAAATCACAAAAATATGATACTTAGCCTAGGTCAAAAGTAATGGCTCCAAAAGCAATCTTGGCTAAAACACTCAGTTTGAAAAAAAATTGGGTTGGGATTTTTTGTTTGTTTGTTTGTTTCTGGGGKTTTTATCCCTGCATTTTCTTTCTCTTATTAAATTTTTTTTCCTATGATTGCATATTGAAAAATAAAAGACATTCTAGGAGCAGAACCTCTCCCAGCTGAGGTGTTGATAAGGAAAATTATGACTAATCTTTACATTTATTTTGCTAGGTCTTATAAAACAATTTTATCTTTTTTTTAGTTAAAAGACTGTTAGTTCTCCATGCCATTTTACTGAATCTTTTTTTGCAACTGTTTGAATTAATCCATCTTAAGTATGATCATAAGGTGTATCCATCTCATTTACATTTAGCCGGTGAATGTTTGGTATCTAAGCTAGGCCAGTGGGTTATTTTTATGATTAAAATTTTATGATCTATTGATCACAGTGATCTACTTCTATGGGCTCCAGGAAGAACCTTGATGGTGTTCATACTATTAATATCCTGTTTTTATAACTAAAACTGCTTAAGATAACACAACAGTGTAACCAGAATGTACTTGGTGCTCCAGGTGAGAATTCATTACCTTTTCATTAAACAGGCTGTTTCTAGTAGAAATACATTTCCAGATACATTGTAGGATCATTTGGTTTATATTTCTGTTATACTGACAATTGTCTGTGATCAGATAACCCCCCAGGTATTTTCTCATTTCCACCTCTGCTAATACTCTCTAAAGGCATGACCGTGCCTCAGCACTGTTAATTTTTATCTCATTTTTGTCTCGAACCATAAGAAACACCTAATTCTTGTACTAAAGTATCTTAATGCTCTCCACCAGAGAAAGAATTTTATAACCATACTGACTGCTTGTTCGTTTGTGTGTTTTTCAAAAATCATTCTCATTCTCTCTGCTTTGAATTAAGCTTGATCCTCTTCACCACATTAAAAAAGTCAAATTTAACTGAAAATGTCATCATCCAGCAGTTTTATCTTTCATATCCATCTCAATAAGAAGGAACCTTTAGTTAATGAAATCTTTTTTCATCTTTATTTATGACATCTGACATCTGTTTTCTAACAGACACTTTGAGATATTTCAATATATTCCCAGGCTCTGCTTTTCTCCCAGTATATCTAGCTTATTCCTTCTCTTTTAAGTTTTGTACACTTTCACAAGATTTTGCATGACTTGTTACATAATTCCAGAATTTGACCTTCATCATGCAAACTTTGTGTTGAAGTAGGTTTTTAAATTAATCCAGGAGCTACAGGAATTAAAAGTTTAAATTTTATCAAAGATATGATGCATAGACAACATCTGTCAGCCAAATGCCAGTTCAAATTCCCTATAATAACTGAGATAGAACTGCACATTAGTAATAAAGTTAACCTATAACTGTTTAGGATTAAGACATTTCTTTTAGTGCATATACTGCAACTCTAGTGAGAGTAATAAGCACTGCTGCTGTTGCCTGTAGCAGTGATTAGTGTCACACTGGTAGGTCTATACATATTTATAAATTAGTAACATAGAATGAAAACTGACTTCAGTGAGACCTAAATTTCACACACGCAAAAATTAATCTTTCCATAGATTCTTGGAAACAATACTTTTCAGTGTATAATGTAGTATACTTAAAAACTCTGGTGTTTCCGAAGGAGGAGAGGGGGTGGAAAATAACCACATGAAATGAAATAATATTATCTTTTAAAAGACTGTCCTGGTTTCAGCTGGGATAGAGTTATTTTTTTTCGTAGTAGTTGGTATAGTGCTATGTTTTGGATTTAGTGTGAGAATAATGTTGATAACACACTGATGTTTTTAGTTGTTGTTAAGTAGTCTACTAACCAAGGACTTTTCAGCTTCCCATGCTCTGCCAGGTGCACAAGAAGCTGGGAGGGAGCATAGCCAGGACAGCTGACCCAACTGGCCAACGGGGTATTCCATGCCATGTGACGTCATGCTCAGCATATAAAGCTGGGGGAAGAAGAAGGAAGGGGGGGACTTTCGGAGTGATGGCCTTTGTCTTCCCAAGTAACCGTTAYGTGTGATGGAGCCCTGCTTTCCTGGCAATGGCTGAACACCTGCTGCCGATGGGAAGTAGTGAAGGAATTTCCTTGTTTTGCTTTGCTTGTGTGTGCGGCTTTTGCTTTACCTATTAAACTGTCTTTATCTCAACCCTTGAGTTTTCTCACTTTTACCCTTCCGATTCTCTCCCCCATCCCACCTGGGGGGAGTGAGCGAGTGGCTGTGTGGTGCTTAGTTGCTGGCTGGGGTTAAACCACGACAAAGACACATATGTATGTACCCTCTAGTGATGAGGAAGAGGAACTCTTCTGCTTTTAATGAGTGTTTCAATGACTTTTTCCTACTGTTGCAGTTCTGAAAGTCATTTCAGTACTAACAAGAATTAATACCGTTTGCTTTGCTCATCACCTGCTTTTATTACTATTTCAATTAAATCTGATGAGATGATTAAAGAACCAATCTGTTGTCATGTCAGAAGGAGAAGAACTGGTTTTAATCCATGTGTAGGGTTTTTTGCTTTTTGGTTTTTGTTGGGTGTTTTTTTCCCTTTAACAATGTTTTTTGGTCAATCTGTCATAGCATATCATGCATGATGCTGCAGTTCGAAGTAATCACATTGTTGTTCATTAACTTTTTCTTTAAGGATTTTTTCAGAGACCAAACTTCTTGTAATTCCTATCAAAGTCAACACAAATTCACTCATTAACTTTAATAGCTGTTAGAAGGGGTACACAAATCATGCTAAGTGCAATCTGTTTGGTGTTTTGTTTTGTTTGGTTTGGTTTTTTTTTTATCCTTATGGATCTTTCTAAGGCTAAGAATCATCTTGTCTACCAGTAGATATTTAAAAATTAGAGATCTAGCCTGAGTCAAGTATATAGAGCTGCATTCAGAGTTATATATTCTACCATATGCATAGGCTATCATTGTAGTTTTGGGGACTTACTGATTTCTATTAGACATTTAATTTATTCCCACAATATCCTCTGTTGTCTCCACTGCATTGTAAGGTAATATGAATAACTAGCCCATGTATAAACACCTACCTTCAAGATGAATTTAGTGAAATGAATCACATTCCACAATATGTAATTTCTGTCTAGAAAACTTTAATAAAGTATTTACTATAAACAGTATTACAGGGTATGATAGAATATTTCATATTCTTTTAATCCTATAGCTTTAAAAAAGTGGTAGCATATTGCTTATTATTTAATGGTAAGAAAATAAACTAAACAGTAAACCTGATAAAAAGTAAACAAACAATTTTACAACATGGCAATAATTCTTTCTTAGGCAAAAGTCGGTTTTAGGCAAAGCATAACATATTTAATAAAGCATAGCAAATGAGGCAGTTTAAAACATATTTCAGAAATATTTGGTTTTCTCTATTGTATAACAGTATTGTATAATAATTAAGCTGACAGTCTGTTAAAATGCATGTCATGCTACAAAACAGTCATTTGTTTAATACTGTTATGTAGGTATTCACTCAAGTAAAATGAAAAATTTGTTTATAAATATRTATATTATCGAGTGTAAACATAAAAATATCATAGAATATCAAATCATAGAATGGTTTAGGTTGGAAGGGACCTTTAAAGATCATCTAGTCCACACTGCCTGCAGTGGGCAGTGACATCTTCCAATAGATCAGGTTGCTCAAAACCCCATTCAACCTCACCTTGAACACTTGCAGGGATGGGACATCTTTGGCTTCTCTGGGCAATATCTAATCTAAGCCTACCCTCTTTCAGTTTAAACCATTACTCCTTGCCATACCACTACAGGCCTTGGTAAAAAGTCTTTCTCCATCTTTCTTATAAGCCCCCTTCAAATATTGAAAGTCCACTGTGAATTCCACCATAACATGATCACTGTGGCCCGGACAGCCACCAGTCTTGTCCTCTCTAATTAGTTCACCCGGTTGGTGAGCAACAGGTTTAGCAATGCTTATCCTCTGGTTGGACTGTCTATCACCTGGATTAAGAAATTATCCTCAACGCACTTCAAGAGTCTTCTGGAATGCTTACAGTTTGCTGTGCAGCTTTTCCAGCAAATGTCAGGGTGATTGAAGTCCCACAGCAGGATCAGAGCCTGGGAGTGTGATGCTTCCTGTAGTTGAAGTAAGAACACTTCATCAACAGGCTCGCCTTGGTTGGGCAGCCTGTAATAAACACCAACCACAAGGCTTCCCTTGTTGGCTTGGCTCCTAATCTTTTTAAAAAGAAATAGTTTCTCTTCTGRGCAAAATGTCATTTATCTATGAAGATGGGAATTAGTCTTACAAGCACACAGAAATGAAATGGTTGTCTTGTATGTGTGCAACTGTAAATGTATGCTCAGTTCTCATTAACAATTCACTTCTTGTCTACCCAGAAAACAGCTAGTGAAAATAGTTTTTCATGTAATACTACGGTAAGAAATCTGTTCTATAAAAAATCATGAGAAAACAGCAAGGAAACTGAATAAAACCTGAGAAAGTTAAGAGGTTAAATAGAAGTGCAGATTATATAAACCTCTGAAAGGTTTGTGATTCATCAGAGGACAACAATGGAACCAAAGAAGGATTTTTTTTTTAATATTTTTTTTCCCCTGACCTTATTGGTCGAAGCTTACTTTGATCAATCTTACTTACTCCACAAATGGTTTTGTTAATAGACCCTTTCATAGCTATTAAGGACCAACAAGACAGACTGATTTTTAAACTGAAAAATTAAAAAGAAAGGGAAAGAAAAATATGTTAGCTAATCATAGGTACAAAGAAATAAGGAGGAGGGTATCAACTGTCCACTGAAGTGGAGAAGATGTCTCTTCAAAAGTTTAATTGCAAAGGTGTATCTTTTCATTATTATTTGCTAAAGAGAGAAAGATTTTTTTTTTTTTGCTTTAATTCAGTTAAGAGTTTAAAATTAATTCTGCAGTTAGAATATTTTTTATGTTGTGTGACTATATGCTTGCTCTTTTCCATCAATGAAAAGCATTCAGGAATTCATGCAGTGATTTTGAACTCTATCAGAGTTCAGAAGTTTTGAAGCTTTCATGCAATTCTCTTCATACGATTTCCAGTGAATTTCCAGAGGATTACACTGCCTTTTAGAAACTGTAGGTATAACTTTTTGAAGAGAAACAACTTAAGTAACACCTATGCACATACTAGAAGTCACAAAATGTATTGCACAAAACTGAAGTAATAAAAATCTCTTTGTAGTTGAAAGATTTTTGTGGCTCAGGAAGTCAGTGAAAATCTGTGGTATAAATAACAGTATAAAAGCTGGAACTGTACAGTCCAGGTAACATTCTGTCATGATATAAAGATCATCATAAAAAGTCTGCCAGATTTCCTTCTCAAAAAAGATACTGCCTATTTGCCAACTGACAAACTAGCAAGGGAAACTTTCAAAATCCCAGTCTATATTTAAGTTGCTAAATTCATCCTCTCTCTGGTCTGATTTCTGGATTTCAGTCAAAGAAATGCAGACTGATTACTAGATCTAACTTCAAGTTTCAAATAGCATTGATGTTTATACATGACCAAACACCTGAGCGTCCCACTTTAGCGCCATATGCTGGTTATCTGATCATCTACACTGCATAAATCATAATTTTATCCTGAGTGATCATCTGGAGTAAGGTCATCCCCGGATGTTGATACAGCTCTGCTGTGGAGAGAATACAGCTGCAAAGATCAAGTGGGCCCGTGTGAAACTCATGAGGTTCAAAAAGGCCAAGTGCAAGGTCCTGCACCTGGGTCGGAGCAACCCCCAGTATCAATACAGGCTGGGCGATGAAGGGATTGAGAGCAGCCCTTTGGAGAAGGACTTGGGGGTCCCGGTGGATGAAAAGCTGGACATGAGCCGACAATGTGCGCTTGCAGCCCAGAAGGCCAACCATGTCCTGGGCTGCATGCAAAGAAGCRTGGCCAGCAGGTTGAGGGAGGTGATTCTGCCCCTCTACTCTGCTCTTATGAGACCCCACCTGGAGTACTGCATCCAGCTCTGGAGCCCTCAGCACAGGAAAGACATGGACCTGTTGGAGTGGGTCCAGAGGAAGGCCAGGAAAATGCTCAGGGGATGGAACACCTCTCCTATGAGGAAAAGCTGAGAGAGTTGGGGTTGTTCAGCCTGGAGAAGAGGTGGCTTCAGGGAGACCTTATTGCAGCCTATCAGTACTTAAAGGGGGCTTATAAGAAAGATGGGGACAAACTTTTTATCAGGGCCTGTTACAACAGGACAAGGGGGAATGGTTTTAAACTAAAAGAGGGTAGATTTAGACTAGCTAGAAGGAAGAAATTTTTTRCRSTGAGGGTGGTGAAACCCTGGCACAGGTTGCCCAGAGAGGTGGTAGATGCCCCATCCCTGGCAACATTCAAGGTGAGGTTGGATGGGGCTCTGAGCGACCTGATCTAGTTAAAGATGTCCCTGCCCAATGCAGGGGGGTTGGACTAGATGACTTTTAAAGGTCCCTTCCAACCCCAACTATTCTATGATTCTCTGATTCTACGATCTGTATTTTGATTCCCTCCGTGCTTCAAACACAGGAGCTGAAATAGTCATAGAAATATAGAGATTTTTGTATCAGAGGAGAACGCTGATCTGCCTAACCCAGAGAAACATTCAAAGAGTTTTGTGGTTTGTTTTTTTTTTTTTAAGAAGGGGGGGAGAGAGAAGTTTTCTCTCACCAAATATTAATGCTTTTGAAACAAAATTCCAAAAAACACAGATATAAAAMCCTCTTGTTTAACTGTTAAAGAGCAGTACATTTACTAATGTGAGTTTTCTTGTCTTGACAACCACCCTGCACAACTTTCAGATGTAGGCTGAATGGTTTGCTTCTGTATTGGGTTTACTTGGCAAGGTTTTGGTAGTGGGAGGGTTAAAGGGGTGGCATCTGTAAGAAGATGCCAGAAGCTGCCCCCATGTCTGATAGAGCCAGTGCCAGCTGGCTCCAAGACGGACCCACCACTGGCCAAAGCTGAGCCAACCAGCGATGGTGGTAGCACCTCTGTGATAACATATTTAAGAAAGGGTAAAAACTGTTGTGCAACAGCAGCTGGGAGAGAGGAGTGGGAAAACATGAAACAGCCCTGCAGACACCAAGGCCAGTGAAGAAGGAGGGGGAGGAGGTGCTCCAGGCACCAGAGCAGAGATTTCCCCACAGCCCGTGGTGAAGACCATGGTGAATCAGGTTGTCCCCTGCTGGACATCCATGGTGGAGCAGATATCCACCCCGCAGCCCATGGAAGACCCCATGCCAAGGCAGGTGGATGTGCCCAAAGCAGGCTGTGACTTCGTGGAAAGCCTGTGCTGGAGCAGCAACCTGTGGCCCCGTTGAGAGGAGCCCATGCTGGAGCAGGTTTGCTGGCAGGACCTGTGGCCCCATGGGAGACCTATGCTGGAGCAGTCCATTCCTGAAGGACTGTACCCCATGGTAAGGGCCCATGCTGGAGCGGTTTGTGAAGAACTGTATCCTGTGGGAGGGACCCCACACTGGAGCAGGGGAAGAGAGTGAGGAGGAAGGAGTGGCAGAGATGAAGTGTTACAAACTGACCACAACCCGATTCCCCATCTCCCTGCACCGCTGCAGGGGGAAGAGGTAGAGAAATCAGGAGTGAAGTTGAGCCTGGGAAGAAGGAAGGGATGTGGGGAAGGTGTTTTAAGATTTGTTCTTATTTCTCATTATCCTACTCTGATTTGATTGGCAATAAATTAATTTCCCCAAGTCGAGTCTGTTTTGTCTGTGACKGTAATTGGTGAGCGTCCTGGTTTCATCTGGGATAGAGTTAATAGAGTTAAACCACAACAGTGAGTGATCTYCCTGTCCGTATCTCAACCCATGAGCCTTTTGTTATATTTTCTTCCCCCTGTCCAATTATAGGAGGGGGAGTGATAGACAACCTTGTCGGGCACCTGGTAGCCAGCCAAGGTCAAGCCACCACAGCTTCTCACACTAGCAAGCAATTTTCATTTATCTGGCCTCTACTCCTATGTCTTGTAACAGGTACCCATTTTAGACATTACTACTTTTTTGCTGATCATGAAAGGGAACCATATTTGAATAGTCCTGTCAGTGGGAGGTCTGCATTTCCTATTACTTTCTTTTATTTAGGTGCAATAGTGGCAGTGATACCTGTGATTCATACAGGATCTTGGAAACATGATATATTTTATAACATTTATAACATTTTATAACATTTTATTAGAGACAGCCAACATGGCTTCACTAAGCACAAATCATGCCTGACTACTCTAGTGCCCTTCTATGATGGAGTGATTACATCAGTGSACAAGGGAAGAGCTACAGATGTCATCTACCTGGAATTCTGTAAGGCCTTTGATACGGTCCCCCACAACATTCTTGCCACTAAACTGGAGAGGTATGGGTTTGATGGATGGACTCTTAGATGGATAAGGAACTGGCTGTGTGGCCACACCCAAAGAGTTACAGTCAATGTCTCAATGTCCAAATGGAAACCAGTAATGAGTGGTGTGCCTCAAGGGTCCTTATTGGGACCAGTGCTATGTTGTATCTTCATTACTGACACAGACAGCGGGATTGAGTGCACCGTCAGCAAGTTTGTAGATGACACCAAGCTGAGTGGTGCAGTTGATTTGCTAGAAGAAAGGGATGCCATCCAGAGGGACCATGACAGGTTTGAGGAGTGGGCTCCTGTGAACCTCATGAAGTTCAACAAGGCCAGGTGCAAGGTCCTGCACCTGGATCAGGTGCACTTGGACAATCCCCAGTATCAGTACAGACTGGGGGATAAATGGATTGAGAGCAGCCCTACAGAGAAGGAACTTGAGGATACCAGTGGATGAAAACCTGGGCATGAGCTGGCAATGTGAGCTTGCAGCCCAAAAAGCCAATTGTGTCCTGGACTGCATAAAAAGAGGCATGGCCAGCAGGTCAAAGGAGGTGATTCTCCCCCTCTATTCTGCTCTTGTGAGACCCCACCTGGAGTTCTGCATCCAGCTTTGGGTCCCCAGCACAAGAAAGACATAGACCTGTTRGAGCAGGTCCAGAGGAGGGCCATGAAAATGCTCAGAGGGACGGAACACCCCTCCTRTGAAGTAAGGCTGAGAGAGTTGGGGTTGTTCAGCCTGGAGAAGGCTCTGGAGAGACCTTATTGTGGCCTTTCAATATTTAGAGGGGGCTCATAGGAAAGATGGAGAGACACTTTTTTACCAAGGCCTGTAGTGGTATGGCAAGGGGTAACGGTTTACAACTGAAAGAGAGTAGGTTTAAATTAGATTGCCCAGAGGTTACCCAGAGAAGTTGAGGATGGCCCATTCCTGGAAGTGTTCAAGGTGAGGCTGGACAGGGCTTTGAGCAACCTGATCTGTTGGAAGATGTTCCTGCTCATTGCAGGCGGTCTGGACTAGATGATCCTTAAAGGTCCCTTCCAACCCAAACCATTCTTTGATTCTATGATTCTATACTTAAGAAACATAACAAAAACATTATAAAATACCACACTTCCAGCATTAGCTCGATGGTTCCATAATTGCCACTCTAAATGCAATGGATTCATTGCATTCATACAATTACTAACTATAACTCTTTTTTCTGTCATAATAAAGGTTTAATTTTCCCCAGGTGAGCATTACAGAGATTTTTCTCTGACCCTTTCATCCTTTGATCTTGGCAAAGGTTTCAGAGAAGGCTGCCCTCAGCTTTTAAGTGCTTGAGTTATGACTAAAATGTGTAAGGAAGCCAATTTTTCATTAAGAGAATGTACTGTGATGGCACAATGAAAAAAGTGTTATCTAAGTTAACACACTGTGGAAAATGTGACTCTAAAATACACATCTTTCCGTATTCTTCAGCTACAGAGTAAAATCAGGGGAATTTCATGAGAGTACAGTGGAATAGGGTAGATGATAGGCAAAAATTATGTGAAAAGGCATGTGTATAGCAAAAATACTTGCATATAACATCCAAAAGAAGCAAAACACATATAATCTAAATTAGGGAAATTTAATTTATTTACCTTAGAGAATACAATTTCTGGAAACTTACTGAAATATTTCAAAATATCAGAACTTAAACAGACCTGCTTAGAAAGCTTACAGTTACTATTTTTTCCAAAATTGTGGAACTCCTGTGTCTGAATGAGAAGTTTTATGAGTCAGTCTACTTCTTTCTCTTTCTTCCTTCTATCAAATGGCTTTTTCATTGTTAATGTTAAGAAAATTACATGAGGACTTACTGAAAAATTGGCCGCAGGATCCTAGGCACACCTATTCATAATGAAGGTCTTTGCTGGATTAGTACTGTCTCTAGCCATCTGTCTACCAGTCAACAGGCTGGTTGCCTATCCTGTGTGAGTATGGAGTGCAAATTCTCTACAATTTACATCTGCTGCTTTTGCCAGACTTAGYAAACAGCCCATGACAGATGCTGCAAAAATCAGCATCTGCTTAGTTTCCCAGATCTCTCTTACTGCTCTTTCTCAGCCAAAAAAAGGGGGAAGATATGAGGAAACTTGATTTTGTATGCCTATTGTATGTGCATGCTTACTAACAGAAAATCCAAAGGAAAATATTGCTGAGCACTTAATCTTTATTATGTTTGCTGTTAGCCAATTTCTTTGCCCCTTTTCATTTTTTGGATATGCTTTAAATACTGTTAGTAGTCTCAGTAAGAAAAAGTCACGATAGGGGACCTGAACAGCATTTCAAGATAGAACTGAGAGTATGTTTAAATTATGGAATGTGCTAACTATTAAAAATGGCTGTTAAAACATCCAATACACAAGTAGGTTTCCACTGTTCTAAGTATTGAAAGAGATCAGTTCAAACTTGAAAATTGAACCAGACCTTGTTAATTTTAACAAATCAATATTTCCACTCATTCAATTGAATGTGTTCTCTATGCCTACTTCTGAGCATGAGCAGTTAGTAAATTGTACACAAACAATTTAATAAAACGCTTAAAAGGTGGATATTTCTACACATTTCTAAGATCAAGCTTTTATCTCTGAGGAGCTGGAAAGAGAATATTTCTTATGGTTCCTCTGTTTTGCCATCTACCATCTACTGTTCCAGCGTCATTAAAAACCAACCAACCAACCAAAAAAACCCCACACTAAAGCAGAGTAGTAAGAGATGAGGACTTGCTTTTGGGGGATTTTATTAAAGTTTTTCCACCAATGATTTGTTAATGCAGCTGTTCTGATAGTCAGGGTGGCAAGAGTGCATACTGGAAACAGGCATTTTGTCATTATGTCATGATGTCATGTAGTTCTTCTCTGAGTGGGATTATGCAGAAGGACAGTAGTAAATTTAAAAACATAATCATATTTAAGAACCCTCACTGGTAAATTAAAATCAAGCAAACTCACCTGATTAATTGTTTCCAGGTGGACAAGGAGATATATCTGGGATTACTAAATCAATAAAACAAGCTCCACTTATTCCTATTGGATATTCTTCTTGCAGTAGTCCACCAGAGTTTCTATAGTGTTAAAAAGTCACATTTTTTAAAAACAGTATTTAGAAAACTGGTAAACCACAAAAATTTCAGGTTAAAATATCTCTTTGGATGGATGGAGTCACCAGCAAAGCCTGAGGAACAGGGTGCATTAGCCTGATGATCACTGCACAGGGAAACCTATGGATGTCTCAGTTGGATTAAGTTCCACTAACAGATAAAGTGTTGTTATTTCAGATGCCCCAGAGTATCTAGCCTGGCCTCTATCTGCCGCTCCAGAAAGTCAGGAGCCTTACATCATCGTTAGTAACCTGACATGGAAGTCTCCGATAGTCTAAAGCATCTGAAAAGAAATCAGACGTCTAAATTTGGAGAATTGTATCACTTCCAGAGAGACAGATTTTTCTCTTTGTTTATTATCATGAGATGTACTTACTGTCTGCAGAATGTAGTAGAAAACACTCAAACTCCATAACACTTCTGTTATTAATAGAAAAAATTGCAGTCCCCAAGGTAACTTTAAAGCATTTTTATAATAATTTATACAGTGCTATAGTAACTCCTATATTATAATGATGTTTAATGGGTTATAGTTATATAATATCAATCTAATATAAAATGCATTATGTATGTACTCTAAACAGAATTTCAGTACCATTATACAACAGATGTCATGATCTTTCCTGTTATTAATTGTTTAAAAGGATTAATATTTTCCTGTTTGTTTCCTGTGGCCACAGTATGTGCAAATTGCAACTCTTAGCATTTCTTTAATTGAGAAATAGTGATTATTTCCTGAATTATGTATGTATGTACTTTTGACCTATGGAAATTTTAACACAACATAACAGCCTTACTTCTTAGCTCCCATGATAAGACCACATATTGGTTACCCTGGCAGAACTCTCTGGAAATATATTCAGAATTTTAGAGCAATAGAGTTTGTGAATTACATTAGGCTCAGCTCTCAGCCAACACCCCCCAATTACCTCTCACGGATGGTGCTTTACCTTCAAATGAACCCTATGAAGCCACTAGTAAAAAGGTAGTAGAAACTTAAGGCATCAATTATCCAGCACTACAAAGTGCTTAAATGCAACTTTAATACATAGATAGATCATTTAGAGCTGAAATTTAAAGCACAGTGTGCCCAATTTAAGCAAAATGTACTATAGATTGGGAAGAAAAGGCACTGCGGATGATATTGAACGGTCAGAGATTTATATTAGAAATACAAGACATACTTAACAGATAAAGGACTCTACATTTTTGCAGGTGGAAGTGCCTTTTCAAAGASAAATATTCTGGAAGAAATGAAGACACCTAAAAGCCCTATATATGGGCATATATATGGTTACATATCACAAAACTTTAGCAGAATAGAGTAATTGAAGAAGCTGGATTATTCCCTTCCTCAAATTCATTAGCTCCTCTGGGTACTCACTAGACACCAAGAAATACATGAAAAATCCTCAGAGCAAGAGCAGAACTACTCTGAAAGTTCTTCTGCCACCTCAGGGAAGCAGCGGTCTTGTATCCTTTGTTCTTCTGCATTGCTATTACATTCAAGATAGCCACAAGCATTCTCTAACTGAACAACTCCCTTTCCTCACTGCGCATGGCTACGCTGAGCAGTGTTAGTAAGCTTCCAGCTCTTCAGAGGAAGAGGGAGGGTCTAACCCCACCTGAAGAGCTACACTAGCCCTTTGTTCCAGTACTGCCTTGTTCTCTGTTAACTGTAAAATAGAAATTATTTTTGCAGATGTGTTAAATCATATATTCATATGACTGAAAATCCTGTGTGTTTATATTTTTTTGGAAATACTTGGGAGCAAAGTGAGTTAATATAACACAGCAGGTACATGTACTAAGTAAAAGCAGTGAAAGAAGAGGCAAAAAGCAAAGCTATTATCTCCATCTGAAGATAGACACTTGTGTGTAARGGAACAGAAAATTCAAATGTTCTTTTTATGAAGCTTGTTTAAAAGCAACCATTATTGATTGAACTCTGCTTCTTTTATCAGGGGTATATTAAACATAATAGAATACACAGGGCAGTGCACTAAAAAAAGGTATGTATTTTCCGTCCAGATAGATCTCAGTAGGTCACCATTTTATATTTACTCTCTTTTCCTCTGCTTTTGGAAAGAGATCTTCTGCATTGCTCAGACAGTAATCTTTTTTGGATCTTCAAAAATACTTTGGACACTGGCACCATCTAAAAGTGGGTTTGGAGAAAATATTTGTGAACACCTCTGAATAGGTGTTTCTGGTGGTCTAATTTTAGCTAATAAAATATTTACTTAATATCCACACCGCAGATCCCTGTTAGTGGAAATGAACCACTAGATGCCATGGAGAAAACACTCCTATACTCATTTTACCTATGCATCTGCTTTAACTGTGCACTATGAAGAAAGTTGTCTCTTCAGAGATAGTTTTGTAATGTGGCATACAGATTACTGAAAAAAAGTTTCCTTGTCAGTTTTGGAAATAATATACTAACAAATTCTGTTTTTCATGATGTCTAGAAAATCACAAGACTGCAATACCAAGCCATGAAAGTAGTGGGTGAAAGCCTTTGAGACATGAAGAAATTAACTATCCCTTTAATGACACATTTTACAATGTTTTCAGCCCTCATGTTTTCTTCTTTCTCAAGAGGATAAGATTCCAGGCACCAAGCAATATACTCTCCTCTCATACCTTCTTTACTTGATACACTTTAATATCGGCAGAGAAAACTCCTAGTGCATTCAAAAAGTCTAAGCAAAATAAACTATGATTAAGCTTCATTAATGTAAGGAAAATATCTTTTACATATGAATTCTTGGACTGCATTGTCCTTGCAGGTACTTCCTATTTAGTGAGCTTGCTACTTACAAGAGATTTGGCAGGAAACTGTAAAAGAATGACTCACAATAGGATACTTACTGTCATATGAAAGACCATTTTTGCAAGGTGTCAAAAGAGAAGTACACATTTATTTGTACATGAAAGAATGGAATTTGCAAGTGAATTTGACCCTGAATATAGCACAGGTCCAGGTCAGTATTGTCAACTAGAGTATGCATAAAAGCAAGATGATAATTCTTTTATTTTATTTATTTATTTATCTATTTATTTCTATTTTGGGGARTTTCTAAAGAAAAGTGACTTACAGTGTGAAACGCAGTATCTTATATAAGTGTTAAGAATTTCACAGCATTATGTTTGTGTGTGTATGTTTGGGTAAATTCTAGTTATTGTTTGAAATTTCTTCAAAAAAAAGTATATTCTGAGAAGATTTTACATAGAATATTTCAACAGAAGATTGCTATTTGACCGGAAACCCAACTGTGTTTCCAGTGCCCTCCAAATGCTGCTAGTTTAGCTTAGATTTATTCACTGTAAGTGGCTTTGATCAGAATTGAATTACTAATGAAAAATAGAAATCAGGATTCATGGTTCCATTAGTCAGAGGAAAAGGAACATTCCTGAACCTGACATTAAAGTTAGGTTATCCAGTCAGCTGACCAATAAATGTTATTTTGTAAGGTGTAGGTATTTCAGTGATATTAGCATTGATGACCTGGTTTCTCTCATAGACACTTTTTTATATTGCCATATTGGTGGTCACTATTTCAGATATTCTTGGATGGTGCTAATACTATTGTACTTAATATCACAGAGGTTTTTATGAAAGTCAAATGAAACTGGCCATGAATTGAAAAATACTGGGAAAAATATATTATTATTTCATATTCAAACACATTCAGTTTCTAAATATATACATCAGAAATGCATTATTTAGTAAATAGCAATTTAAATTTAGCAAATTAAAGAAAGCGAAGTAGGTTTTTTTTGTTGTTTAAACTGCTAAATATCATTAAATCACTGAAGTCTTTGGGGACAAAGTTATAGAAAAATGAAGATAAAAATAATGGAATACCGCTTTAAGAAGCATTAGATCAGAGGACTGATTTTTATAAATGGCTCTTTATCTTTTTTTCCCACAAAAGAGGTTAGTAGGGAAGCCATTTATGTAACAAGAAGTAATGTACAGTTTTAACACAGAAAATAATCAAGAGATAGGAGACCAAATGGAATAAACAGAGTAACTAGCCAAGAGATAAAATTTTAAAATTGATCACAGTCGTATAGATCAGTTAAAAATAAAGAAGACTATAAAAAAGTTTTAAAGACCTGAAGGAAATAAAGTTGAATTAAGAACTTGTTATCTAGTTAAATATAATCTATATATGAGGCAAAGTATATAGACAGATATAATTTTTAACTACTGAGCTTAAATTCATTAGGTTGGCTCAGAAAAAAAAATCGGTCAACGTAGCAGAAATCTGTCTTAGACATGCCACAATATTCAAACACTTAAACATGCTTCTAATGGTTTAAAAAAAAAAAAAAAAAAAGCTTATTGAATTGTCTCCACAATTATACATTCTGTAATACAGTGTATTAAGGGTTTTCATCATATAGAGATCATGCATATACTAGAGCACAAACCTGAATATTTAAATTTTAAGAGATAATTCAGAGTGACTAATCAGGCAAAATGTGAAGCTGGGGTGGGGAGAAGCTCAGATAACAAGTCCTGGGCCTGTGTTCACAGAATCACAGAATGGTTGARGTTGGACTGGATCTCTGGAGGTCATATGGTCCAACTCCTCTGCTTAAGCAATGCCACCTAGAGCCAGTTGTCCAGGACCATGTCCAGGTGGCTTTTAAATATCTCCAAGAATGGAGACTCCACAACCTCCCTGGGCAACATGTTCTTTCAAGGCAGCTCTTTGTTCCAGGATTCAATTCAAGCAATCAGTCTGCAGTCCCTTCTCTGGACTGTAAGGGCTTTTCACATCTTCTGAGGCCAAATTACCTGTTCCCACTCCTCTCAGCAAGCTTTCAAATGTGCCTGACCTGTTAGATAAAATATGGGCCCCTGACTTTCCACATTGTTTATTTGTTAACTCTCTTCTTGGTCCTGTTTGGCCGCCTCTAACTGAAACAAGGTGCAGGTGTTATTCTGGGGAAAGATCTTCAGAGGACCAGCTCCCAGAAGGCATTGTGAACAAGAGCACATCTGGATGATCCTCTCTATCCTATTAAATCCTCCAGTACTGGTCTCTGATCTTGTATCCTCAAGGACCATTGTGGACTCCCATGCCACACACCAGAGTGTGCAATATGTCCCTCAGGTTCATGTTGCAAAAACTCCTCTGATGGGCTGCAAAAAAAAAAAGCCATCACAACCTTTCAAACATATTGAACAGGTACAAAAATGGACAAAAATAGTCACGTTGTCCTAGAGATTGGGGTCCACTTGGGACTCTGAGGAAATTGAGGCCCAAGTGCTATACAGTGTGCATGCAAGCTGYCAGTTTTAGAAAGAATTACCCCCAAGACATGTGGCTGTGGGCTAGTCTATACCCTTGGCTTCAAGACTGTATAGTGGTATGTAGACAAAGTAAGTAATTTCCCATTTTGTAGCACCAGTTTGGATCTGGAAATTTTGCAGTTCCACCCGAAGTATTTTATTCTTCATTTCATTGCCTCCGATTCCTGGTTAGGTCATGTGTAGACAGCCTGTTTAACCTGCACTGCTGTGAAGACATACTTATAGGCATAGTGAGCTGGATGATTTACCTAAGACCACATAGGATGACAGAACTGGGAATCAAATCTATGTCTCCAAAGCTCCAATTTTCCCCTATTACCCGTTCTTTGTCCCTAAATATAAAGAGATAGAAAAGATTAATTCCTCGAAAGATARAGAGTACTAAAATGTAATTTGGATGTCATGCACAGTTTCTGAAATAAAAACCGTGGAATCGTAATAAGTTGTGTTCCCAACATCTCTCCCCAAAAATTCTCCTCTTGTTCTGTCCAGTTTGAACAGATTCTTTTTCCAGTATACTTGAAAGGTCATCATATACAACCCTTTTGACTACAAAAAGGATAGGTTGGCTTGGGCACTTGGTTTGTTCAGCTTGGAGAAGAGAAGACTGAGGGGTGACCTCATCRCAGTCTACACCTTCCTCAAGGGGGTCAGCAGAGGAGGAGGAGGTGCTGGTCTCCTCTCTCTGGTGACCAACGACAGGACACAAGGAAATGGTAGGAAGCTGAGTCAGGGGAAGTTCAGACTGGACATTAGGAAAAGATTCTTCACTGACAGGGTGGTAGGTCACTGGAACAGGCTCCCCGGGGAAGTGGTCACGGCACCAAGCCTGCCAGAGTTCAAGGAGCATCTGGACGATGCTYGTAGTCATATGGTTTAGTTTTATGTAGTCCTGCGTGGAGCAGGGAGTTGGACTCCATGGGTCCCTTCCAACTTGAGATATTCTATGATTCTATGATTCCAAATCCATAGGCACAGAAACTTTATACACTGTCAAGTGCCCAGAATTTCACACATGTGGCATTTCAGCTGATCATAGGCATTGAGATAAATAATGGGAAAGATGTTTTGTCTGAGACAGCTGAGTCCCAATTATTTTAGAAAAAAAGTTCTGTATTTTTAAAAAGGAAATTGGAAAGGAACAGTAGTATCTACAGTAGCCTTAACATGTTGATTACTCCATGAGAAAATAACAATCCCTTTATTAAATGTGTAGTGAATTTTTTAAAAATGTTTTATTTCATTTAATATATTAAAGTCACTTTTTGATCTGGATCTCCTGAAGGCTAGTTTATTATGCATTTGTGTCTCTTGGCTGATTGACTTCTTAACTGAATTACATTATCATTTTCTGTTAGCCCTGCGTATACTCACAATCTCTATCTATCTGCAGTGTATTCTGTCAGAGACATGCACGCTGCTGTGTTCAGCTGTGAAACCAGCAAGGGCACAAGTTATTAGGGTTTTTTCTCCTTTATCTAGCCACCTGCTATAAAACTTCTAGAAATTTAAATATCTCAGAGACATCAATTGTTCTGCCACATTAGATTGAAATCAGTCAATGGATCCAAAACCTATAGTTAAGAATGAGATACTTGCATTCACAGAGAGTAAGTAATTACATCAGCCTTGTTTTGCAGGAAACCTGGCTAAAATTCCTATTTTCCTTGTGTTTTATCTAATATTTAAATAGATGTAATCATATAGTGCATAGCTGGGATATTGGATGGAAGTGTCATCTAGCCAAGATTTTTTTTTATTAAATTTGTAGACATGTAATAATTTTTGAGACTCCTACATCTCTATCAAATTCAGATGTTATACACAAAGATAAAAAATTTCGACTGTACAGCATAACAATATCAACTGAAATGATCAAAGTTACTTCTGTGCAAAATTTCAAAAGCTACTAACTACATGGACACACACGCAAACAAGCAGAGATTAAGTTGCTTCTGAAAGAAACCAAACTAAGAATACACAAATGTATATATATATTAGTTATATTGGTGAACCCCATTAAACTTTTTACTAATCTTCTATTGGTTAAGTAAAGTTTAACTGAAAACATGAACAATTAGTGAATTGAATTAGTTTAAAGACATTTTAGCTTACTGCAAAAGTAAGTTTCTTTCTCTCTAATATTATATAGTATTTATTAAGACCATTATTTGCTCCCAACAGAAAAAAAAACACTGTAGACGAGAAAAAAACAGGTAAGGTAGATTACTAGGACAGAAAATGAAGGTCACCGTTCTCTCTATGTAAACAAGTCTTTAAAACCAGCTGCACCTCACATACAGTGATTTTTTTTTTTTTTTTTTTTAATGGAGACTTCTATTAATATTTTTCCTCTGAAGCTTTTGCAATTCTGATTTATGTGAAGCTAGACAGGAAACAATCTTTACAGCAGCATTAGTTTTGACATGTACTAATCTGCCTGGCAAGCTTTAATAATTCTTCAATGTCATAAGTTATTTGTTTACATCAATAGTATTTCTAGAAATCAAGTAAATAACATACATTCTCTCCAAAGTTAGACCACACACAAGAATCTAACCTTTGGAATACAATAAAGAAAAAGGTATGGTTGCTTGGCAAGAAGTCCCAATAGGGCACAAATGCCAACACTTACAGCTGAATCCAAATGTTCAACAGATGGTAAACTGAATAAGGTACACCTGGAACTATAGCACCATGTAGGGAAAAAAGTACATGGCAAACACAAATGCRGAAGAGGAATATTAACAACGTATCTTGGAACAATAGTGAAACAAGGTCAGCCTAAATCATACCATTCAGGTTTCCAGCTGCAGAAAATAAAAGGACCCCACTGAAATAATTTTGTCTAAAATTTATGACAYGACCTTGGATACAAAATATGACATTTTACTGCAAGATGTTCCTTTGCTATTAGTTGGATTTGTTCTGGTGTAAATTGTATCAAGATTATTTTTCCATGAATATTTATTTCACATTCCTTCATGCATAGTGTAAAAATTGCAGGATATGAAAACATAAAATCTTTCCATTCACTTTTTTTAAGCTGAAGTAAGTAAAATTAGTTTAATCATTAAATATATATACATATATATATGATTTACAGCAGATTTTAAATTTTATCACCAATGAGAAACAACTTGAAATAATACACGAAACTTAAGCTGCCTTGCCCAAGATTAGTGCTACAGGTCCATGTTTTCCTGTGTTTCCCATTTGGCCCTAGAAATAATTTTACATTGCTGTAAGCTCTTACATGTACTTTAGTAGCCATCAAATGGATACTTTTCCCAACTTATTCTTGCAAAAAAGTGAGGAATATCTTAAAAACAACAACAACCAAACAACCAAACAAAACTGGTAAGAAAAAGAAGTAGGAATGTGATTTTTTTTTTTTTTTTTTCTGGCTCTATTTTCTTGCTCTTCCAGAAATCCCAATATCATGTACTACCTCTAGCAATCATGCTTAGGAGTGAGAGTGGCTTGTAGGATAGGTTGTAAAGAGTCAAACAGCAGCTATTCTCTATGCTTCCTCATGAACTGAACTCAAAGGAATGAGTCAGGCTACAAACTTGCTCATATAGTTACCCATCACTACAATAAACTGCTAAATAAATCTAAGCTTTGCACAATCAGAACACAAATAGCAGCATAACATGGGATCTGGACATCTTACCAATGAGGAGAGCCTTCAAGAAATCCTCTCATCTTGTGCAACCTCATCTGAGGCAAATGGCTTTTAGGACTCTTGCTCTGGATCTTTCCACTGTAGCATGAAATTTGCCTGACTGCAGATGTAATATGACGTAAGCACTTAAATAGCTCAAATAAATCAGCATARTGCCCTTGAAGCATGGTTATAATTTACACCCACTGTACATCTAGGCAGCTGGCACAGACTGTCACAATTTGTCATTATGGTTGTTTTTATTGTTAACCAAATGCCAAAAATGTGCTTAGTATTTTGCAAAACAAAAGTACACAGGGTTGTACTCAGAGCTGTACTTTCACATATGCAACCAAATAGTTGGAAGTGAAAATACACAGATTCATTTCAAAAGTATGGTTTCAAATTTTTCCACTGTGGCTTGAATCATTAAGTAGAGACGACTTTCCTGAAGATAACACAGTGATATGTGATTAGAGATTTTAAAGATGATACAAAGGATCATGTATTCTGAGGAAACAGGGAAAGCACAGTAGTGTTGCTTCAAATGTTAGGTAATGTTAACATTAATGTTTCGATCCTTTAATCTGTTGGTGTATCGTGGGGCCCCAGGCAAATATGAGTATTAAGTCAGACATCTCACAACTCTACAGGAAATTGGCAGTCCCTGTCCTTTTAAAGATAACATCTCTGTTAAAGATATGATGGAACAGGTACATGAACAAAAGAAAATCACACAGAATCTCAGAATGGCTGAGGTAGGAAGGCACTTATGATCGCCTAGTGCAAACCTATGGTCAGAACAAGGTCAGCTCAAGAAGCTTGCTTAGAGGTATGTCCAGTCAGGTTTTGAATATCTCCAAGGATGGAGACTCCACAACCTCTCTGAGCAACCTGTTCCAGTATCTGATAACCTTGAAAGTAAAATCTTTTTTTCTTACTTTTCAGTGGATTTTACTGTATTTCAGTTTGTGCCCATTGCCTCTTGTCTTTTCATTGGGCACCACTGAAAAGACTTCAGCTCTTTCTTCTGTACTCCCTCCCATGTACACTGAGAAGATCCCTCCTCAGCCTTCCCTTGTTGTCCCACTTGTTTTTCTTCAGGGTTCCCCATGTGTTTTCTGCAAAGCTGCTTTCCAGGAGGTTGACATGGCATTATTCCTCCCCAGGGACAAAAATCGGCATTTCCTTTTGTTGAACTTCATTAAGTTCCTCTCTGCTTATTTCTCCAGCCTGTTGAGGTCCATGTGAATGGCAACATCTTCCGCAACCATATGTTGTACCAACCACTCCTCCCAGCCTTGTATCTCACCTGTGTACTTGATAAGGGTGTACTTGGTTCCACCATCCAGGTCATTAACGAAGATGTCAAAAAGTACTGGCCCCAGTATCGAGCCCTGGGTACACCACTAGTGACTGGACTCCATGTGGTCTTCATCTGCTGACCACAACCCTCTGAAAACAGTGGTTCAAGCTCAGTGTCAGTCTACCTCACTGACCACTTATCTAGTCCATACTTCATCAGTTTGTCTATGAGTCTGTTACTGGGACATATTGACAAAAGACTTGATAAAGTCAAGATAAGCAACATCCACTGTTGTCCCCTCATCCACCAAGCCAGTCAGTTTCTCATAGAAGACTACCAGGTTGGCCAGAAATTATTTCCCCTTTGTAAGTCTGTGCTGACTCCTCCCAATCAGTGTCTTGTCCTTCATGTGTTTAGAAATTATTAGTTGCTCCATCACCTGTCAAGACAGCAAGCTGAGACTGACTGGCCTGTAGCTCCCCGAATCCTCCTTCTTGCCCTTCTCAATGATAGGAGTGATATTTTCTTTCTTTCAGTCCTCAGGAGTATGATGGGTGCACTCGACCCCTTAACCAAACTAGTGGTAGTTTGGTACAGGCTCCAAAGGCAGTAAAGGCCTGAGCTGTAAATGGGCCAAGAACTCCTCTAGTTTCAATCTGTTATCTGAAAACTCACAAATGAGCAGGGTGACAAGGTGAGCATCAATGCATATGAGTGTGGAACACCGATCATGTGATTAACACATAAATAGCAGGTGGCTTTTCCAAGACTCATTTATCAAGGAACAAAGAAAGTTGTGGGTAAAAGGAGTCTCATGCATACCTTTCCCATCACATTTAATTTGACTACAGGCCAAGTACTTTATTCCACAAATATGACAGCCTAAGTGAGACTTCTTTGAGATCTCCCAGCTAAGCAGCCTGGCTGCATGGTGGTGATCTCCCCTTGAGCTGGGATGCCTCTCAAGGTTGCTTCTCGAGGCAGAGAGATCTTTTACCAATGGCAGTTCTTTGGTAAGCGACCGATATCGTGCATAACCTTGTAGTATAGTAACTTTGATTTGTGCCTTGGTAGTTTTGAATCATTGTTCAAATGATTGTGCCATATAGTAATAGAGTGAACCTTGCCATGGAACTTTGTTAAGTCACACTTTTATACTAAACCCACTTTTGTTAATACCTTTGACAGTGGTTCTTTAAGCAATCTAAATCACCCATTCATGACAAGGAGCTTCCTCTGATTGCCCTGACCTTTCAAAGATAATTGAGAGTGGCCTCACAGTAACATCAGCCAGCACCCTCAACACTTGGGGGTCCCATCGATTCATATATGTTCAGTTTGTTTAAATACTCCCTAATCTGATCCTCCTCTGCTGAGGGTAAGTCTGTCTTGTTTCAGATTTTCCCATTGGTGCCAGGGGTTTGGGATTGTCTGATTGTACATGGGATACCTGGGATACATGCCTGGGAGAGGTTAATAATCTTTATTCTGTGCCAGAAGCTACTTAGCCAAGGGCATAAAAGAACTTTATCGCTATGTTATTTCAGGGAATAACTTTTTTTAATGCCAATTGTATGGGTACAAACCATGTAACAAAGGAGTGCTTGAATACCTAGCACTATAAAAAAACCATCATTTCTTTAAAGTGAAAATACCTGCTTGGGCTGCTATCAAAATCCATGAGGTGATCAAAGAGGATTACTTTATGACCTTGTTTTGTCTTGGCCTAGAAAGGGCTTTACAATGTGTTTACATTAAAATTTTAACTTCCAGTTGTTATTTAGTTGTCACAGTGCACTTAGGCTGAGTAGGTTTCAACAATTTTCACAGGCATCCTTGGTTTGGCAAGCTTATTCAACTGAAACTCCAAATCCATTTAAAGTTTTCCCATCATCAAATGTGTTAAGTAGAATTTCATTCATTTGTAGATGTTGATGGGAAGTTAAACACATGCAAAAATAATTGATTAAAAAAAATTATATAGCTCTTAAAGAGGGTTAGTTTTACAGAAATAATAGAAAAACATTAAAAAAAGTCTTTTGGGTGGCTTGGGTTAACATTTCAGTAACATCAAAGTACACTGTGCTTTACATACAAACAGGCGTTTTGACAGAGGTTCATGGTAAAGTTTAATAAGCGTCTTCCTGAATTGTTCATCTTTTAAGCTACTCTCAGAAAAACTATATTAATTCAAATTCTTAACAAAAAAGGAAAAGGATGTATTTGGTGTAGCTGCCCAGGCACTGGCAGCGGGGGCTGCAGGGGCGGCCTCTGTGAGGAGAGGTCGGGGCTGCCCCGTCCCAGACACAGCCAATTCCAGCYGGCTCCAACAGACCCCCCGCAGGGCACAGCTGAGCCCCGCAGCCAAGGTGCTGGCACCTCGGGGAAAACAGGTTTAAGAAAGGGCAGAAAATGTCACACAGGTAGTGAGGAGTGAAGAAAAAAGTGTGAGAAACAGCCCTGCAGACACCAAGGTGAAAGAAGGAGGAGGTGTGCCAGGTGCTGGAGCAAAGAGTCTCCTGCAGCCCCTGGAGGACCCCACGTCAGAGCAGGTGGATATGCCCTTAAGGAACTGTGGCCCATGGACAGCCCATGCTGGAGGATATTTTTTTCCTGAAGGAACTGCAGCCTGTGAGAAGGACCACACGGAGGAAAGGAAAAGTGTGAGGAGGAAGGAGCAGCAGAGAAGAACTGTTATGGACCAACCGCAACCCCCATTCCCCATCCCTCCTGCACTGATCAGGGAGGGGGAGGTAGAGGAATCAGGAGGGAAGGAATGAAGTTGAGTCTGGGAATAAAAGGGGTGTGATGGGGGGGAGTTTTAATTTTTTTCTTTGTTTCTCACCATCCAACTCAATTTTAATTGGCAATAAATTAAATTAATTTTCTCCAAATTGAGTCTGTTTCCCCTGTGATGGTAATTGGTAAATGATCTCCCTGTTTTTATCTTGGCCCATGAGCTTTTTCATCTTATTTTCTTCCTCTGTCCTGTTGAGGATGAGGACCGAGAGAGCAGCTGGGTGGTTGTCTAGCAGCTGGCCAAGGTCAACCCATCACAAAGGGAAAATAAAATTGAATTGCTCATACTGTAAACTCCAATAATGTTATTTCACCCTAGAGAGTGCGAAATAAGGTTATCTAAACTCAGTGACAAATTGTTTCTTCTACTTTAGTTTTAACTGAGGGGAGCTATATGTCAGCATTCACCAATTTCTTTTTATCTATCATAATCAATGTTTAAATGGAAAACATGAAAAACTGTTTAATTATATGCCCCACACTATTGGTTATTATATACTGTAGGAGGATTTGGAAAGAAGGAGGATTGTGAAAGAGGTTGCTAGACAACAATCTCAACAAGTCAGAGACTTGCTTTTACCTCCAGACTTTCTCTGGTGACCATGAGTAAAGTAACAATATCTTTCCATCTCTTATAATAGGAATATAAATATGCTTTTTATTTCTTAATACTAAACTTCTGCTTCTAAATATGAAAAGAACCTTATAGATACTAAATAGGATTATGGTAATGTTTCCTTATGCACTGTGAACTCCTGATGCTATGACAATTTAATAGGCAGCGAGAATAAAGAGGATCCTTTTTGTCTGTTCTGTCCAGTAGATCCTTCTAGAACAAATTTCCTGTCCTGGAGTCTTTGAGGACTGCTATTCTAAAAGCACTTACACGGATCAGTAGCTCACTTCTCGTGCTTATCTAATAGCTGTAAACATACTGGAAGCAGCAGACAATGAAGAAAGACATGACTGTACAGTTTCCTTTAGTCTTTAGATGAGACAGACAGCAAAGAAGGAATTCACAGAAATAGTTACTGAGCAAAGAATTGCATAAGCAAATGAATAGGAAATGGGAAGAAAGGGAAAATCAAGGTGATACATAAGTAGTAAAAGTAAACTTCTTGAAACTACCGACCAAAAATAATCTCTTGCACCCAGACACCAAACTTTGGGCTATATTTTATCATGAAAAAAACTGCAAAAAATAATTTATTGTAGTTAATTAAATACAGAATATTCTTGGGAAGTAGAAATCTGTCATTTCACTTTCTTACCCCAATAGATTTGAACACAGATCTGCTACAGGACAACCATCCTAATAGAATTGAAAGTTAATCTTTTTCTCTCTGATCTGCACAATTGGGTGTAATTGATATTCAAATTAACTAATACAAAGAGGACAGGTTTATAAGCAGACAATGAAAATATCTTATTCCAGAATACCCAACTGACTGAAATCAAGCATATTCCTCTGGGATAAGTGTGACATGAATTCCTACTCTAAATCACATGGAGGATAGGATTTAGTTCAGCTAATTTTAGGTTTATACAGTGTAAGGGTGTGATTCAGCTGCCTGAACATAGGACTCTAAAATAATCCCATGTCATGTGGTAATTTGAATAAATCTTTAGACACCGATTGTAACAACTAAAACATTAATTCAGTTGCCCACACTGTCCTGTCCTGACTCTACCCCTAGCTGTGTGGTGGTTTACCATCCACTTGGTCACTCTCCTTCTTCAGTGGAATGGGGAGAGAGAAAAAAAAAATAGGAAGAACAAGAATGAAAAAGCTTGTGAGTGGAGATAAAGACAGGGAGATTGCTTACCAATTACCGTGGCAGGTAATACTCTTTTGATTGGTTCAGAGGCACCAATTCAGCTGTGGGGCTCAGCCATGCCCTGCGGTGGGTCCATTGGAGCTGTCTGGAACCATCAGTGTCCGGCATGGGGCAGCCCCAGCCCCTCCTCACAGAGACCACCCTTGCAGCCTCCCTGCCCCCCGCCAAAGCCTTGCCATCTATACCCAATGCAAGCTATTACTGCAGAAGGCCAACTTTTCCCCAGACACTCAGAGTTATAAATGACAGCATCTTTGGGCTATCTTTGATACTTTAGAACACCTCAATGAGACTAGACACCTATGTAAAGGTAACTGAAATGAGCCCTCTATCTCCAGCAAATTTAATGGCACTGCTTACATGTAGACTTTTACATTATAGGTCCCTAAAGTTAAGAGAAACAAATCCCATCCAGAAAGTTGCAGCATTTCTCAGTGCCTAATTAGACCATTACATCAAAAAGTCAAGGATGCTACCAACTAACCTTGAAAACAAAATATGAACGCTGCTAGTCTGCGCATTCACTGCTGCCCTGCTCTTCTCTTAGACAATAGTCATAGCTGTCTACCCAGGGCAGTACAGGGAGTACATAGCTCAGGGACATTGGGTCTTAAGTTGATAAAAGGCACTAAGCCCTCTAGAGGAACACCATTTAGAAAACATTTTGGTCACCTTCTACACATTCTGCTGTTTGAAGTATCACCTCGGAACCAGCGTCTGCCTCTTCATTGCTTAAAATCTAAGTTCAAGACAAGACTGTGTAGTTAAATTCTAGTTAAATTCACAATATTCACAGAAAGCACCACACTACTTTAAATGGTGAAAACTTGTTCTTTCAAAAAATAATTAAAGAATTCATTGACGTTATCTTTTCTCTTCAACTCAGTCCTTAAATCTCTGTCTCCACCTTTGATATTAGCTCACCAATCTCTCTCTTCCTTTACACTGAATGTTCTCATTTGAACTTGCCTAAGGAATAAAAAAAAGGAAAAAAGGTGGAACTATGAACTGAAAGCCATAATAAATTTCCATCATTTTTGAGGGGGGAGTAGGACAATAATTTCCTGTTAGGAACTACATGCTCAAATTGGCCAAAATTTATGTCACTAGTTTTAATTTACTCCCTAAAGAGTCAAGARTGTTTTTTTGGGGGAGTGGGGTTTGTTTGTTTGTTTGTTTTTTTCAATCCAAATAATCCTACATATAATAAGGCCTAAGAAGCAATTTTAAACCACATACCTATATGTTCTTACGTAGCTTGTATGGAATCTAATCACTCTAGATTCCTTCTGTAGGCAGAAACACAAACTTCTAGTGATTCGGCCTACCTACAATATGAATTATCCTTTGGAGAGGCCTTTCTTATTTGTCTGACAAAAAAGGGATGCCTAGCATAAGTAGGTTCCAAACAAAGTTAATTAGCTGAGGTCTGGATTCATGGCCTTAAATTGAGACACTGAGAACTTTATCTTAGGAAAAGTTGAGCTCCCTCTTTGTGTCAGGTTGCATATTTCTCCAAAGGGATCAAAAACTGTGGGGACACTTGGTTCAAACATTGGAAATCAGACAGCATCTATATTTGTTTGGGTTCCCCCCCTGCTATCTGGGTGAGACATACATGCAGTACAACACATTTCCCAACAAACATGTATCAATATCATATTTGTGAAAACGAAGATACAATAAGGGGATTGTTCATGAATAGCTTTTAGAAGGTTGGAATATAGTGAGCAGATTGAACTCCAGAAATCCAGATGGATTCCCATGGTAAGTGCTTAAAATAAGGCAAAATGAACCCAAGCATTAACAGGCAGGCAGTTCAAAGTGTGTACTATGCCATTGTTTGCACTTATTTTTTTAGCCAGTATAACAGCTACCAAATTTAGCACCAAAGCAGAGTAGCTATTTCACTGTGCATCACAGCTCACGTTTCCAGCTCTGCTTAAAATAACTTATTTTCAAACACAAACATTCTACTAAATGCTGGTGCTTTGACAGTTCATCCAATGTGTGAAACAACCTAATTGAAGGCAAACTAGTAACACCCAAACTCATTGAACTGTCTCTGCTGTTCTGGCAAGAAGGATGGTGATATGGAATTATATCCTGGTATGCTGGGGAGTACAGACAAGGCACTCTGCTCAGTACGCTGCACTGCAGTATGATGCCCGACTGCTAGCTGTCCTTTCCCTATGAAACAGAGGACTTGACAGCAGGAAGTGAGTTGTTCTGCCATAATGAGGTGAACCATGCCTTAAATAGAATATACGTTCAGTTCACCTTTTCCTAGATGGAATGCAGTTTTCTATTTCTTTTTGATTTGATGTCTGTCTTCCAATATTTTGTGAAACCTTTCAGATCTATGGCCAGAGCAAGAGAGATTGKCCTATAAATCTAAGCTACACTTGCACAAAGCCTCATCTGAGTACTGGAAATGATAGAATGATTCAAACTAACATTAATTCCCAGTCTCCTGGACAAATAAAAGTGCACTGCTCGTCAGACAATGATTTGCTACTGTTCTAACTCCACACTTAGAATTCTTAGATTTCCCTTATAGTGAAGTTCCCACCCAATCCCAATCCCAGTCCCAGTTTCTTTTCTTTCTAACAAATGGAAACAATGCCAAATTCCCCTAAATCACTTACAGAGAAATAAAATTTATACATAAAACCTGTCCTAGTATATCTGGTGTGGCTTTCTTACAAGAAAGTGTTATTTTTGTTGCTTTTTGTGCTAAGGATTAAATTATATTCTATGCAGTACTGACAGCAGTTTCAATTTAGTAACTATCTGTATGCTTTATATGRACAGACAGTAATTTATCTGTCTTTTAGAGATGGGTGGAGTGAGGCATAGAGAGAGGAATGGCTTGGCCAGTGTTATTCAACTTATTCACCACAACAGTACAGGCTGAGCCCAAGTGCAGTATTATGCTTCTTATCTTAATGGAAGCAGTTGCTTAAGCAAACACCTTAACTTCCTGCAGTCCCATAGCAAAACCGCCAGTAAGAAGAAAAAAAAAAAAAAGAAAAAAGAAAAAAAAGAAGTAAATATCAAGTTTTGGAGTCCTTTTTATATATATTAGTATTGAAAGAACTCTATCGATAACAGCTAACTATTAATCAGAATTCTCACAGAAAAACAGGGTTTTTTTTTTCAGTTAGTACCACTGCATTGTAACTAAATAATAATTAGTAATTAAATTCACAGTGGCAAATAAATTATAATAACCATTAAAGTTTTTGTTCTTTAAATTACTGTAATATTTGTACAGTCTTATCTTCAGCTCTGCAAACCTTTTTGTTGGGCATTTTTTGAAGATTAACGTAAGCATCTTCATAAAGTGTCATTCAAAAGGAGATGAATGTGGATGGCTAATGAGTAAAGGGGTAGCAGTAGAGTTCTGTTGTCAAAAGCTGAAGCCTTTGAATTTGTTTAAAGAATGCCTGTACTATTTTTCCAAATTAAAAAAAAAACAACCAAACCTGAAAAAACAGAGGTCAGCTATGTTCAATTTTCCTAGTTTAAAGGGAATTTCAATTTGAATTGGACAGCAGATCATAATAACTTACAAGTAATAATTCTTCCAATTGCTGTACCGTAGAAGTGACAGTTGGAGATTAAAAGGCCATAGGAGAAAGGCTCTGTAGGTTCTTTGGATTGGTCTTTTGTTATGTATATTCCCATAGCTGTCATACCCTTTCTAGAAGATAGGTCAGAGAAGCTAGATTGGTTTGAAATACATGGAAAGCATTTCGTCAAACAGAGAAGTTAGATGACAGYGAGTCATCAGGGCTGCACAGCATCTGCCTGAGATATCTGACAATCATCAAATGTGAAACTGCAGAACTAGTGACCAACGTGTGTGTAACCTATCATTAAAAAGAGCTACAGTGAGACAACAGTAATTTCAGCATCACTATCACTGCTGTGACAAAAAGAGTGACCAATATAATCTCCTGTTCTATGAATGTCTAGGGTTTTTCAACTAAACTTCAGCATGAATAAACATAAATCAATGCAATTAGGGAAAACAATAACTAAAAATTACTGAAAAACACCCGTGTGATGATGAAATCAGATCCCAGCTGCAACTGGGGAAGGAGATTTTGGACCCCAACAGAGGCAGTGCTCTGAAATCAGTCTGCAGTGGCAGGAAACAAAGGCAACAAATCATGGGTGTCCTCAGGAAGGAAGGGTACAGAGAACAACACAGAGCATAATATTTAATCTTGGTCTGGCCCAAGGTTTGTGTGGGAAATCCGAGACAGAGAAAGGAAACATTTTGAGGTCTCTGCAGCCTTTAGTTCCTGGAGCAGAAACTTAACCTCTGGCTCACATTCCTCCTCTTCTTAAAATATGATCCACTGAAAAGGGAAAAAATGATAATTATGGTGATTAAAATGAACTGTAGGTTTGGAAATGTTTTAGTGTAGCATGAAAAAAGTAGGAGATCAAAAGAACACATGGTAGCTATGCCAAATGATTATAGATATTTTCCTAGTTTGAATGCCAATTCAAAACTCAGTTTTCACATAGAGCTATAAACGTCAATAAACTTGCCTAAAACCTTACATGACTAATGAGTATTTTGCCAGTAAAAAAAAGTGTCTGTACAGGAAACATTTTTATTCTGACTCTAAATATATTCATAAGACTTTCCCCTAGAAACAAGTTGTTTGTAGACACTTCCTGATGTCAGGACATTCTGAGATGTTTTGTACACTTTCACATTCTTTGCTGCCAATACAAAGCCTCTAAACCAACAAACACCATTCCTGTACATACTGAGTAGGTTTTTTAAGCATTTAATGAACAACCTGCAGGTAGAAGATGACGGCAAGCTACTTTGTCTATGATGAGTCCCATACTGAAATGATGTAAGACCAAGCAGAGACCTGGAGCTCATTTCCTTACTCATTTAGAACAAATTACCTAGGCGAAGAACCATCCTCTGAACCAACAGGAGATATGCACCTAACTACCTTTATAAACCCAAGGCCCACTCTTTACAAGTCTCAAATGCAGCAGAACATTATGTTACCAAGATGTCAATTAAATATTTAATAGCTTAGAAATGGGGAACATAGAAGACAAAATCAAATATTTCTTTATTCTTTTTCTGCAAGGTTTCTGTTTACTAGCTAAAGAACAATCATGATAGTTTTATGTCTTGTAGTTCCCACTGAAAAACCTACTTCATCAAACAGCCAACAAAGATACTTCTCTTTTCCTGACATAAAGTTGTCATATGCAAGGAATTGTTCTTCTTCTGAAAAAGTAGACCTGTCTATAATAAATCACTTGGAAATTCTATCTTTTTTCTGCAGATTCTGAAAGAATTTTTACAGGAAACCTTTCTCAGGTTGATCTTTTAAATTTTTCTGACCTGTGTAGCTACAACTCACCGACGGTTATCACCTGATGACAGCTATTTGAGATAAAAAGTGATCTACTCTCACAGATATCTTGCTGGAAACAGTGAAGACAGCTACTTTTCCARTTTGTTAAAAATGGAACAAGAAATGAATTAAATAAGGCACAAGGCCAACTTTAAGTATGTTAGAGTTTAGTTCCAGCTTAAAAGTGGATCAAATCAAAGTTAGAAGCAGAAGAGTTTAAGGAATTAAGGGAGATGATAATGACTTATAGAAAAATTACATGAGAGAAGCAGGAAAGAAATTACTGTACTAAAAGATTAAATAAAGAGAAGGTTTGTATAATGTATGAGGATTGTATAATATTTAGAATACTGCTGAACTGCCATAAGATTAGAGTTCTAGAGAATTGATCAATGCAACTGCTAGAACTCAGCTTTTTTAACTTCCATTCTTCTGTCCCAGAACAGTCAGTCCAACAAGACAGGCAAGAACTTTTATCCCTGTAAAAAGGTTACAGCCCTTTTTATCTTCCTTGTTCTGAGGTTAAGTTTAAGATTCAGTAGCAGCAGTTGAAGGTAGGACAGAGGTGAGTCCCGATGCATAAGGTGGTGACAAGCAGGAATATCAGTCCCAATGCAAGAAACTAATTCCTAGCAGAAACTGGTAAACTGCATTGAGTGCACTAAGACTTGTGGTAGCTAAGGTCTTTCTTGTATTCAGGGACCCCAGTGAAAACACATTTTTTTTCAGTCATAAGAGAGGTTGAGTAGCAGTCATTCCAAATTGTTGCAATGTGATGAAATATTTGTTACTGAACCCTGACACATATTTCGTGTGTTGAACGTGAGTATTAGATAGTTGTCTTACTCATCACTACAGTAATAAAATTGAGGTTTGGCATTTAAATCCTTCCCTGCATCTTATTTTCTTTGTTTACACTTTTTCTCTGAGTCTCCTAATTGGTGTYGGAACTATGAAACTGTTTGCCATCTTACATTGACTATGTTCACTAACAGAACAAAGTGACATATGTATATCTAATGACAGTTGGAATTACTGGCATAGAAAAGGTCAGTCAATTTTTTTATGACTCATGAAGGGGAGGATAGGAATAACAGCCTTGTATTCATTTCAGTTCTATGTATTATATAAAGAGAAGCCAAAGGAGGGATGTACTGCTATTGTTAGCATTGGTTATTATATTGTCAATTTTCAATTTGTTTTCATAAATTCTGCTAGAAGCAGGAACTTCCATTCAAATGAATGCAATATTTTGTGTAATTGGAAGTAATATCTACTCTACCTTGCCATACGTCTATAACAAATTTCAGGAAAATGGAATGAAATGGCTGCAGAAGGTTGTATTTTCTTTTTCTCCCACTGCTGGGATTGCTCAGCAAGAAAAAAAATGTGAGGATGTCAGACCCATTTTCTCATTAGCCTACTGAGAAACAGATGTGAAAAGGTTCAGCTGGTTAATTTTTCAGCCAGCAGGCATTGTTACAATTCTACTAGCAGGCATAGAAAATAACAATGAAAAAAATTAATAACTATAGATCAGCTCTGTTGGCTAGAAGGTTATCTGTATGCTGGGGTGATCAGCAATACACTCTCACAGGAAACTGATGAAGTAAGTAATTTGGGGGTTATTTTATTACAGTAAATTCAACTCAAAATAAGAAGAATCAAATTAAAAAGAATAACTTGTTTCCATCAGATGACCTTTTCTTTTTTTTAAAACCAGAGATATTAGATGGTGTCCTATGCTAATTAATGGTGCTACTCAGATGTCTTACTGTCATGAAAGACCAAAAAAAAGCATATTCACACAAATAAGTCACTTCAATAGGGACTGAAGTACAAGAAGTATCTTTGTACTTATTGATTTGTGAAGATCATGAAGATTTAGAAAATGGTTTCTGATTCTTCCGTTTCAAATTTACACTAATTTCTATTGGAGTCACTTTTAAACATCTAAAACAGAAGTAGGTTTTGTTTTGAAGTGTATAAAAATATTCTAAATTTCAAGGTCTGATAATTGTTTTCTGGTGATATCTGCACATTTGGAAATTTTTCATAAGGAAGTGCACACGCTCAGTTTTAGGAAACTGCAGAATACGACTGGACTCTCCAGACAGGGGGATGAGCTGGAGCAGTGGTAGATCTCGTCAGGTTCACAACCTCCAGCTTTCTTTGTGCTCAATTCAAGACTTAGGGGGAAAGAGGAAGGAATCTTGTCATATGCCTATGTCTCACCCCAATAAGGTCAGGACAAGGACAAGGCACGTACTCAGACCAGACCAGAGAGCCTGAAGCTATTCCAAGACAGTAGTAGGGAAGTACCCTGTGTTTATCAGTTCCAAAGATCAAGATGACTCTTTGTTCACTTCAAAATTATTATATTTCTTTGCTAAAACTTTGGAGTTACAAATAAATCTGAAAATAGATTGTTCTTCTATGAAATTAAGTACAGCAATGAGCCTTTTCATAGCTTGAAAATACAGAATACTGAGAATAATAATGTGTGCCAATTATGTAGGGCACTACTTCAAAGCATTTTATTAACATTTCATCCACTTCTAGAACTGTTTTTACATCCTCTACCAACATTAAAAAATAATAATAAAGCCTGTACCTATTAAATTACATATTCTCAATTTGCTCATCTATTAAATGGTGCTGAAATAAAAATACCTAATACAAAGAAAAAAATTAAAATGAACCATTCAAAAAAATTGAAATAAAATCCACATCCTCAACCTGGCTACACTGAAGACTTGATGAACTATTTTGAAAGTCAACAAACTCAGATTCTAGTAGACCGTCTAAGTAAATGCATTGTAAAATTAAGGACCTGTTATTTAGGAAAGGTGAACTGTAAAATACTAAATGCACTAAAGCACACTGTAATATGCTTTGGGTAATTGATCCAGGGCAATTAGTTCAATGTAATCAACTTCAGAACCATAAGACAACCAGATCTAAACTAAGAATAAATCTGGAGAAGCTATACAATTAATAAATAATTTGCCTCTAAATATTACTTGTGGTAGTATTCTATAATCTTTCAAAAGAAAAAGAAGAGCTGGAAAATTGAAAGCATAAGTCCCATGATAGAAAAAAAACAAGGTGTGCAGTTAACTTACAGGTAAGTTGTTTTTTTCTAGGTAAAAAATTTTGGTCAGTACTACAGAAATTAGACCCATGATTTTTTACCAGTTCTAAATTTTCTAATTTGTACCTAAGATAAAATGATTAAACTTAACATTTGCAAATACATTCCTTTCTAAATATATTTAAGGCCACATCCACAATGTGACTACACAGTTCAGTGGGGCAATACAAGCTTAGTACTCAGCATCTTGCACAAAGTTCTGAGTTCACTGTCGTCTGAATTAAATACAGAGTTTAGTTTTAACCATCCCTTTCATGGATTTCATGTACTATTTTTAGCAGTTTTATAGGTTTCTGTTTGCTTCTAATCTTAATTGATTTTCCTGATTGCTTTCCATAGCTGTAGTTGTTCTAATTAAATCCCTAGCCAAGTAATCATGATGATCTAATTAAGATGTTCTAGTTAATCTCTATCTGTAGTAGTTGTTTTCTTTATAAAGATACTTTATGTAAGAAAGCTTTAATCATTTGTAGGCTCTTGTGGATCCTGATCTCTACTTCCTCCAATTTAATCTTCCTCCCAGATTATTTTTCCTTTTGATTTAGGATCTCAGAGTACTAAAGTATTTTATAGTTTCTGTTCCCTGCTCTTCAAAGACCAGCAATTGTGTTCTCACAGCAAAATGGCGCCTCTGTTACAACAGCAGATTCCTGGAGTTTTGCGAATGGAGCTTTGGTGAAAAATTTAGCAAGGATTCAGTGTTTAATTGTATTTTAAGTGTATATTCAGCAAGCCTCAAAAATTCTTAGTTTGGAATAGGCTTTAAATCACAGTAGTGGGTTAAATTTTTTTTTTTTGCTTTTTAAAATGGACATTAATATAATTTAAGAGCTTTTTGATGAGGTATTTGTATAGTACAAGAATGATTGTGATGACTGTGCAAATATTATGCTTCTATTTCCCCACAGAAAACCCACAGAATAAAAGAAGTGAATAGCATTCAGTAGAATAACTCTTGAGAATTTCAAGTCTATATCACTGGTTTATTCATCAAACAGAGCACTACCTCTGCCAAACAATCTCATGTTACTGCAATGTAATTGAGTGGGTGGCCAGGACTGGGACAAGTACAGTATTGTGTAAGCATTGGTTAGCTCTTGGGTTGCCTTTTGATCTGAACTAGCTAGTCCAACAAGATTCAGTGTAATTCTAGAGATAGATCACTGCAAGCATCACTTTCAAAAGGTAACATTAGTGAAACTACACTTGAGGTTGTATTCTCCACCTTACAAAATCTTTAAAACTGTCTTCCAACACTATCGCAACAGTTGTTGTGTTCTTAAGTTCTCATCCTCCTCCCAAATTCATTTGCCACATACCAGGAGACAAAGGCATGACTTAAAACTGCCATCCTTGAGGTTTTCAGCCAAATCATAACTGAGTCCTGAAACACTCATAGACACAAAATAAGTCCACTTAAACTGTTATGTAATAGGTGTATTAGGGCCTGGGAGTTCCAGTTATAAATGTTATGTATTACAAATGTAGCCAACCTGCTTTAAAGTGGATGCCAGGTACCCTGTACCTTTTAGCCTGAGGACTGGGGATCCTTTCTTGGGACAGTCATTTAGCATTGTGTATCTAGACTCATTTAGGCACTCTCCCATAAGAACTACTTCTGTATCATTTCCTGATATAACAAAAACGCTTGCATTGTAAGGATGGAGACTTTCTGTCACAGAAATGCTGAAAGCCACAGTGAATTAGAAAGGATAACTGTTACCTGCAGCAAAATGGATTCACTTAAAATTATCAGAAGTATCGCCACATTATTCTGCAATTTCTTCTGTCAGCAGCAGAAGTATCTAACCATACTAAAAAAAAATTTAAAAAATATAAAAAAAATCTTTAAAGGCTCTCATTGGATCAGATACTTGTGTGTGTCATACGCATCATTCTGCATGTGTAATGATGGTTTCCCTGTAGTAAACTAAGAAAAATGATATGAAAAGAAGTATAACTTACTTCTGAAATCTAACGTTCATTACCTCACTTGTCCTTTTTTTCCCATTGATTATGAAAATTAAACATTAGTATAAGATTCTATTTCCTTTTCTAAGTTACACCTACATGAGCCCTCTTACTGACATTATTTGGTCTTAAACTTGAAACAATAAGGAATATGAATGTATATGTCATCAAATCTTAAGGCTAGAATTCTCAATTTATTAGTTTACTTCTACACACTTTGAATCCTCCAGTTTTCTGAAAAATAAAGAAATAAGAAATAATTTTGTTCATTTTCATGTTCAGAAAAGCCATTTTTAACAAACATAGAGGGAAATTAAACTCCAGACTATATATGCTGAATACAGATATCTAAATGTGGCTACAYAGGTGCCCTAGGATATCAACTTAATCCCCCAAAGGTGTTCTAGATGGGGACTGGTCTTTTATAGGTCCTTAGCCATAACTGTCAGCTCTGTTAGGATGTTTCAGACACCAAGAGGCAAATAGAGCATACAGTCAAGAAGTCATGACTCAGTTGCTGAAACTTAAGAGGCCTGAGCCATTTGAGAAGTTTTAAAATATGCAATCCATGCTCCATGAGGCTGGAAGGTAAGGAACAGGACCTATGGAAGACATGAACCTTTCTAAAGAACCAGCTGGAGTTAGGTGGATTAGTCTAATGCTTTTAAAATGACACTAGGTTTCTAAGTTCAGGCAACTGAACAACACTTTATGATGTTTCAAACAGCACTAAAAAAACATCTAAGTGTAGGCAACTGATTCAAGCCTCAGAGAATTTGAAGACCTCCTCTGCTGACTAAATGCAGGGACTTGATTCATCTTCTTAACCTTAGACATATACGAGATTTGAAATATCCTAGGATATCTGGACCGTTCTTCAGGTGCCACTCCAGAGAGACAGGGATGACCTACTGGTCTGACAGCCTTAAGCAGAAAGCTCTGATATCCTATGGCATCCCAGGTGGCTTTTGTGTTTAGACTATGAGTCAAGTCGTCTTAGGGTCTGTTGGCAATAATGACAGCTTAGATCTCTAGCTATCACGCAAATCTGGCATCTATACATTTAGATTTAGGTAGACACATTCTGAATCCTGCCTTTGGTGTTTTCCACATTGAAGCCATGTACTTTTGAAGATACTGAATCAAATTTACTTTGGTAAAAAGTAAGTTGCTGTGAGATTGTTTATAAAGTGTGGTATAAGGTAACATTCGCTATGAGCAACAGAAACAGAACATGGTTAATAMTTTTTTTTAACAGTAATGTGTTTTTTTTTTCATAACAGAATGTACAAAATAATTAAAATCTATTAGACATTCTTCCTTTTTCCTCATAATACTACAGTGTATAGTATTGTACAATATAAAGAYTTTATACAAAGCATTAAGGAAAGCTGGTAAGCTGGTATGGATGACAGATAGTTTCAATATGTCGATTAACAGTAGTAGTACACTCRTTGTAAACTTAGAACAAATTACACCACAATGTGCGTGTATGTAAAGCCATGAACCTATGATTGCATGTCTACTGAAAACCCTGTACCCAATCTAGAAGTGATATGAAGATGCAAAAAAAATAKGAGGCCGTATTCTTCAGGTCAGAATGCCACAGTATCACATGGTGCTTTCTTTGCTGGGTAGACCAGATAACAAGCATGAATCACAGAGGACAGAGCCAAAGAGATTTGGCTATGACAAGAGTGGAACTAGTCTCATATAGTTTTAGTTGCACGTGTAGGTTAAGGTAGTTTTGTAGAGTCTCTTTTTAATCTAGAGAGAGGCAACACCAAGGGAAAAATCATCATAGCCTACATATAACAAATGTTAATAGCTTGTCCTCTGGAGTTGGGTATTTTTCTTCATTTATTATACAGGTAGTCTAATGGAAGAATTAATCTCATTTAACATAGACAACTGAGTTCCTTACGCTTTCTTTAAAGTCAGTGGAAAGAAAAAATCACTGCCATAGAGTGAGAATCCTGTTTATCTTAGATACCATTTTAAGAAGAGATGGATCACATCCTGAAAGAATTTATTTAATTTCTATATAAAATTTGACTAAGAAAATTTAGACTTACATAATTAATTTATATATGTTTGAAATTAGAAGAAATTATTCCCACCCTAGGTAATTACTATAGACTATATTTAGATTTCAGATAGTTATCAAGCCCCAGTGTTCCTGCTTGTTCAGTATAATAACTTGCTAACCTAGTCTAAATAACTGGTGAATTTATGGAAGAAAAATCCCAATTCATTTGTATCATATTTGAAATATAATGACTTGATTTTGCAGTACCTGAAGCCCCTGTTTAAGTGTGAGGGATCACCCATAAATTACTAAAACACATGCATGTATTTTTGCAAAATCTTCCTGTGATAGCAGATTTCCCTATAGAAAATCAGTGTTGATTTCCATCGGAGGTATTTTTCAACCTTTTTTAGGAACAGATATGCAGATGAAACCTTGACCATGTCAGATCAATGGGAGTTTTGCCTCTGACTTCTGAAAATCTACATAATCTGCATGAAGATGAGAAAACATCAGTCCAGAAGACTTCAACTGGGGGGGTGGGGAGGATCCTTATAAAGTGTAAATCATGTCTGATCATCCTGACTGTCCTATGTGATTAAATGACCAGGTTCATAGATGAGGGGAAAGTAGGCAATGCCTTTTGCTTCAGTTTTAGCAAGGTTTTTGACACAACCTCCCACAACATCCTTGTATCAAAGTTAGTACATTATGGGCTGGGCGGGTGCACAATCAGATAAACAATAAACTGATTGGATGATCAGGCTCAGAAGGTTGTGGTTAGTGGATCATTCCCCATACCTGGAGTCAACCAGAAGAGTACTGCGTCTGCACACATGGGTCTGTACTGACAGGCTGGAGGAATGAGCTGATATTAAACTAATGAAACTCAACAAGGACAAATGCAAAGTCCTGGCCCTTGGAAGGGAGACCCTGGCACTGTTACAGGCTGGGGGACTGAGGGACTGGTGTGTAGCTCTGAGGAAAACTTCTGGGGCCTTGGGGGACAGTGAGCTGAAAATGAGCAAGCAGTGTGTCCTGTCAGCAGAGATGGCCAACAGCATCTGGGACTGTGTTAACTGGATTATAGCCAGCAGATCAAGGGAAGAGAAGATCGTCCTCTACTCAGCACTCATTAGACCACATCTGTAATAAAGCATCCAACTTTGGGCCTGCTGAGCACAGAAAAGTCATAAATAAACTGGAACAAGTTCAGCAGAGGGCTACCAGGATGGTCAGGGCTGGAGCACTTGTCCAGAGGTTGACAGGCAGGGGCTCGTTCAGCCTGGAACAGAGAAAGCTTCAAGGGGACCTAACAGTAGCTCCCCAGTAACTAAAGGAGGGTGACAGAGGAGATGGATCCAGGCTCTTCACAGCCATACATGGTGGGAGGATTAGAAGCAACAGGCATAAGTTGAAACAAGAGACAGTTAGACTGGGTATAAAAGAAACTTTTTTCCTAAGAGGACAGTCAGGCAGTGGATCATGTAGCCCACAGAGATTGTGCAGTCTCTAACCTTGGAGGTTTTCAAGACCTGACTAGATAAAGCCCTGACTAAGACAGTTTGACCTCACAGATGAAGCTGCTTTGAGCAGGAGGTAGGCCTAGATCTCTGCCACCCCAAACTATCTTAYTATCCTATGAAATACTTTTATTTGCTTCTTTAGGCGCAGCTCTTAATAGAGTTTCTCTGGAGATTTTTAATAGCATCCAGAGGAAATGTTTATATGTGTGTAAATACTAGTAATTTTCTACCACTCCTTAGAGAGAAAGACTGTAAAATATTATTGAGAGACAGAAGATGTTATATCTTTCTATTAAGTAAAAGTTATTACAATGAATATCATTATTCCTCTTCAACTGAATTACTTGCTAAATAGGTTACTCTTGAGAATATCTGGGGTTTTTTTACAATATTTGATGAAGTGTTTGTATATTTTTACTTACAGTAGTCCAAACCAAGCAACACTACCAATGAAGTCATAACTTTCCCAGACTATGATTTTTACACCATTACTTTTCTGTAAATTTCAGTGCTATGTTTTGAGTCATTGTACACCAATTTTGGGGGTAATTGAAGTGAGCTTGAGGATTCAACTCTTCTCAATGTAAAGTAGATGACTACTTAGTACCTATGTTTGAGGTAACTCACATTAAAAGTTACCAGCCTAAGGTGGGTAGCTCTAAGAGTAATCTAGCTACAAGAATATATATTGCAGATGCCTAAAATCAGCTGAGATGATTACAATCTGAATGCTCTTCTGTTCTTGAAATTTTGTAGCATTGCAGAGCACACAACTCAGTGGCAAAATTAGGAAAGACTTTAGGATGAATTTCAGAGAGTTTCTAGTTCCATTAAAAGGTGGCATATTTTTAGTTATGATCTGATCTTGGGAAAGAAAGGCATTAAGTGATTTGAGTAAGATTATAAAGTACTGTAGGTAGAAACATTTGAAAAAGATAACCTAAAAGCTATCTTACCTTTACTCAAGAATCCCCTTTGTCACAAATCTTCACATTTTCCTCATGAGGATTTGTTTGTGTGCCATTTGCAGCACTCCTGAAATTAAATTTAAGCAAAGACAATCGTTTCCCATAATGTGCAGTATCCAGTACAATGATGCTCCATATCAGTTTGTCCTGTTTGTGGCACGTGACAAATAATAACATATGTAGCTACTAATAATATTTAGAATAATCGTTTATTGACACTTTTTCATAGATATACTGCAGGCTATTTTGTTGTTGTTTCAATAAAATGCACAAGTAAAATAGCTTTCTGAARACTAGAAGCTTACAAACTTAGAATGTTTGAGGAAAATTTTAACATCTTTTACTAATATTAAACTGGTATCTAATGAAAATTAAGAAACAAGAAGTCAATAACAGCACAAATTTACAAAGCCTATCTACTTTCTAAACATGAGTACATGAGTGCACCTTGCAGATGTTTTTCACAGTCTAAATTTGGAACTTTTTTATAAATGAAAGTCTTGCAAACTATTAAGCTACCTAGTACATTGATTATATCATATAATCAATATTATAATATTATAATACAATATAACCTGATCTCCTTCTATGACCAGGTGACCTGCCTAGTGGATGAGGGCAAGGCTGCGGATGTGGTCTACCTGGACTTCAGTAAAGCCTTTGACACCGTCTCCCACAGCATTCTCCTAGAGAAGCTGGCGGCTCATGGCTTACACAGGTATACTCTTCACTGGGTAAAAAACTGGCTAGACAGCTGAGCCCAGAGAGTTGTGGTGAATGGAGTGGAATCCAGTTGGCGGYCAGTCACGAGTGGTGTCCCCCAGGGCTCAGTTTTGGGGCCAGTCTTGTTTAATATCTTTATCAATGATCTGGATGAGGGGATTGAGTGCTCTCTCAGTAAGTTTGCAGACGACACCAAGCTGGGCGGGTGTGTTGATCTGCTTGAGGGTAGGAAGGCTCTGCAGAGGGACCTGGACAGGCTGGATCGATGGGCTGAGGCCAATTGTATGAGGTTCAACAAGGTCAAGTGCCAGGTCCTGCACTTGGGTCACAACAACCCCATGCAACGCTACAGGCTTGGGGAAGAGTGGCTGGAAAGCTGCCCGGCAGAAAAGCACCTGGGGGTGCTGGTTGACAGCCGGCTGAATATGAGCCGACAATGTGCCCAGGTGGCCAAGAAGGCCAATGGCATCCTGGCTTGCATCAGAAATAGTGTGGCCAGCAGGAGTAGGGAAGTGATCGTGCCCCTGTACTCGGCACTGGTGAGGCCGCACCTCGAATAGTGTGTTCAGCTTCAGGCCCCTCACTACAAGAAGGACACTGAGGTGCTGGAGGGTGTCCAGAGAAGGGCAATGAAGCTGGTGAAGGGTCTAGAGCACKAGTTTTATGAGGAGAGGCTGAGGGAACTGGGACTGTTTAGTCTGGAGAAGAGGAGGCTGAGGGGAGACCTTATYKCGCTCTACAACTACCTGAAAGGAGGTTGCAGCGAGGTSGGTGTTGGTCTCTTCTGCCAAGCAGCTAGCGATAGGACGAGAGGAAATGGCCTCAAGTTGCACCAGGGGAGGTTTAGATTGGATATTAGGAAAAATTTCTTTASTGAAAGAGTGGTCAAGCGTTGGAAGAGGCTGCCCAGGGAAGTGGTGGAGTCACCATCCCTGGAAGTATTTAAAGACATGTAGATGAGGCGCTTAGGGACATGGTTTAGTGGGCATGGTGGTGTTGGGTTGATGGTTGGACTTGATGATCTTAGACGTCTTTTCCAACCTTAATGATTCTATGATTCTATGATTCTATATATATGTCAAATGCAAATTAAAAAGCTGAAAATAMGTTTTGTTTCAAGTTTCACTATTTATATTCACATTATTAAGGCATAAGACCCAGACTTAGATTTCATTGCTTTTCATAGAATCATTAAGSYTGGAAAAGACCTCTAAGATCATCAAGTCCAACCGTCAACCCAACACCACCATGCCCACTAAACCATGTCCCTAAGCGCCTCATCTACATGTCTTTAAATACTTCCAGGGATGGTGACTCCACCACTTCCCTGGGCAGCCTCTTCCAACGCTTGACCACTCTTTCACTAAAGAAATTTTTCCTAATGTCCAATCTAAACCTCCCCTGGCGCAACTTGAGGCCATTTCCTCTCATCCTATCGCTAGTTGCTTGGCAGAAGAGACCAACACCGACCTCGCTGCAACCTCCTTTCAGGTAGTTGGAGAGCGCGATAAGGTCTCCCCTCAGCCTCCTCTTCTCCAGACTAAACAGTCCCAGTTCCCTCAGCCGTTCCTCGTAAGACTTGCTCTCCAGACCCTTCACCAGCTTCGTTGCCCTCCTCTGGACATGCTCCAGCAACTCAATGTCCTTGTAGTGAGGGGCCCGAAACTGAACACAGTATTCGAGGTGGGGCCTCACCAGTGCCGAGTACAGGGGGACGATCACTTCCCTACTCCTGCTGGCCACACTATTTCTGATACAGGCCAGGATACCATTGGTCTTCTTGGCCACCTGGGCACACTGCTGGCTCATATTCACCTGGCTGTCAACCAGCACCCCCAGCTCCTTTTCCACCAGGCAGCTTTCCAGCCACTCTTCCCCAAGCCTGTAGCGTTGCATGGGGTTGTTGTGGCCAAAGTGCAGGACCCGGCACTTGGCCTTGTTGAATCTCATACAGTTTGCCTCAGCCCATCGATCCAGCCTGTCCAGGTCCTTCTGCAGAGCCTTCCTACCCTCAAGCAGATCGACACTGCCGGCCAGCTTGGTGTCGTCTGCAAACTGACTGAGGGAGCACTCAATCCCCTCGTCCAGATCGTTAATAAAGATATTGAACAAGACCGGCCCCAAAACTGAGCCCTGGGGGACACCTCTTGTGACCGGACGCCAAGTGGACTTCGCTCCATTCACCACAACTCTCTGGGCCCGGCCGCCCAGCCAGTTTTTAACCCACCAAAGAGTACACCTGTCTAGGCCATGAGCCGCCAGCTTCTCTAGGAGGATGCTGTGGGAGACGGTGTCAAACGCTTTACTGAAGTCCAGGTAGACCACATCCACAGCCTTTCCCTCATCCACTAGGCGGGTCACCTGGTCCTAGAAAGAGATCAGGTTGGTCAAGAAGGACCTGCCCTTCATGAACCCATGCTGGCTGGGCCTGATTCCCTGGTTGTCCCGCACATGGCTTGCGAGCGCCCCCAAGATGAACCGCTCCATAATCTTCCCCGGCACCAAGGTCAGGCTGACAGGCCTGTAGTTCCCCGGGTCCTCCTTCCGGCCCTTCTTGTAGATGGGCTTCACATTGGCAAGCCTCCAGTCGTCTGGGACCTCCCCTGTTAACCAGGACCGCTGATAAATGATGGAGAGTGGCTTGGCAAGCTCCTCCACCAGCTCCCTCAGCACTCTCGGGTGGATCCCATCCGCCCCATGGACTTGTGAGC